>JBBDGT010000055.1:0-212405 GCA_037306005.1 Rhinophrynus dorsalis
TTATTGAGAGTAACAAGGAACACTGCCCCCTATGGGCTAAAATAGGTAATGACACATAAATGGATATAGATAATGGATGCCTTTGCAGGCACAGTATGGATAAGGAGCAATACTGTCATATACAAAGAAACAGTAGTGGCACAAGGGTTAAAGTCCAATGCAAGTAATCAGTCTCTGTTGTGGTGAGTTTAGACAACGCCCAGTAGATGGTAAGAGCAGCAAGAGACTGTTGTGCGAGGTGGGAAGCACCTTAGCAGTGAGGCAGAGCTGAAACACTCCAAGGACAGGCGATAAACGAGATACCCAACACTTCTGCAAGAGCTGAATGGAAGTAGTGCCAAAAGCACCCCTCCGGTGCGGTAACGGAGTCACAAACACTGCGAGAGCTGAATGGGACCAGAGCCAATAGGACCCTTCCGGTGCGGTAACGGAGTCTCAAACACTGCAAGAGCTGAATGGTATCGCTCAATAGCACCACGCGAGGCGACAACTGTTACCCTGTGCTCGAAAGGTGTAAGATGGAAGCACAGTTAACGGAGGCCACAAATGCTCTGCAAGTGTTAACGGACAGACTCAGTAACTGAGGCAACAAGCTCAGCAAGTGTTAACGGACAGGCTCAGTATCGGAGGCAACAAGCTCAGCAAGTGTTAACAGACAGGCTCAGTATCGGAGGCAACAAGCTCTGCGAGGGTTAAGTGGATGATCAGTCTGCACAGCACTGTGCTCTACAGTTCAAAATGTCGCCAGGCGACATAGAAACAGGATCTCGCAGGAAACTCTCAGGACGACAGGAACACCCGAATCAGGTCACGGAGCAGGAACGTCAGCCAAGCTGGGTCAATCACGGAGCAGGAACGTCAGCCAAGCTGGGTCAATCACGGAGCAGGAACGAACAAGAATAGTCAGACGGGCCAAGTCAGTACACAGGAACGCAGGAACACAGCAACGGAAGCACTGGTACAGGAACACCACGAAAGGGCACCTGACAGGTGCCAGAGACCCGGTGTATGAAGGCCACACTGGGCGGGCTAAACAAGCTCTGCCAATGTAACATAGTAACATAGTAGATAAGGCTGAAAAAAGACATGCGTCCATCAAGTCCAGCCCATGCCAATAACACCCCTGTTAATCCAGAGGAAGGCAACAAAAAAAGCCCTCTGGAGCAATTTCCAGTGTAGGCGTGTGTGTGTGTGTGTGTGTGTGTCAAATAGTTCCCCGGCTCAATATCCTATTTGCTTTGAAGCCATCTGTCATAACTGTCAATGTTGTTCTGTGCTAGATAGGCATCCATTGCTTTCTTGAATGCAGTTACATTATCTGCAAGCACAACATCCCGAGGCAAAGAATTCCATAGCCTTACCACCCTTACTGTAAAGAATCCCTGCCTGTGTTTTAGTCGAAAGCGCCTTTCCTCAAGTCTTAATGGATGACCTCTTGTTCTTAGCTCAGCTCTTTGCATAAATAATTCATTGGATAGTTCTTTTTATTGACCTTGAATGTATTTGTAAATGGTAATCATATCACCCCTTAGACGTCTCTTCTCTAATGTAAACAAACCCAGTTTGGCTAGTCTCTCTTTGTAACTCAGATCCTCCAATCCCTTTATCGGTTTTGTTGCACGTCTCTGCACCTTTTCCAGTTCAGTAATGTCTTTTTTTTAGAACAGGCGCCCAAAATTATACTCCATATTCTAAATGAGGCCTAACCAAGGATTTATACAGAGGTAGGATAATATTAGCATCCCTTGCGTCTACACCTCTTTTTATGCAGGCTAGTACTCTATTTGCTCTTGCAGCAGCTGAGTGACTCTGCACACTGCTGTGAAGTCTATTGTCAGTACACCTAAATCTTTCTCTAATGAGGATTTCCCAAGTTGTTTCCCATTTAGAGTATATGTAGCAAGTTTGTTTCTACAACCCAAATGCATAACCTTACATTTATCTACATTAAATGACATCTGCCACTTTTCTGCCCATTCACTTAGTTTATCTAAATCCTTCTGTAGGGAAAAAACATTGAGCTCTGTATGTATTTCCTTACATAGCTTAGTGTCATCAGCAAAGATTGAGATGCTACTTTCAATTCCCACTTCTAGATCATTAATAAACAAATTAAAAAGCATTGGGCCCAGGACTGAACCCTGCGGCACCCCACTTATAACCCTAGACCAATTTGAAAAAAGTTCCATTTCCAACAACTCTCTGCCATCTATCATTTAACCAGTTCTCAATCCATGTACAGATAACACCAACCAAACCGAAGCCTTTTAATTTATGCAGTAACCTGTTGTGAGGCACTGTGTCAAAGGCTTTTGCAAAATCCAAGTATACTACATCAACTGCAATTCTCCTGTCCAAATTAGTACTTACTCTTTCATAAAATGCAAGTAAATTAGTCTGACATGATCTGTTCTTCATGAAACCATGCTGATTCCTACTAATGATATTGTGTGTCTTCACATAGTTCTGAATACTGTCAGTTAATAACCCTTCTAGTATCTTACCCACTATGGAAGTCAAGCTCACAGGTCTATAATTTCCTGGTTTGGATCTTGCTCCCTTTTTAAACAATGGAACTACATCAGCTTTCCTCCAATCACAGGGCACTATGCCTGATGAAAGCGAATCAATAAATATTAAGTATAATGGTTTTGCTATTACTGAACTAAGTTCCTTAAGTACCCTTGGGTGTATACCGTCCGGTCCAGGCACTTTATTCACTATAACCCTTTCCAGTCTCTTTTGGACCTTGTCCTCAGTAAGCCATGTAGATGTTGGAGGAAATTCCATGGTTTTGTCTGTTTGCCCACAGCTTGTAATTTCTGCTTCCTTTGTATATACTGAAGCAAAAAACGTATTTAGGGTGTCAGCCATAGCTTTATCCTCAATAATCAATTCACCTGTTTCAGTCCTAAGAGGACCAATATCAACCTTAACTTTTTTGTTGTTAATATACTTGTAGAATTGTTTAGGGTTTTTCTTGCTCTCATTTGCAATGTTTCGCTCATTTTCTATTTTAGCTAGCTTAATTGCTTGTTTGCAGATTTTATTACATTCTTTATATTTTTTAAATGATGCATCTGACCCATTTGACTTAAACACCTTAAAAGCCTGCTTTTTATTTCTCATTTCCCTGCTAATCACATTATTAATCCACATTGGTTTTGCTTTACTTCTCTTGTGCTTATTCCCCAATGGTATATATTGACGTGTATATTTGCCCAAGAGCATTTTAAATACATTCCATGACTCTTGTGCATTTTTATCTTTGAAAATTACATCCCACTGAATATCCTTTAAAGCTTCTTTTAACTTTGTAAAATTTGCCTTTTTGAAATTGAATGTTTTGGTTAAACTCTTGCTATTGGGTTTCTCATAACAAACTTCAAAGGATACAATATTGTGGTCACTGCTGCCCAAATGTTCCCTTACCTGCACATTGTTTACAATGTCAGAATCGTTTGAGAGCACTAGGTCAAGCAAGGCCTCTTTTCTAGTTGGCTCCTCTACTAGTTGGGACATAAAATTATCATTTATCATACTTAGAAAAATATTTCCCTTTGTTGTGCCTGAAGTCATATTGCTCCAGTCAATTTCAGGGTAGTTGAAATCTCCCATTATAATTACCTTTGCTGACCTAGCAGCCTTTTCCATTTGCAGTAAAAGCTGGGCTTCCTCCAACTCCCAAACATAAGGTGGCTTGTAGCAAACCCCCACCAATATCTTTAAACTCTTGAAATACGGCAGGTGCATTACATAACCTAAATGGCATCACTAAGTATTCGTAGTGCCCTGACCTAGTATTGAATGCCATTTTTCACTCATCCCCAGCCTTAATTCTTATCAGGTTGTACGCGGCCCGAAGATCAAGTTTCGTAAAGATAGAAGAGCCCTTCAACCTGTCAAATAACTCCGTAATGAGTGTTATGGGGCAGGCATTCTTGGACATGAGCTTATTCAATCCACGACCCTGGGAGGTGTCTGGAGGTCTTGGCACGAGCACAGGTAGCACAGGCTGCAGTATATGCGGAGCAATCGGCTCTAAGGGAGGGCCACCAAAATACTTGCGAAAGAGACCATATTAACTGATCCCTCCCAATATGCCCAGCCTCCTTAGATGAGTGGTAAGTCTCAAGCAGACGGGTACGGAATGGCTCATCCACAAAGCACTTGCCAACTGGGGTTTCTGGGGGTGCCCTCGCCTGAGATGCTAAAATCTCTTCCCCCAATGGCGAAGTGATACTGGTACACACTGTCGCCAGGATGCGATCTGGCTGAATGATAGGTACAGGGTCTTCATCCCTCTCAATGTCAGGACTAAATTGTCTGGACAGAGCATCTGCCCTAACGTTCTTAGAACCTGGCAGGTAGAACACTATGAAATTGAATCAAGACAGGAACAGTGCCCACCAAGCCTGGGGAGAGGACAGCCTTTTTGCTTCTGAAAGATAAGTAAAATTTTTGTGGTCCGTATGGATTAACACCGGGGTTCTTGTGCCCTCCAATAAATGGCGCCATTCTTTCATTGTGAGGAGAATGGAAAAGAGTTCTCTGTCACCAATCTCATAATGACTTTGGGCACTAGAGAGTTTCTTGGAAAAGAACCCACAAGGTCTCAAGGTACCACCTCCGGCAGGGCGTTGGGAAAGAACTGCCCCTACCCCGACTTCGGAGGCATCAACCTCCAATGTAAATGGCAGGGTGGGATTGGGGTGGGACAGTATAGGAGCAGATGCAAAAGCGGATTTTAAAGTCTCAAAACAGTTTTCAGCTGCCTCGGACCATTGAGAGGGATTAGCGCCCTTATGTTTAAGGTCAGACAGAGGCTTCACAATTGTAGAGAAATTCTGGATAAATTTCCTATAATAATTGGCAAAGCCCAAAAAGCTTTGGATAGCTTTTAACCCTTTAGGACGTGGCCATTGTAGGACTGCAGCCAGTTTCTCTTGGTCCATGGCAGTGCCATCCTTAGATATCACAAACCCCAGGAAGGGTACTTTGGACCTGTGAAATTCACATTTTTCTAGTTTACAGAACAGTTTATTCTTGCGTAAACGGAGAACTTCAGATACATCCTTGATGTGCTGGGATAGGTTAGCAGAGTGTATCAATATATCATCGAGGTATACAACCACACTAGACTGAATCATATCACGGAGGATGTCATTGATAAACTCTTGAAATACGGCAGGTGCATTACACAACCCAAATGGCATCACTAAGTATTCGTAGTGCCCAGACCTAGTATTGAATGCCGTTTTCCACTCATCTCCAGCCATAATTCTTATCAGGTTGTACGCGGCCCGAAGATCAAGTTTCGTAAAGATAGAAGAGCCCTTCAACCTGTCAAATAACTCCGTAATGAGTGTTATGGGGCAGGCATTCTTGGACATGAGCTTATTCAATCCACGATAATCAATACATGGTCTTAGTTCGCCATTTTTCTTTTTCACAAAAAAGAAACCGGCACCAGCTGGTGAGGAAGACTTGCGTATGATTCCCCTCTTGAGGGCGTCCTCAATGTAGTCCTCCATGGCCTTGTTCTCATCGCAGGACAAAGGGTATGTCCGACCCCTGGGAGGTACCACGCCCGGAGGCAAATCAATAGCGCAATCATACGGTCTGTGCTGAGGCAATGCGCTAGCCTCTCCCTTACTGAATACGTCATTGAATTCACGATATTCAGCTGGCACGGAGGAAGAGGTACACAAAATCTTGACCGGGTGCGACAAACAGTGTTTAGTACAATACTCAGACCATGATTTAACCTCACATCTTTGCCAATCAAACTGGGGATTATGCAACAGTAACCATGGGAACCCCAGAATGACCGCATGATGAGGTGAATGAATTATTTGGAAACGTACTTCCTCCCTGTTGAGAGCCCCAATAGACATAGTGATAGGAGTTGTTTCCATAGTGATAAATGCCAGCTCTAACGGTCTACCTTCAATGGCTAGCGGAGTGTCCCTTTTGACCAAGGGAATTTTGTGCAGTTCGGCAAAGGAACGATCCATGAAGTACCCTGCTGCACCACAGTCTACCAGAGCAAATACCTCCACAGACTGCTCGGCCCAGGAGAATACCACCTGGATGGTGGTTTTCTGTGTACATGAGTCTGGGGACTGTTGTACACCACCTAGGGCCTGTCCCCTAAGGTACCCTAGGTGCGTCCGTTTCCCGGCCGTACCGGACAAGTGCGTAGTAAGTGCCTATCTGTGCCGCAATAGAAGCATAAACCCTGCCTTTTACGGTGCACCCGTTCCTCCTAGTGAACCCGAGTTGCATTGGTTCACCCGGTTCAGATGCTCGATCAGGAGGAATGGGAGGCGAAGGTGGGTTTAAAGGACTGCCGTGCCCATAGCTTCTGGATTTCGCCCTTCTAGCCAGGCGCCTTTCACGGATACGAGAGTCAATAAGCATGACATAATCAATATATTCATCTAAGTCACTGGGTACATCTCTGGCAGCTATTTCATCTTTGATGGAGTCAGACAACCCCTGAGCAAAGGCTGCCACTAGCGCCTCGTTATTCCATCCCACCTCTGCTGCCAATGTCCGAAATTCTATGGCATAGTTGCCCACACTACACTTGCCCATTTGTATCTCCATCAATCTTTTGGCAGCAGAGGCAGCTCTACCAGGTACCTCAAACACTCTACGGAACTTCCTTATGAACTCGCTGAAGTTCTGAGTGCAGGGTTTAGCGTTCTCCCACAAGGGATTAGCCCATGTCAGAGCTTTGCCCGTTAATAATGATATCATGAACCCGACCTTGCTACGGTCATTAGGAAAAGCATGAGGCGTCAATTCCAAGAATATCTCTAATTGATTGATAAACCCCCTGTATAGGGTAGGTTCGCCATCATATCTCAATGGTAACGGCGCCGCCGCCGTTAGGCCTCTGGGGGGAGCAGCAGGCAACCCAGAAGGATTATCCGGTGTCAGAACTGGGGGGACCACCGGATTTTGGTTAGGTTTATCAAGGTGTACCGTACGTTCCAGTAACGTCTGCATAGCCAGTGCCAACTGGTCCAAGCGTTGCTCATGCACATCCATCCTCCAATGGAGGTTCTGTGTATTACCGTCACCTTTACTGTCTGAGGTCATGGCCCTTTCACACTGTAACGGTTTTATCAGACACTCAGACCAGAGGTTAGAATAAAACACAGTTTTATTGAGAGAAACAAGAAACACTGCCCCCTATGGGCTAAAATAGGTAATGACACGTAAATGGATATAGATAATGGATTCCTTTGCAGGCACAGTATGGATAAGGAGCAATACTGTCATATACAAATAAACAGTAGTGGCACTAGGGTTAAAGTCCAATGCAAGTAATCAGTCTCTGTTGTGGTGAGTTTAGACAATGCTCAGTAGATGGTAAGAGCAGCAAGAGACCGTGGTGCGAGGTGGGAAGCACCTTAGCAGTGAGGCAGAGCTGAAACACTCCAAGGACAGGCGATAAAAGAGATACCCAACACTTCTGCAAGAGCTGAATAGAGTCACAAACACTGCGAGAGCTGAATGGGACCAGAGCCAATAGCACCCTTCCTGTGCGGTAACAGAGTCACAAACACTGCAAGAGCTGAATGGTATCACTCAATAGCACCACGTGGTGCAACAACTGCTACTCTGTGCTCGAAAGGTGTAAGATGGAAGCACAGTTAACGGAGGCCACAAATGCTCTGCAAGTGTTAACAGACAGGCTCGGTAACGGACGCAACAAGTTCAGCAAGTGTTAACGGACAGGCTCAGTGTCAGAGGCAACAAGCTCAGCAAGTGTTAATGGACAGGCTCAGTATCAGAGGCAACAAGCTCTGCAAGGGTTAAGTGGATGATCAGTCTGCATAGCACTGTGCTCTACAGTTCAAAATGTCGCTAGGCGACATAGAAACAGGATCTCGCAGGAAACTCTCAGGACGACAGGAACACCGGAATCAGGTCACGGAGCAGGAACGTCAGCCAAGCCGGGTCAATTACGGAGCAGGAACGAACAAGAATAGTCAGACGGGCCAAGTCGGTTCACAGGAATGCAGGAACACAGCAACGGAAGCACTGGTACAGGAACGCCACGAAAGGGCACATGACAGGTGCCAGAGACCCGGTATATGAAGGCCACACTGGGCGGGCTAAACAAGCTCCGCCAATGGGAGCGCACCACAGCAGAGAGTGACAGTGAGATCACGGGAACCGTGATAGTAGTCCACACACTGTGATATGAATGGATCTAGGTAGAGTCCACACACTGTGATATGAATGGATCTAGTCCATACACTGTGATATGAATGGATCTAGTCCACACACTGTGATATGAATGGATCTAGGTACTGTCCACACACAGTGATATGAATGGATCTAGTCCACACACTGTGATATGAATGGATCTAGGTAGAGTCCACACACTATGATATGAATGGATCCAGTCCACACACTTTCATATGAATGGATCTAGTCCACACACTGTGATATGAATGGATCTAGTCCACATACTGTGATATGAATGGATCTAGGCAAAGTCCACACACTGTGATTTGAATGGATCTAGTCCACACACTGTGATATGAATGGATCTAGTCCACACACTGTGATATGAATGGATCTAGTCCACATACTGTGATATGAATGGATCTAGGCAAAGTCCACACACTGTGATTTGAATGGATCTAGTCCACACACTGTGATATGAATGGATCTAGGCAGAGTCCACACACTGTGATATGAATGGATCTAGGCAGAGTCCACACACTGTGATATGAATGGATCTAGTCCACATACTGTGATATAAATGGATCTAGGCAAAGTCCACACACTGTGATTTGAATGGATCTAGTCCACACACTGTGATATGAATGGATCTAGGCAGAGTCCACACACTGTGATATGAATGGATCTAGGCAGAGTCCACACACTGTGATATGAATGGATCTAGTCCAAAAGCTGTGATATGAATGGATCTAGTCCACACACTGTGATATGAATGGATCTAGGCAGAGTCAACACACTGTGATCTAAATGGATCTAGTCCACACACTGTGATATGAATGGATCTAGGCACAGCCCACACACTGTGATATGAATGGATCTAGGCAGAGTCAACACACTGTGATCTAAATGGATCTAGTCCACACACTGTGATATGAATGGATCTAGGCAGAGTCCACACACACTGTGATATGAATGGATCTAGGCAGAGTCCACACACTGTGATATGAATGGATCTAGTCCACACCCTGTGATATGAATGGATCTAGGCAGAGTCCACACACTGTGATATGAATGGATCTAGGCAGAGTCCACACACTGTGATGTGAATGGATCTAAGTCCACACACTGTGATATGAATGGATCTAGGCAGAGTCCACACACTGTGATATGAATGGATCTAGTCCAAAAGCTGTGATATGAATGGATCTAGTCCACACACTGTGATATGAATGGATCTAGGCAGAGTCAACACACTGTGATCTGAATGGATCTAGTCCACACACTGTGATATGAATGGATCTAGGCACAGCCCACACACTGTGATATGAATGGATCTAGGCAGAGTCCATACACTGTGATATGAATAGATCTAGTCCAAAAGCTGTGATATGAATGGATCTAGTCCACACACTGTGATATGAATGGATCTAGTCCACACACTGTGATATGAATAGATACAGGTACAGTCCACACACTGTGATATGAATGGATCTAGGCACAGTCCACACACTGTGATATGAATGGATCTAGGCAGAGCCCACACACTGTGATATGAATGGATCTAGTCCACACACTGTGATATGAATGGATCTAGTCCACACACTGTGATATGAATGGATCTAGGCAGAGTCCACATACTGTGATATGAATGGATCTAGGCAGAGTCCACACACTGTGATCTGAATGGATCTAGTCCACACACTGTGATATGAATGGATCTAGTCCACATATTGTCATATGAATGGATCTAGGCAGACTCCACACACTGTGATATGAATGGATCTAGGCAGAGTCCACATACTGTGATATGAATGGATCTAGGCAAACTCCAGACACTGTGATATGAATGGATCTAGGCAGAGTCCACACACACTGTGATATGAATGGATCTAGGCAGAGTCCACACACTGTGATATGAATGGATCTAGTCCACACACTGTGATATGAATGGATCTATACCACACACTGTGATATGAATGGATCTATACCACACACTGTGATATGAATGGATCTAGTCCACACACTGTGATATGAATGGATCTAGGCAGAGTCCACACACTGTGATATGAATTAATCTAGTCCACACACTGTGATATGAATTAATCTAGGCAACACACTGTGAGGTGAATGGATCTAAGTCCACACACTGGGGGTGTTTAATAGCATAACGAGGGGTATAATTGGTCTGGAACAGAGCTAATTAGCATACTGTGCAGGGAACTAGCAAAAGATACCAGACTGTGCCACCAAAACATATATGTTCATTTCTGCAGAACTAAAAGGAACCAATATCTGTGACACTTTCCTTCCCACATAAACCCCCCTTTTTACCGTGCAAGAAAAAAAACACATTAACCATAAGTGAAATAACTCACACGTACTACATAATGACACGGACACAGATGTAGGTGGCAAATTAAAGAGGTCACAGTGGTGGCTGCCTCAAAACACAACCAAGGCAATGAATAGGGAAAGCTGCTCCACCACAGCTTACCCACCCATGCCTCCCTTCACCTCAGTGCGATTTCAGTTGAATTGCTGCACACACTGGGCTTGTTAATCTTTTATACTTTACATTTGGAATTAAGAGGTGCCTCCAACTTATATATTGTGTAAATATTGGTATAATTGAGTTGGGTATACTCCAAAAATTGATTTAAAACTTAGCTGTTAATGCATTCTGTAAAATCCAACGTTTCAGTCTGCTATATCGACTTTCATCAGGGAATTACAGAGTCTATTGTCATCTGACCTTAAATAGTGAAGTCCCCTTGAGTTTAGTGCCAGATGATCGTCTCCTGGTTGCCTGAGTTACCCCATAGCGTCCATCTGTCTGTCAGACTTCCAGCGCTACATCTCTGCTGCATCCACATCCTAACAATGTGCTGCAACAGTGTAGCCCGCTGTGGTCATCCATGGAAGCTATCTTAAAGTGGAACTTTCACCCACTATTAAATCGCCCTGCTATAATTAATCAGGTAGCGACTAGCTTTAGAAAATATCTATTACCTCTGAAATGTAGGCCGTTCTAAAGAAGTCCATCATTGTAGGAGACCGGAACCCAGGCTACAGCTCAGACATCTTGTCCGCACACCTGCGCTGTCAGTCCCGGACTCCATTGAGAAGCACTGCAGATTGCCACAAGGTAACCGGAAGAGACTGATTGCGCAGGCGCGTAGACTGCACTAACCTCACCGTCAGTCTCCTACAGTAAAGGATTTCTTTATAATCGGATACATTTGAGAGGCAACATATATATTATAAAGCTAGTCGCTACCTGCTTAATTACAGTAGGACGACTTTATACCGGATGAAAGTTCCTCTTTAAAAACAATTAGTTAAATAAAACTTGTAGGTGAGTTAGTTGTCAGTGTAAGTGATGAAGCTGAATTGTCCGTTCAGTCCCGATGGGGTAAGAGTCCTTAGTGTGTAGATCATTTCTCTCCTGGTTAGTCTGCACATCCTGTCTCTCCCTCTTGGACTTTGTTTTTATCCATTTGATTGGACAACATCTTAGATCCCTAAGTCTGTGCTTCTGGGATGTGAAGTGTCTCGCTACCGGGTTCTTTGTTGTCCTCTCCCGCTGAGAGTGCATTCAGATTTCTTAGGTGATTTCAGGTGCAGCATGGGAGAAGTCCTGCAGGTGAGAGTGGGAGAAGTCCTTCAGGTGGGAGTGGGTGGAGTCCTGTAGGCAGGAGTGGGAGAAGTCCTGCAGGTGGGAGGAGTCCTGTAGGCGAGAGTGGGAGGAGTCCTGTAGACGAGAGTGGGAGGAGTTGGCTTCATGCCCAAAGCAGGACCTCCTCCATTTTTTTTTATTTTACAGATACAACAGATACAGAGCCAGTAAACATAGAGGCAGATTTTACTTCTCTTTAAACCCCCCCCGAACATTTCTTAGGGAGACAGATTCACATGGATCACAGTGCATGTTGTCTGGCGTCGGACGTTGTTCAGGTCAGGATACAACCAGAACTGTGTTCTTTTTAGGGTGCTCTGAGCTCGTGTGGATGATTGGAGCAGAGACTTGCACCAAATCAGGGACGTGCACAGACATTTTGGGGGGCAGGGGCTCAAATGAAAAAAAGGGCACTTCTCATAACTATTTATTCAAAATATATATTTAAAAAAGCCTGTAGGCACAGAAATCTGAAGCTCCCCCCCCCCACTGGCCATCTCCACTGGACACCTCCACAATGCTCCTAATCTCCACATTGCCCCCCATCATCTCCATATTGCCCTTAGATTGTCCCCTGTCAGCTCCATATTGCCCCATCAGCTCCACATTGTTCCCATCTTCTCCATATTGCCCCCATCAGCTCCAACTTACCCTCATATTGCCCCCACCAGCTCTATGTTGCCCCCATCAGCTCCATATTGCCCCATCTGCTCCATATTGCCCAATCAGCTCCAATTTACCCTCTCATTGCCCTCTTCATCTCCATATTGCCCCCCATCAGCTCCATATTGCCATCAGCTCCAAATTACCCTCACATACATTGTCCCATCTTCTCTACATTGCCATCATCTCCATATTGCCCCCCATCAGATCCATATTGCCCCATCGTTTCCAAATTGCCCCCCATTGTCCGTTTCCTACCTCTTCCCTGGTGGTCCAGCGGCAGGAGAGGTCTGTATGTGCCTCCTTTGGCACAGACCTGTAGCTGCTGGAGCTCCCACGCGGTCTTCTCTTCATGCAGATCGCTGGGAGGTGATCTCATCTCCCAGCGCTCTGTAATACTAAAGAGCCAACGAGGGAGCGCAGCATATACAGGACTGTCCTGAAGGAGGCACAGACCTGACTGGGCGGTGGGGGGGTTAGTGCAGGAGGTGGAGCAACTTTTTTTTTTTTTGTTAAAACGGCACGAGGGCACTTTGGACAAAAAGGGTAGGTGCTCAAGCCGTCCTTGGTGTCTGTGTGTGCATATGTCTGCACCACGTCCTCCATTACAGATCTGCAATCCACACCCTCATCCACTCTCCTGATTTCACGGGTAAATTGTCATTTTTATTGCTGTGACAGGTGACTTGTTTCTTCATGTTGTAATAAATCCTGAAAAGAGTAAAAAAAAAACTATAAAAATTACATCAACTAATCAAACTCATTAAGTGGAATCTACAAGTGTAACGTCTTGTGTTAACCCTTTGAGTGCCAGAGGGGTACGCAATGCATTGCAGAGCAATATGTTGCGTACCCCTCTGGCACTCAATGGGTTAATTAAAAAATAAATAAATAAGCAAGGCTGATGGATTAATTAGAACCGGATCAGTTCTAGATCACACCAACTACACCAAAGGGGACATACAAAATTTAGCAAATTACAACTGGCTTAATTGGGAATACTTACCCTTTGAACACAAGTGAGGCGTTGCTTTGCAGTGTGTTGGACCACTCTAGCATTCGAGGGGTTAATGTTTCCTTTTGTGTCACTGTGAATGTTTATTAGTTTCTCATAATGCATTTGGTTTGCCCTAAAACGTCTTCATTTCGTACATCAGCCCCTGTGAAAATGTCTATGTCATGTTAATCTTCCGTTTGTCTGTCTGTCTAATCAACTACTGTGTGCAGCACATTTATTTTATAAGCCATCCGATATGATCCATGGGTGTGACTACGTGGGGTGCATTTGGGTCAGAGAGCAGCCTTCGAGGGTGCCCATTGGCTATTCACTATCCTGTGAGGGTATCCTTCTTCAAAGGTGAACATCACAATGGCGCATTGCAGATGTTTACAGGAGTCAAAATGGTGCATTTCAAACGTCGTCAATTAAAACATCGGCTTTGCAAAAGGATACCCATCTGGTTCATTATCAGTTTACATTAGGGTGATTAGGTTAGTTAGGGTAGATTAGGTTATGTTACGTTAGTTTAGGGTTTGGGGGGTGATTTTGATTTGGCGTCATTAGTTTTTAGAGTAGTTAGGTTAGGGTAATTAGGTTAAGATAGGTTTAGTGTGGATCATAGGACTTACGTCAGGGTCATTATGGTATGTTAGATTAGGTTAGGTGACATAAATGGAGGCAATTTGATTACACTATTTTGATGCCCGTGACTTTCATCCATAAATCTGCAGCATTTTTACAGTAAAGCTCCTGTGAGCCCCTAAAATAATTATAATCGTGAGTTTAACTTTGCTCCTTGTCTCAGAGGCCACAGCTTGGGCTCCCGACAGTCCCTGTTTTATGGGAAAGAACCAGATTGACCCTGTGGCCAGCTGGTCAGTGGGAGGTAGTCTGTTCTGAGTGAACAAAGCATAAATGTGTCTGCTATATGGGGGAAAAGGAAGGGACAGCCGGAGTTAAAAGGATCCAGATATCTACCTATAAATGGAGGTCTCCATTCACATTCCTACCAGGGGCTTCAGAGGTTCCTAGACTGCTCTGATGGACTATATTGGCTGAAGGCCACTGATATCATCAGATTCAGCTGCTGCCAGCCAATGAGATACTATTAGTGTTGGGGAGCACCTTACCTCTTGTTCATGTACCCATGGAATACCAAGGGAGGTGCCCAACACGTTCATACCCAGTGAGGTGGACACCTTTGTAATAATTCAGTTGCTCCCTGGCACTATAAATGAATTGCACGCTGCCTTTCTCCATCAACTGAAGACCTTCTTAAATCCCCCAGTGGACAATTATACTGCAGGTCAGTATCAGAGCTCAATTCAAACTTGTCCCAGACCAAGAGGGTGGTGGTGCTGGTGGGGGAAGGTAGCCTCAGAGTTTACACCAGGACTATATACAGCTAGTGTATATTAGTTACACCTATGTCATGAACGTCACCATCATGGTGTGTCCCCATATCCTCTGTCATGAACTTCACCATCATGGTGTGTCCCCATATCCTCCGTCATGAACTTCACCATCATGGTGTGTCCCCATATCCTCCGTCATGAACTTCACCATCATGGTGTGTCCCCATAGCCTCCTGTCATGAATTTCACTATCATGGTGTGTCCCCATATCCTCTGTCATGAACTTCACCATCATGGTGTGTCCCCATATCCTCTGTCATGAACTTCACCATCATGGTATGTCCCCATAGCCTTCTGTCATGAATTTCACCATCATGGTGTGTCCCCATATCCTCTGTCATTAACTTCACCATCATGGTGTGTCCCCATATCCTCTGTCATGAACTTCACCATCATGGTGTGTCCCCGTATCCTCTGTCATGATCTTCACTATCATGGTGTGTCCCCATATCCCCTGTCGTGATCTTCACTATCATGGTATGTCACCAAATCCCCTGTCATGATCTTCACTGTCATGGTATGTCACCATATCCTCTGTCATGATCTTCACTATCATGGTGTGTCCCCATATCCTCTGTCATGAACTTCACCATCATGCTATGTCCCCATATCCTCTGTCATGAATTTCACCATCATGGTATGTCCCTGTATCCCCATCCTGCCATATAAGAATCAAAAGGGATAAATTATACTCACAAGGTATATAGCACAGGACACCAGCAGAGCTTTGACCTTCACATCAAGATCATTGGGGAACTCGACTGAGTATTTATCATTGAGACAAAAAACTTTCTTGCTGAAACCACGCCAGACACAAGTAATATTTCCCAAAGTACTGGAGCCATCAGTCGGGCATATCTGCAGATACACACACACATAACATAGAGATGTACCACGTCACCAGACCTCAGGGATTGTATATGGGGCAACTTTTTAGGGTGAGGGGTGGTCACTGTAGGTCACACTGTAGAACAAACAAAAGAACAGAGGCGCAAAGCCTTCTAAGAGTTTCTGTTGGAGTAGTGTGACATATTAAGCCCCCAGCAAAAAAGATGCTTAACGGATAACCAAAGTAAAAGAGCCTCTCAATATAGATCACTCCACCAGGTATATTGTTGGGCTTTCTTTTATTCTTAATAAAGACGGAATTATTTATATACATCGAGTAGACCTTGGATGATATACCTGGTGGAGCGATCTATATTGAGAGGCTCTTTTACTTTGGTTATCCGGTAAGCATTTTGTTTGCTGGGGGCTTAATATGTCACACTACTCCAACAGAAACTCTTAGAAGGCTTTGCCCCTCTGTTCTTTTGTTTGTTCTACAGTGCTTGATCTCCACATGGACCACTAGTGTGGTAAGAGGGTGGCATACCATAAGAGTCCATAAGGAGAATTGTGAGTGTCCATGAATAGATGAAAAGTAACCTAAAGTGGAACTTCTTGTTATCTATCTATATATAGATATAGACTTGATTAAGACCATTCGTGGGGAAGATAATAGGACACTCCAAACATCAGGAAACGTGTTTTTCACTTTGATTTCGTGTGTATGTGTGAGCTTTTTTATAAAACTGTACACATACATCTATATGTGAGTTTATATTAGAAAGGACTCTTTGTATTTCCTTTTTCTATTTGAGATCGTTCTGAATATAAAATAGAACTATCTTTGTTTTTTCTTTCCTTTTAAAAGCTTTTTTATATATTCTGGATGTAGATATATATATATACCCATTTTTTATTAAGGTTCTCTACTCTATCCCCAAGCGCCATTACACTCCCCTTTTTTTGGTAAACTGTAGGTCACACTGTTGCCCATAAGGCTTATTTCCATAAAGGTTTTTACTGTCTATTCTGGTATCCATTTTAAAGGTCGCACGCATAAGAGCGTGCAACCAAATGAGTGAATTAGCAGGTGGCCTGCATAAAAATGTCGGCTTGAGAATCTCGCACTGCATAACAGCACGAGATTTTAATGTCGAGTAATAGAAGGTAGCATTTGGATGTCAGCTGCATTTGCATTTCTTCTCCTCTCTAGGTATTAACACGTTGTGTGCCCGAGTGGTGCTGAAGTGGTTTATTCTTGTGTGCCTGAGTGGTGCTGAAGTGGTTTATTCGTCTGAGTCCGAGAGAGGAGAAGAAATGCGACCATTTAAATGTAAACCATTGATAGCCAAGGGCCCTGTAACTAACAGAAGGCCAATCTGAATCTGCTTCAGGAAGACAACACACTTCCCCCTGTGAGGACCATTGAGGAGAGTCAGCACTGTCCCAGGAATAATTGGGAGATTAAACGGAGATTGCGCTTGTGCTTGCTGAAAGGCTTCTTGCCATGACTCAACAGATCGCGTGGGATAGTATCGGGGCATCTCACGAAGCTTCACCACACGATTACCACCATTCTCATCCCCACCAACTGGCTTAGTCACTGTTGCTGGAGTGTTTTCCGTCTTCTTTTCAATCTTTGTCACTGCGGCCTTTTATTTGCGCTTGTAAAGTGCCTTCCTGGCATACATGGCAGAACGGGAATACTTCCCAATTCCGCGTGCCAGCACTGGGTTGCCATCTTGGCTGTAAGAAAAAAGCTGCCTCTTGGCCGAAATTATATTATATTACTGCACACATCAGGAAAGTTTGACAGCCACAACTCCCATAATCCTTTCCACAAAGAGCAGGCCGGCTCCTTGTGGAAGAGGCAAGGAAAGGATTATGGGAGTTGTGGCAAGCTAGCGATAGAGCTGGGGCATATCACTTTGTATGCCTCAGTGCTGATAAAGTGGTTTATTCGCCTGAGTCCTAGAGAGGAGAAGAAATGCATTCTAGAGCCTTTATAATTCATTTCTTCTCTAGGACTCGGGCGAATAAACCACTTCAGCACCACTCAGGCACACAACGTGTTAATACCTAGAGAGGAGAAGAAATGCAAATGCAGATGACAGACAAATGTGACCTTAGGTTACTCGACATGACAATCTTGTGCTGTTATTCAGTGCGAGATTGTCATGCCGACATTTTTATCAAGGCGACATGGCAACTGGGTCATTTGGCCTCACGCTCTTTCACGTGCAACCATTTAAAAGTAAACCGTCTATTCTAGGCACAAAGTAACAGGTGAATAGTCAGCATTCTTCCAAGGCACCTACCCACTACGGCTGGGCACACTGCACCTCCCGAGGGGAGATGTACCCAGACCTGCACATTAGCTTTACTACATGGGTGTAGCTGGGAGCCCTGAACTAGCAACACTAGGACTAGGGACCCTAATATTGACCCTCCTCAGGCTTAGAACATGATCCTCACTCACTCTCACACAGAGGTAAGTACAGGTATCAGTCACTCACTGTGGCACAGAGGTAAGTACAGGTATCAGTCACTCACTGTTGCACAGAGGTAAATACACGTATCAGTCACTCACTGTTGCACAGAGGTAAGTACAGGTATCAGTCACTTACTCACAGAGGTAAGTACAGGTATCAGTCTCTCACTTTTGCACAGAGGTAAGTACAGGTATCAGTCCCTCACAGTTGCACAGAGGTAAGTACAGGTATCAGTCACTCACTCTCACACAGAGGTAAATACAGGTATCAGTCACTCACTGTTGCACAGAGGTAAGTACAGGTATCAGTCCCTCACTGTTGCACAGAGGTAAGTACAGGTATCAGTCCCTCACTGTTGCACAGAGGTAAGTACAGGTATCAGTCACTTACCGTGTAAACTGCATCAGACATGAATCCGCCTCCAGTTTCTGGGCCCCGCACTATGAAGATTTTCTCCTTCTTGGGGTCCAGTATGTTGAAATTGGTTGTTAATATTGATGAGGTCTGTTCTACGTATCCCAGGATCATACTGGTACTACAGGACACCTGCAACTGGGACCAACACAATGGTACCATGTGATACAATATGACACAACAGTACCCAGTACATTGGCCCATTGTCACACAATGTGATACAACATGACACAACGGAACCCAATAGACTGGCACATCGTCACACAATGTGACACAACATGACACAATGGGACCCAATAGATTTCCAAGATGACACACAACATGAAACAGTGTGACACAACTTGTCAGAGTGTGAGATTTGGCACAATGTCAAACACTATAACGCAGTTGTGCACAGCATTACACAATATGATGCAGTTGGACAAAGCATTAACAAAATGACATAATACAACACAAAATAACAAGAGACTGTGGCACAACGTAATACAGTGTGATACAACATGACAATACAGTGTGATACAACTCAACAACACAGTGTTATACAATATGACAATACAGTGTGATACAACGTAACAACACAGTGCGATACTATGTAACAACACAGTGTGATACAATATGACAATACAGTGTGATACAATATGACAATACAGTGTGATACAACGTAACAACACAGTGCGATACAATGTAACAACACAGTGTGATACAATATGACAATACAGTGTGATTGATCAGTCTTGATTATGAATAATTAATTCTGTCTCCTGATCTGGGAGGTATAATTGAACACTTTAATTTGCCTACATAACCAGTAACGTTCGAATAGTAACAAAGTAACATATTGATGAGGCCAAAAAAGACGTGTCCCTCTAGTGCAGCCCATGCCAAATCACCCAGGTTGACCCAAAGGAAGGCAAAAAAAAACCTCATTGAAGCTGTGGCTGTGACGGGGTACAGGGGTTACTGATTGGTAGACTGAGGATTAAGTAATTTATCCAGCCAGACAAAAAGATAATAAATTGTATTTATTGGAGAGGTCACAACACACAAACATAGGACAACAATTACAGGCAAACAAACAGGGGTGAAACATAAAAACTACACACATTTACTGTTCTCTTCTTGGTGTGTCAGCAAACTTGTACAGATTACCAGGGGTTACATATCATACTCACAGTCCATTCTAGCTTTATACTGGCGCTTACACATAGTCCCACTAGAGGCAAGAGTGGGCATCCCACCCACTACACATGCTGCTGGATTACATGAGGTTTCTTTGTATCTTTTAGTCCTGACAGAGGATTTGGAGTCCTAAGAGATTATCCCCGGCCACTTTCCTTACTCTTGGGCCATAGCCACCGAAGTTTAGATTCCTGGCCACCATCCTTGTTATGGGAACATCAGGGTACTTTCTGTGGCTGCAGCTGCCTTGACTTACAGCCCACAACTGGTAGCGGCACCTGGCCACTCACACTCTTCCAGTGAGGGCACATGCCAGTCCCATTTTACCCAGTACTCATTTAGAAAGCACATGGACAAGTCCAACTCCAGACTGGCCCCAAGTCTCCATCCATTCTAAAGAGGCCTCCTCCCCTGCTACTCCATTCTCTCCTCTCTCTCTCCCTTCTCCCCCTACAGGATCTTATGTCACAGGTACCATATACCAGGTCTCTTTCTACTTAGCCTGATGTGAGGGGGAAGATACACACATTCCACTCACAGATTTGCCCTACCCCCCTCTATCTGACCAACACTGGCTCATGACACAATCTCTGTGGTCAGCTAGACTGGATGGCACCATCCCACTGTACATCATACACACTAACCAACCCATTCAATGCTGGTAAATGGCCAACACTCTCTAATGCATGCACACACAGGGGACATTAATGTTTCAAGAATGGGAACACATGTTAAGACAATGGAGATCACTGAAAACAGACACATTTCATTCTCAAAGAGACAACCATTCCATCACAGACCATTTCCAGTTTAGTCCCAAGTGGGTAAAATAATTCCTTCTTGACTCCAAAAGTCACTCAGATATTTCCCTGGATCAAAAACCTATCTGCACTGAAGCCGACTGTCATAATTCTCAATATTGTTCTATGCTAGATAGGTATACATTACTTTTTTTAAAAGCAACTACAGTATCTGCAACTCATTTGCTGACCCCGCTAGTCTGTTGGAGCTCAACTCTCCAAACCATCAGTCGGTTCACTGTTCTGGCTCATTCAGTGTTCGACTCTTTCGACCATCAGTCAAATCATTGTTCCTGCTCAATTGGAGCTCGACTCTTCAGAGCATCAGTTGGTTTCCTGTTCCCACTCAGGTGGTGTTGAACTCCATCAACTATCAGTCTGTTTATGATTCCAGCTCAGCTGGAGTTTGAGTACCAGTGTCAGCACAGTCGGAGTTTGACTATCAGTGTCTGCTCAGCTGTTGTCGATTCCTCAACCTCCAGTCCATCTACAGATCCTGAACAGCAGAGATTCGAATTGTGATCCAGGAGCATGAACCAAAAGACAAGCCAGGGTCAGGAATCAAGAAAGGTATTCGAACAAGCCAGAGTCAGGAACACAGAAGTCCGCGATGTCAGGAACGAGTCAATGGTCAGGAACACAGCTAAACCGGAGCACAGGAGAATCCACAGCAGCCAGCAGCAACAAACACAAGGACAATCAGGAAGTGAGCCAAGTTGCTTTAAATACCCTGGGAAGGTTGGCTGTTGGCTGATAGCAGTCAGGTGAGCAAACACAGAGAGGTCAGCTGGTTCATCCTGATCCAGCAAAGGGAAGGCAGCAGTAATGGATAGCAGAGCACTAGATTAGCTCAGACAGTAGAATCAAGCAGCAGAAGTAGAGCAGCTCAGACAAACCTTGACACTGGGTTATGACGCAAAGGTTGAAATTGATGGACTTGTGTCTTTTTTCAACCTAATTTAAGATGTTAATAAGATACTATGTTACCGTGTTACTATGTTTCTGTGTTACTGTGTTATGTGCTTTATACCATGGTATCCTTTATTCAAGGAGTGTATGTACTTACTGCATCTAGCACCGTATGTGCAGCCTCTTAGAAAGAACTGGCTCTTCTCCACGCTGTGGTCTTTTTAGACCACGTTTTTGGAGATTCAGAGTCACTAGGTCGTTATTGTGGTGTTGATTTTAATGTGTCTTTTGTGCATTGTATATGTTTTCTATTTGTTTCTATGGTAGTAATAAACTATTATATTCATCGAGGCATAGGTGTGTGCCTCTAATATCCGGTTTTTCCTGTTTTCCCCTTCCTTGTGTATATTATTTATTTTGCCATAGATAAAGCACCCCCTCAATTTATGTTTATACAAGGCTTGGTGTTTGATTGCTTAAGAGGTTTCTTAACACTTTAGGTGAGCAGTCACTGATTTTTTTGATTGGGGCTGTACATACATCTATCTAGTAAATATGTGGTTCTACAGCAGGGTGTTAAATCTCTCACATATCTTGGAGCTGTACAGACATATGTCTAGAGTTCTAGATATCTTCCTTTCTAGAGCTGTAAATATGTAGTTCTAGAGATGGGTGGACCATGTTAAATCTCTCACCTGTCCTAGAGATGTACGTACATCTGTCTAGAGATCTAGATATCTTCCTTTCTAGAGCTGTAAATATGTGGTTCTAGAGATGGGTGGACCATGTTAAATCTCTCACCTGTCCTAGAGATGTACATACATCTGTCTAGAGATCTAGATATCTTCCTTTCTACAGCTGTAAATATGTGGTTCTAGAGGTGGGTGGACCATGTTAAATCTCTCACCTGTCCTAGAGATGTACATTCATCTGTCTATAAATCTAGATATCTTCCTTTCTAGAGCTGTAAATATGTGGTTCTAGAGTTGGGTGGACCATGTTAAATCTCTCACCTGTCCTAGAGATGTACATACATCTGTCTAGAGAGCTAGATATCTTCCTTTCTAGAGCTGTAAATATGTGGTTCTAGATGTGGGTGGACCATGTTAAATCTCTCACCTGTCCTAGAGAGTTAAGGAATTTTATAATCAAGGTGCCACAGTCCCTCCTGTCCTAGAGGTATTACCGTGGTGTCGAAGTTGCAGAATGAAGAATCTAGAAGAAGATTAAGGACATGGTGGCCCTTGAGGTTCCGGACCCATACTTCAAACCGCGGACCACAGAATCTTTGCTTCTCTTTCGCTTGGTAGACCAGGTGACCATCTGCAGTGAGTAGATCATACGTGGCATAGTCCTGGAACATTTGCCCTATAGAGGTAAAAAAATAAGACAGCCAATGATCCAAAGAACAGCCCCCAGGGACAAGAAAATAGCCAATCAGAATACAATTACTTAAAGCCAATCAGGGCAAGAGGCACCACAAAAGGATTGAGAGAGGCTAGTCTGTCAATGAGGAGCTGACTGCATCAGGACACACAAATATAGGCCCAAGGGACAAGGAAAAAATGGGAGCAATTCTGGAGCAAACCAACTGCACAACAGGAGACAAATAAAATCCCTAGTGAGTTAAATGTACAAAGATGTGGGGGTGCTATACAATGTACATATATACATATCATGCAACATTAACACAGGTATAAAAGGTCACACGTGGCCAGTGAGTAACCACAGTACAAATTGTCTTCAAAGACCTCAAAGGAATGTATCTCCAGTGAGAAGACTGAAGCAGAGGCCATGAATATAATCTCTGTCTATAAAAGACAAAGTGAATACAATTAATAAAATAAAAGCCAACGCATTTCAGGGCCATCTAGGCCATTTCCTCCCGGCCTTACAGCTGTAATTCAATCTTTCAGGCTGACAAACCTGAACAGGGGCCGGATGAAGTCCAATGAAGCCTTGGATGCCAGTTTGTATGGTGGTAATCAGCAGCACACATCACGTGTGAGTTATAATCCATAATGTGACATGTTATGTACCAGTGCACCATTTGTTTGTCAATTCCTTATCTGGTTGTAATGTCCAGACTCACTGTGGACCAGCGTGTGGAGCCGGAACTGATGTCCACTTCCTATCCATTCATGGTCTAGTGCTATCCACTGATACATCTCAGTAAATCAAATCAGTTGAGGGTTAATTTATCTTTTGGTTGAAAGTTATTACACTATGAAGTGCTCAACCCCCATCTCTTTCTCTATCTCCCTCTCTATCTCACTCTCTTTCTCTACCTCACTCTCTTTCTCTATCTAACTCTCTCTTTATCTCACTCTCTGATCTCTGTCTCTCTCTATGTCTCTTTCTCTCTCTATTTCCCGCTTTTCTGTCACATTGATTTAAATGTGGATTTTCACAAAATGAATGAGAGAGGTCAGCAGTGCATTTCTTGACAATGTTATCTGGACCCCTATAGCATAAACTGTGTAGTGCAGCTGTCAATCATTTCTCCTCTTTGTCTTTTAGTATATTGCCTATAGGACCAAGCATAGATGCAAAAACAGTTTCAAGAACATGACAGTGGCCAGATTAATAAAGAAGCCAAACAGGACAGAGTTACAGTAAAACAAAATAGAAATGTGAGTCAAGGCACTGACGTATATTAGCCAATCAGCCACTGACCAACCCCTGAGGACCTGATCACAGCCAATCAACATTGAGTTAACTGAAACAGTCCAGAGGTAGATGTGCCACAAAGGGACTGACATCGAGAATGAACCAAAGAGCAGTCCCAGAGGAGCTGACATACCAAAATAACCAGAGAAGGCATGCCCCATGGAAATGAAAGCATCCAATCATAATCAACCCATAGGATATCAACAGAGGCAACCAGATCTAACTTACACTGTAACAATGAGAGAACATGTCTCCAAAGAACTGATAACAGCCAGTCAGCCAAAGACCTGCCCCTGAGGAGCTGACCATAGCCAATCATAGTATATACTGAAATGTCTGAGGACATGCCTCCAAGGGTCTGACATCAGCTAATCAGCCAAGCACCAGTAAGAAGGTCCTCAACAGTAAGAAGGTCCTCAACAGTAAGAAGGTCCTGAACAGTAAATTAGATAATAAGAATTTCTGCACAAAAGTGCAATACTTACTTGTCCCTTTTATGTGAATCATATCCACCTGGAGAGAGAAAGAGACATTAGAGATCTGCAGAGCATCACTACCACCTCAGATAAGTCATGCAGAACATCACTCCCACCATAATAAGAAGCATCACTCCTGAGACCAGACACAACTCTGCAGACTATCACTTCCACGCCAGACATAAAACTGCAGAGAATCGCTTCCACCACCATAGCCAAAGCTCTGTAGAGCATTACTCCCACCCAGAAATAGCCATGCAGAGCATCACTCCTGAGACCAGACAGAACTCTGCAGACTATCACCTCCACCCCAGTAGCAGACACACAGAGAATCTCTTCCACCACAGCCACTGCCCTGCAGAGTGTTATTCCCACTCCACTGCAGACCATCCCCAGAACCCAAATAGATCTCTGCAGAGTATCACTTCCAACCCCCACACAGAGTCCTGCAGAGTATCTCTCCTGAACCCTGCAAGAGCCCTGCAGAGCCACATACCCACTCCGAAAGAGCCCGCAGAACATCACTGCCCTGCAGAGAGAGCCTTACAGAGACCAGCAGAGCATCGCTGCCACTGCAGAGAGAGCCTTACAGAGCCCAGCAGAGCATCGCTGCCACTGCAGAGAGAGCCTTACAGAGCCCGCAGAGCATCGCTGCCACTACAGAGAGAGCCTTACAGAGCCCAGCAGAGCATCGCTGCCACTGCAGAGAGATCCTTGCAGAGCCCAGCAGAGCATCGCTGCCACTGCAGATAGATCCTTACAGAGCCCAGCAGATCATCGCTGCCACTGCAGAGAAATCCTTACAGAGCCCAGCAGAGCATCGCTGCCACTGCAGAGAGATCCTTACAGAGCCCAGCAGAGCATCGCTGCCACTGCAGAGAGATCCTTGCAGAGCCCAGCAGAGCATCACTGTCACTGCAGAGAGATCCTTACAGAGCCCAGCAGAGCATCGCTGCCACTGCAGAGAGATCCTTACAGACCCCACAGCTGAACCCAGACAGAACTCTACAGAACACCCCGTTCTCACCCACACAGAACCCGCAGAGCATCGCTGCCACTACAGAGAGATCCTTACAGACCTCACAGCTGAACCCAGACAGAACTCTACAGAACATCCCGTACAGCTGCCACTGCAGAGAGATCCTTACAGACCTCACAGCTGAACCCAGACAGAACTCTACAGAACATCCCGTTCTCACCCACACAGAGTCCGCAGAGCATCGCTGCCACTGCAGAGAGATCCTTACAGACCTCACAGCTGAACCCAGACAGAACTCTACAGAACACCCCGTTCTCACCCACACAGAACCCGCAGAGCATCGCTGCCACTACAGAGAGATCCTTACAGACCTCACAGCTGAACCCAGACAGAACTCTACAGAACATCCCGTTCTCACCCACACAGAGCCCGCAGAGCATCGCTGCCACTGCAGAGAGATCCTTACAGACCCCACAGCTGAACCCAGACAGAACTCTACAGAACACCCCGTTCTCACCCACACAGAACCCGCAGAGCATCGCTGCCACTACAGAGAGATCCTTACAGACCTCACAGCTGAACCCAGACAGAACTCTACAGAACATCCCGTTCTCACCCACACAGAGCCCGCAGAGCATCACTGCCACTACAGAGAGATCCTTACAGACCTCACAGCTGAACCCAGACAGAACTCTACAGAACATCCCGTTCTCACCCACACAGAGCCCACCAGAGCATCGCTGCCACTGCAGAGAGATCCTTACAGACCTCACAGCTGAACCCACACAGAACTCTACAGAACATCCCGTTCTCACCCACACAGAGTCCGCAGAGCATCACTGCCACTGCAGAGAGATCCTTACAGACCTCACAGCTGAACCCAGACAGAACTCTACAGAACATCCCGTTCTCACCCACACAGAGTCCGCAGAGCATCGCTGCCACTGCAGAGAGATCCTTACAGACCTCACAGCTGAACCCAGACAGAACTCTACAGAACACCCCGTTCTCACCCACACAGAACCCGCAGAGCATCGCTGCCACTACAGAGAGATCCTTACAGACCTCACAGCTGAACCCAGACAGAACTCTACAGAACATCCCGTTCTCACCCACACAGAGCCCGCAGAGCATCGCTGCCACTACAGAGAGATCCTTACAGACCCCACAGCTGAACCCAGACAGAACTCTACAGAACATCCCGTTCTCACCCACACAGAGCCCGCAGAGCATCGCTGCCACTACAGAGAGATCCTTACAGACCTCACAGCTGAACCCAGACAGAACGCCCGCAGAGCATCGCTGCCACTACAGAGAGATCCTTACAGACCTCACAGCTGAACCCAGACAGAACTCTACAGAACACCCCGTTCTCACCCACACAGAACCCGCAGAGCATCGCTGCCACTACAGAGAGATCCTTACAGACCCCACAGCTGAACCCAGACAGAACTCTACAGAACATCCCGTTCTCACCCACACAGAGTCCGCAGAGCATCGCTGCCACTACAGAGAGATCCTTACAGACCTCACAGCTGAACCCAGACAGAACTCTACAGAACACCCCGTTCTCACCCACACAGAACCCGCAGAGCATCGCTGCCACTGCAGAGAGATCCTTACAGACCCCACAGCTGAACCCAGACAGAACTCTACAGAACACCCCGTTCTCACCCACACAGAGTCCGCAGAGCATCGCTGCCACTACAGAGAGATCCTTACAGACCTCACAGCTGAACCCAGACAGAACTCTACAGAACATCCCGTTCTCACCCACACAGAGGCCGCAGAGCATCGCTGCCACTACAGAGAGATCCTTACAGACCTCACAGCTGAACCTAGACAGAACTCTACAGAACACCCCGTTCTCACCCACACAGAGCCCGCAGAGCATCACTGCCACTACAGAGAGATCCTTACAGACCTCACAGCTGAACCCAGACAGAACTCTACAGAACATCCCGTTCTCACCCACACAGAGGCCGCAGAGCATCGCTGCCACTACAGAGAGATCCTTACAGACCTCACAGCTGAACCCAGACAGAACTCTACAGAACATCCCGTTCTCACCCACACAGAGCCCGCAGAGCATCGCTGCCACTACAGAGAGATCCTTACAGACCTCACAGCTGAACCCAGACAGAACTCTACAGAACACCCCGTTCTCACCCACACAGAGTCCGCAGAGCATCGCTGCCACTACAGAGAGATCCTTACAGACCCCACAGCTGAACCCAGACAGAACTCTACAGAACATCCCGTTCTCACCCACACAGAGCCCGCAGAGCATCGCTGCCACTACAGAGAGATCCTTACAGACCTCACAGCTGAACCCAGACAGAACTCTACAGAACACCCCGTTCTCACCCACACAGAGCCCGCAGAGCATCGCTGCCACTACAGAGAGATCCTTACAGACCTCACAGCTGAACCCAGACAGAACTCTACAGAACATCCCGTTCTCACCCACACAGAGTCCGCAGAGCATCGCTGCCACTACAGAGAGATCCTTACAGACCTCACAGCTGAACCCAGACAGAACTCTACAGAACATCCCGTTCTCACCCACACAGAGTCCGCAGAGCATCGCTGCCACTACAGAGAGATCCTTACAGACCTCACAGCTGAACCCAGACAGAACTCTACAGAACACCCCGTTCTCACCCACACAGAGCCCGCAGAGCATCGCTGCCACTGCAGAGAGATCCTTACAGACCTCACAGCTGAACCCAGACAGAACTCTACAGAACATCCCGTTCTCACCCACACAGAGCCCGCAGAGCATCGCTGCCACTACAGAGAGATCCTTACAGACCTCACAGCTGAACCCAGACAGAACTCTACAGAACATCCCGTTCTCACCCACACAGAGCCCGCAGAGCATCGCTGCCACTGCAGAGAGATCCTTACAGACCTCACAGCTGAACCCAGACAGAACTCTACAGAACATCCCGTTCTCACCCACACAGAGCCCGCAGAGCATCGCTGCCACTACAGAGAGATCCTTACAGACCTCACAGCTGAACCTAGACAAAACTGTACAGAACATCCCGTTCTCACCCACACAGAACCCGCAGAGCATCGCTGCCACTACAGAGAGATCCTTACAGACCTCACAGCTGAACCCAGACAGAACTCTACAGAACACCCCGTTCTCACCCACACAGAGCCCGCAGAGCATCACTGCCACTACAGAGAGATCCTTACAGACCTCACAGCTGAACCCAGACAGAACTCTACAGAACACCCCGTTCTCACTCACACAGAGTCCGCAGAGCATCGCTGCCACTACAGAGAGATCCTTACAGACCTCACAGCTGAACCCAGACAGAACTCTACAGAACACCCCGTTCTCACCCACACAGAGTCCGCAGAGCATCGCTGCCACTACAGAGAGATCCTTACAGACCTTACAGCTGAACCCAGACAGAACGCTACAGAACATCCCGTTCTCACCCACACAGAGCCCGCAGAGCATCGCTGCCACTACAGAGAGATCCTTACAGACCTCACAGCTGAACCCAGACAGAACTCTACAGAACATCCCGTTCTCACCCACACAGAGTCCGCAGAGCATCGCTGCCACTGCAGAGAGATCCTTACAGACCCCACAGCTGAACCCAGACAGAACTCTACAGAACATCCCGTTCTCACCCACACAGAGCCCGCAGAGCATCGCTGCCACTACAGAGAGATCCTTACAGACCTCACAGCTGAACCCAGACAGAACTCTACAGAACACCCCGTTCTCACCCACACAGAGCCCGCAGAGCATCGCTGCCACTACAGAGAGATCCTTACAGACCTACAGTGAACCCAGACAGAACTCTACAGAACATCCCGTTCTCACCCACACAGAGTCCGCAGAGCATCGCTGCCACTACAGAGAGATCCTTACAGACCTCACAGCTGAACCCAGACAGAACGCTACAGAACACCCAGTTCTCACCCACACAGAGCCCGCAGAGCATCGCTGCCACTGCAGAGAGATCCTTACAGACCTCACAGCTGAACCCACACAGAACTCTACAGAACATCCCGTTCTCACCCACACAGAGCCCGCAGAGCATCACTGCCACTACAGAGAGATCCTTACAGACCTCACAGCTGAACCCACACAGAACTCTACAGAACACCCCGTTCTCACCCACACAGAGTCCGCAGAGCATCGCTGCCACTACAGAGAGATCCTTACAGACCCCACAGCTGAACCCAGACAGAACTCTACAGAACATCCCGTTCTCACCCACACAGAGTCCGCAGAGCATCGCTGCCACTACAGAGAGATCCTTACAGACCTCACAGCTGAACCCAGACAGAACTCTACAGAACATCCCGTTCTCTCCCACACAGAACCCGCAGAGCATCGCTGCCACTACAGAGAGATCCTTACAGACCTCACAGCTGAACCCACACAGAACTCTACAGAACATCCCGTTCTCACCCACACAGAGCCCGCAGAGCATCGCTGCCACTACAGAGAGATCCTTACAGACCTCACAGCTGAACCCAGACAGAACTCTACAGAACATCCCGTTCTCACCCACACAGAGTCCGCAGAGCATCGCTGCCACTGCAGAGAGATCCTTACAGACCTCACAGCTGAACCCAGACAGAACTCTACAGAACATCCCGTTCTCACCCACACAGAGCCCGCAGAGCATCGCTGCCACTACAGAGAGATCCTTACAGACCTCACAGCTGAACCCAGACAGAAGTCTACAGAACACCCCGTTCTCACCCACACAGAGCCCGCAGAGCATCGCTGCCACTACAGAGAGATCCTTACAGACCTCACAGCTGAACCCAGACAGAACTTTACAGAACATCCCGTTCTCACCCACACAGAGTCCGCAGAGCATCGCTGCCACTACAAAGAGATCCTTACAGACCCCACAGCTGAACCCAGACAGAACTCTACAGAACACCCCGTTCTCACCCACACAGAGTCCGCAGAGCATCGCTGCCACTACAGAGAGATCCTTACAGACCTACAGTGAACCCAGACAGAACTCTACAGAACATCCCGTTCTCACCCACACAGAGTCCGCAGAGCATCGCTGCCACTACAGAGAGATCCTTACAGACCTCACAGCTGAACCCAGACAGAACGCTACAGAACACCCAGTTCTCACCCACACAGAGCCCGCAGAGCATCGCTGCCACTGCAGAGAGATCCTTACAGACCTCACAGCTGAACCCACACAGAACTCTACAGAACATCCCGTTCTCACCCACACAGAGCCCGCAGAGCATCACTGCCACTACAGAGAGATCCTTACAGACCTCACAGCTGAACCCACACAGAACTCTACAGAACACCCCGTTCTCACCCACACAGAGTCCGCAGAGCATCGCTGCCACTACAGAGAGATCCTTACAGACCCCACAGCTGAACCCAGACAGAACTCTACAGAACATCCCGTTCTCACCCACACAGAGTCCGCAGAGCATCGCTGCCACTACAGAGAGATCCTTACAGACCTCACAGCTGAACCCAGAAAGAACTCTACAGAACATCCCGTTCTCTCCCACACAGAACCCGCAGAGCATCGCTGCCACTACAGAGAGATCCTTACAGACCTCACAGCTGAACCCACACAGAACTCTACAGAACATCCCGTTCTCACCCACACAGAGCCCGCAGAGCATCGCTGCCACTACAGAGAGATCCTTACAGACCTCACAGCTGAACCCAGACAGAACTCTACAGAACATCCCGTTCTCACCCACACAGAGTCCGCAGAGCATCGCTGCCACTGCAGAGAGATCCTTACAGACCTCACAGCTGAACCCAGACAGAACTCTACAGAACATTCCGTTCTCACCCACACAGAGCCCGCAGAGCATCGCTGCCACTACAGAGAGATCCTTACAGACCTCACAGCTGAACCCAGACAGAAGTCTACAGAACACCCCGTTCTCACCCACACAGAGCCCGCAGAGCATCGCTGCCACTACAGAGAGATCCTTACAGACCTCACAGCTGAACCCAGACAGAACTTTACAGAACATCCCGTTCTCACCCACACAGAGTCCGCAGAGCATCGCTGCCACTACAAAGAGATCCTTACAGACCCCACAGCTGAACCCAGACAGAACTCTACAGAACACCCCGTTCTCACCCACACAGAGTCCGCAGAGCATCGCTGCCACTACAGAGAGATCCTTACAGACCTCACAGCTGAACCCAGACAGAACTCTACAGAACATCCCGTTCTCACCCACACAGAACCCGCAGAGCATCGCTGCCACTACAGAGAGATCCTTACAGACCTCACAGCTGAACCCAGACAGAACTCAACAGAACATCCCGTTCTCACCCACACAGAGCCCGCAGAGCATCGCTGCCACTACACAGAGATCCTTACAGACCTCACAGCTGAACCCAGACAGAACTCTACAGAACACCCCGTTCTCACACACACAGAGCCCGCAGAGCATCGCTGCCACTGCAGAGAGATCCTTACAGACCTCACAGCTGAACCCAGACAGAACTCTACAGAACACCCCGTTCTCACACACACAGAGCCCGCAGAGCATCGCTGCCACTGCAGAGAGATCCTTACAGACCTCACAGCTGAACCCAGACAGAACTCTACAGAACACCCCGTTCTCACCCACACAGAGCCCAGCAGAGCATCGCTGCCACTACAGAGAGATCCTTACAGACCTCACAGCTGAACCCAGACAGAACTCTACAGAACACCCCGTTCTCACCCACACAGAGCCAGCAGAGCATCACTGCCACTACAGAGAGATCCTTACAGACCTCACAGCTGAACCCAGACAGAACTCTACAGAACACCCCGTTCTCACCCACACAGAGTCCGCAGAGCATCGCTGCCACTACAGAGAGATCCTTACAGACCTCACAGCTGAACCCAGACAGAACTCTACAGAACACCCCGTTCTCACCCACACAGAGCCCGCAGAGCATCGCTGCCACTACAGAGAGATCCTTACAGACCTCACAGCTGAACCCAGACAGAACTCTACAGAACACCCCGTTCTCACCCACACAGAGCCCGCAGAGCATCACTGCCACTACACAGAGATCCTTACAGACCTCACAGCTGAACCCAGACAGAACTCTACAGAACACCCCGTTCTCACCCACACAGAGACCGCAGAGCATCACTGCCACTACACAGAGATCCTTACAGACCTCACAGCTGAACCCAGACAGAACTCTACAGAACACCCCGTTCTCACCCACACAGAGCCCGCAGAGCATCGCTGCCACTACAGAGAGATCCTTACAGACCTACAGTGAACCCAGACAGAACTCTACAGAACATCCCGTTCTCACCCACACAGAGTCCGCAGAGCATCGCTGCCACTACAGAGAGATCCTTACAGACCTCACAGCTGAACCCAGACAGAACTCTACAGAACACCCCGTTCTCACCCACACAGAGTCCGCAGAGCATCGCTGCCACTGCAGAGAGATCCTTACAGACCTCACAGCTGAACCCAGACAGAACTCTACAGAACACCCCGTTCTCACCCACACAGAGCCCGCAGAGCATCGCTGCCACTGCAGAGAGATCCTTACAGACCTCACAGCTGAACCCAGACAGAACTCTACAGAACACCCCGTTCTCACCCACACAGAGTCCGCAGAGCATCGCTGCCACTACAGAGAGATCCTTACAGACCTCACAGCTGAACCCAGAAAGAATTCTACAGAACATCCCGTTCTCACCCACACAGAGCCCGCAGAGCATCGCTGCCACTACAGAGAGATCCTTACAGACCTCACAGCTGAACCCAGACAGAACTCTACAGAACATCCCGTTCTCACCCACACAGAGCCCGCAGAGCATCGCTGCCACTACAGAGAGATCCTTACAGACCTCACAGCTGAACCCACACAGATCTCTACAGAACATCCCGTTCTCACCCACACAGAGCCCGCAGAGCATCGCTGCCACTACAGAGAGATCCTTACAGACCTCACAGCTGAACCCACACAGAACTCTACAAAACACCCCGTTCTCACCCACACAGAGTCCGCAGAGCATCTCTGCCACTGCAGAGAGATCCTTACAGACCTCACAGCTGAACCCACACAGAACTCTACAGAACACCCCGTTCTCACCCACACAGAGCCCGCAGAGCATCACTGCCACTACACAGAGATCCTTACAGACCTCACAGCTGAACCCAGACAGAACTCTACAGAACACCCCGTTCTCACCCACACAGAGTCCGCAGAGCATCACTGCCACTGCAGAGAGATCCTTACAGACCTCACAGCTGAACCCAGACAGAACGCTACAGAACACCCAGTTCTCACCCACACAGAGCCCGCAGAGCATCGCTGCCACTACAGAGAGATCCTTACAGACCTCACAGCTGAACCCAGACAGAACTCTACAGAACACCCCGTTCTCACCCACACAGAGCCCGCAGAGCATCGCTGCCACTGCAGAGAGATCCTTACAGACCTCACAGCTGAACCCACACAGAACTCTACAGAACATCCCGTTCTCACCCACACAGAGCCCGCAGAGCATCACTGCCACTACAGAGAGATCCTTACAGACCTCACAGCTGAACCCACACAGAACTCTACAGAACACCCCGTTCTCACCCACACAGAGCCCGCAGAGCATCACTGCCACTGCAGAGAGATCCTTACAGACCTCACAGCTGAACCCACACAGAACTCTACAGAACACCCAGTTCTCACCCACACAGAGTCCGCAGAGCATCGCTGCCACTACAGAGAGATCCTTACAGACCCCACAGCTGAACCCAGACAGAACTCTACAGAACATCCCGTTCTCCCCACACAGAGTCCGCAGAGCATCGCTGCCACTACAGAGAGATCCTTACAGACCTCACAGCTGAACCCAGACAGAACTCTACAGAACATCCCGTTCTCACCCACACAGAGCCCGCAGAGCATCGCTGCCACTACAGAGAGATCCTTACAGACCTCACAGCTGAACCCAGACAGAACTCTACAGAACATCCCGTTCTCACCCACACAGAGTCCGCAGAGCATCGCTGCCACTACAGAGAGATCCTTACAGACCTCACAGCTGAACCCAGACAGAACTCTACAGAACATCCCGTTCTCACCCACACAGAGTCCGCAGAGCATCGCTGCCACTACAGAGAGATCCTTACAGACCTCACAGCTGAACCCAGACAGAACTCTACAGAACACCCCGTTCTCACCCACACAGAGCCTGCAGAGCATCGCTGCCACTACAGAGAGATTCTTACAGACCTCACAGCTGAACCCAGACAGAACTCTACAGAACACCCCGTTCTCACCCACACAGAGTCCGCAGAGCATCGCTGCCACTACAGAGAGATCCTTACAGACCTCACAGCTGAACCCAGACAGAACTCTACAGAACATCCCGTTCTCACCCACACAGAACCCGCAGAGCATCGCTGCCACTACAGAGAGATCCTTACAGACCTCACAGCTGAACCCAGACAGAACTCAACAGAACATCCCGTTCTCACCCACACAGAGCCCGCAGAGCATCACTGCCACTGCAGAGAGATCCTTACAGACCTCACAGCTGAACCCAGACAGAACGCTACAGAACATCCCGTTCTCACCCACACAGAGCCCGCAGAGCATCGCTGCCACTACAGAGAGATCCTTACCGACCTCACAGCTGAACCCACACAGAACTCTACAGAACACCCCGTTCTCACCCACACAGAGTCCGCAGAGCATCGCTGCCACTGCAGAGAGATCCTTACAGACCTCACAGCTGAACCCACACAGAACTCTACAGAACACCCCGTTCTCACCCACACAGAGTCCGCAGAGCATCGCTGCCACTGCACAGAGATCCTTACAGACCTCACAGCTGAACCCAGACAGAACTCTACAGAACATCCCGTTCTCACCCACACAGAGACCGCAGAGCATCGCTGCCACTGCACAGAGATCCTTACAGACCTCACAGCTGAACCCAGACAAAACTCTACAGAACATCCCGTTCTCTCCCACACAGAGCCCGCAGAGCATCGCTGCCACTGCAGAGAGATCCTTACAGACCTCACAGCTGAACCCATACAGAACTCTACAGAACACCCCGTTCTCACCCACACAGAGCCCGCAGAGCATCGCTGCCACTACAGAGAGATCCTTACAGACCTCACAGCTGAACCCGGACAGAATTCTACAGAACACCCCGTTCTCACCCACACAGAGCCCGCAGAGCATCGCTGCCACTACAGAGAGATCCTTACAGACCTCACAGCTGAACCCAGACAGAACTCTACAGAACACCCCGTTCTCACCCACACAGAGGCCGCAGAGCATCACTGCCACTACAGAGAGATCCTTACAGACCCCACAGCTGAACCCAGACAGAACTCTACAGAACACCCCGTTCTCACCCACACAGAGCCCGCAGAGCATCGCTGCCTCTACAGAGAGATCCTTACAGACCTCACAGCTGAACCCAGACAGAACTCTACAGAACACCCCGTTCTCACCCACACAGAGTCCGCAGAGCATCGCTGCCACTACAGAGAGATCCTTACAGACCTCACAGCTAAACCCAGACAGAACTCTACAGAACACCCCGTTCTCACCCACACAGAGTCCGCAGAGCATCGCTGCCACTACAGAGAGATCCTTACAGACCTCACAGCTGAACCCAGACAGAACTCTACAGAACACCCCGTTCTCACCCACACAGAGACCGCAGAGCATCACTGCCACTACACAGAGATCCTTACAGACCTCACAGCTGAACCCAGACAGAACTCTACAGAACACCCCGTTCTCACCCACACAGAGCCCGCAGAGCATCGCTGCCACTACAGAGAGATCCTTACAGACCTACAGTGAACCCAGACAGAACTCTACAGAACATCCCGTTCTCACCCACACAGAGTCCGCAGAGCATCGCTGCCACTACAGAGAGATCCTTACAGACCTCACAGCTGAACCCAGACAGAACTCTACAGAACACCCCGTTCTCACCCACACAGAGTCCGCAGAGCATCGCTGCCACTGCAGAGAGATCCTTACAGACCTCACAGCTGAACCCAGACAGAACTCTACAGAACACCCCGTTCTCACCCACACAGAGCCCGCAGAGCATCGCTGCCACTGCAGAGAGATCCTTACAGACCTCACAGCTGAACCCAGACAGAACTCTACAGAACACCCCGTTCTCACCCACACAGAGTCCGCAGAGCATCGGTGACACTACAGAGAGATCCTTACAGACCTCACAGCTGAACCCAGAAAGAACTCTACAGAACATCCCGTTCTCACCCACACAGAGCCCGCAGAGCATCGCTGCCACTACAGAGAGATCCTTACAGACCTCACAGCTGAACCCAGACAGAACTCTACAGAACATCCCGTTCTCACCCACACAGAGCCCGCAGAGCATCGTTGCCACTACAGAGAGATCCTTACAGACCTCACAGCTGAACCCACACAGATCTCTACAGAACATCCCGTTCTCACCCACACAGAGCCCGCAGAGCATCGCTGCCACTACAGAGAGATCCTTACAGACCTCACAGCTGAACCCACACAGAACTCTACAGAACACCCCGTTCTCACCCACACAGAGTCCGCAGAGCATCGCTGCCACTGCAGAGAGATCCTTACAGACCTCACAGCTGAACCCACACAGAACTCTACAGAACACCCCGTTCTCACCCACACAGAGCCCGCAGAGCATCACTGCCACTACACAGAGATCCTTACAGACCTCACAGCTGAACCCAGACAGAACTCTACAGAACACCCCGTTCTCACCCACACAGAGTCCGCAGAGCATCACTGCCACTACAGAGAGATCCTTACAGACCTCACAGCTGAACCCAGACAGAACGCTACAGAACACCCAGTTCTCACCCACACAGAGCCCGCAGAGCATCGCTGCCACTACAGAGAGATCCTTACAGACCTCACAGCTGAACCCAGACAGAACTCTACAGAACACCCCGTTCTCACCCACACAGAGCCCGCAGAGCATCACTGCCACTACAGAGAGATCCTTACAGACCTCACAGCTGAACCCACACAGAACTCTACAGAACACCCCGTTCTCACCCACACAGAGTCCGCAGAGCATCGCTGCCACTACAGAGAGATCCTTACAGACCCCACAGCTGAACCCAGACAGAACTCTACAGAACATCCCGTTCTCACCCACACAGAGTCCGCAGAGCATCGCTGCCACTACAGAGAGATCCTTACAGACCTCACAGCTGAACCCAGACAGAACTCTACAGAACATCCCGTTCTCACCCACACAGAGCCCGCAGAGCATCGCTGCCACTACAGAGAGATCCTTACAGACCTCACAGCTGAACCCAGACAGAACTCTACAGAACATCCCGTTCTCACCCACACAGAGTCCGCAGAGCATCGCTGCCACTACAGAGAGATCCTTACAGACCTCACAGCTGAACCCAGACAGAACTCTACAGAACATTCCGTTCTCACCCACACAGAGTCCGCAGAGCATCGCTGCCACTACAGAGAGATCCTTACAGACCTCACAGCTGAACCCAGACAGAACTCTACAGAACACCCCGTTCTCACCCACACAGAGCCTGCAGAGCATCGCTGCCACTACAGAGAGATCCTTACAGACCTCACAGCTGAACCCAGACAGAACTCTACAGAACACCCCGTTCTCACCCACACAGAGTCCGCAGAGCATCGCTGCCACTACAGAGAGATCCTTACAGACCTCACAGCTGAACCCAGACAGAACTCTACAGAACATCCCGTTCTCACCCACACAGAACCCGCAGAGCATCGCTGCCACTGCAGAGAGCTCCTTACAGACCTCACAGCTGAACCCAGACAGAACTCTACAGAACACCCTGTTCTCACCCACACAGAGTCCGCAGAGCATCGCTGCCACTACAGAGAGATCCTTACAGACCTCACAGCTGAACCCAGACAGAACTCAACAGAACATCCCGTTCTCACCCACACAGAGCCCGCAGAGCATCACTGCCACTGCAGAGAGATCCTTACAGACCTCACAGCTGAACCCAGACAGAACGCTACAGAACATCCCGTTCTCACCCACACAGAGCCCGCAGAGCATCGCTGCCACTACAGAGAGATCCTTACCGACCTCACAGCTGAACCCACACAGAACTCTACAGAACACCCCGTTCTCACCCACACAGAGTCCGCAGAGCATCGCTGCCACTGCAGAGAGATCCTTACAGACCTCACAGCTGAACCCACACAGAACTCTACAGAACACCCCGTTCTCACCCACACAGAGACCGAAGAGCATCGCTGCCACTGCACAGAGATCCTTACAGACCTCACAGCTGAACCCAGACAAAACTCTACAGAACATCCCGTTCTCTCCCACACAGAGCCCGCAGAGCATCGCTGCCACTGCAGAGAGATCCTTACAGACCTCACAGCTGAACCCATACAGAACTCTACAGAACACCCCGTTCTCACCCACACAGAGCCCGCAGAGCATCGCTGCCACTACAGAGAGATCCTTACAGACCTCACAGCTGAACCCGGACAGAACTCTACAGAACACCCCGTTCTCACCCACACAGAGCCCGCAGAGCATCGCTGCCACTACAGAGAGATCCTTACAGACCTCACAGCTGAACCCAGACAGAACTTTACAGAACACCCCGTTCTCACCCACACAGAGGCCGCAGAGCATCACTGCCACTACAGAGAGATCCTTACAGACCCCACAGCTGAACCCAGACAGAACTCTACAGAACACCCCGTTCTCACCCACACAGAGCCCGCAGAGCATCGCTGCCACTACAGAGAGATCCTTACAGACCTCACAGCTGAACCCAGACAGAACTCTACAGAACACCCCGTTCTCACCCACACAGAGTCCGCAGAGCATCGCTGCTACTACAGAGAGATCCTTACAGACCTCACAGCTGAACCCAGACAGAACTCTACAGAACACCCCGTTCTCACCCACACAGAGTCCGCAGAGCATCGCTGCCACTACAGAGAGATCCTTACAGACCTCACAGCTGAACCCACACAGAACTCTACAGAACACCCCGTTCTCACCCACACAGAGCCCGCAGAGCATCGCTGCCACTACAGAGAGATCCTTACAGACCTCACAGCTGAACCCAGACAGAACTCTACAGAACATCCCGTTCTCACCCACACAGAGCCCGCAGAGCATCGCTGCCACTACAGAGAGATCCTTACAGACCTCACAGCTGAACCCAGACAGATCTCTACAGAACACCCCGTTCTCACCCACACAGAGCCCGCAGAGCATCGCTGCCACTGCAGAGAGATCCTTACAGACCTCACAGCTGAACCCACACAGAACTCTACAGAACATCCCGTTCTCACCCACAGAGAGCCCGCAGAGCATCGCTGCCACTACAGAGAGATCCTTACAGACCTCACAGCTGAACCCAGACAGAACTCTACAGAACACCCCGTTCTCACCCACACAGAGTCCGCAGAGCATCGCTGCCACTACAGAGAGATCCTTACAGACCTCACAGCTGAACCCAGACAGAACTCTACAGAACATCCCGTTCTCACCCACACAGAACCCGCAGAGCATCGCTGCCACTACAGAGAGATCCTTACAGACCTCACAGCTGAACCCAGACAGAACTCAACAGAACATCCCGTTCTCACCCACACAGAGCCCGCAGAGCATCACTGCCACTGCAGAGAGATCCTTACAGACCTCACAGCTGAACCCAGACAGAACGCTACAGAACATCCCGTTCTCACCCACACAGAGCCCGCAGAGCATCGCTGCCACTACAGAGAGATCCTTAAAGACCTCACAGCTGAACCCACACAGAACTCTACAGAACACCCCGTTCTCACCCACACAGAGTCCGCAGAGCATCGCTGACACTGCAGAGAGATCCTTACAGACCTCACAGCTGAACCCACACAGAACTCTACAGAACACCCCGTTCTCACCCACACAGAGACCGCAGAGCATCGCTGCCACTGCACAGAGATCCTTACAGACCTCACAGCTGAACCCAGACAGAACTCTACAGAACACCCCGTTCTCACCCATACAGAGCCCGCAGAGCATCGCTGCCACTACAGAGAGATCCTTACAGACCTCACAGCTGAACCCAGACAGAACTCTACAGAACATCCCGTTCTCACCCACACAGAGTCCACAGAGCATCGCTACCACTACAGAGAGATCCTTACAGACCTCACAGCTGAACCCAGACAGAACTCTACAGAACATCCCGTTCTCACCCACACAGAGCCCGCAGAGCATCGCTGCCACTACAGAGAGATCCTTACAGACCTCACAGCTGAACCCAGACAGAACTCTACAGAACATCCCGTTCTCACCCACACAGAGTCCGCAGAGCATCGCTGCCACTACAGAGAGATCCTTACAGACCTCACAGCTGAACCCAGACAGAACTCTACAGAACACCCCGTTCTCACCCACACAGAGCCCGCAGAGCATCGCTGCCACTACAGAGAGATCCTTACAGACCTCACAGCTGAACCCAGACAGAACTCTACAGAACACCCCGTTCTCACCCACACAGAGCCTGCAGAGCATCGCTGCCATTACAGAGAGATCCTTACAGACCCCACAGCTGAACCCAGACAGAACTCTACAGAACATCCCGTTCTCACCCACACAGAGCCCGCAGAGCATCGCTACCACTGCAGAGAGATCCTTACAGACCCCACAGCTGAACCCAGACAGAACTCTACAGAACACCCCGTTCTCACCCACACAGAACCCTCAGAGCATTGCTGCCACTACAGAGAGATCCTTACAGACCTCACAGCTGAACCCAGACAGAACTCTACAGAACACCCCGTTCTCACCCACACAGAGTCCGCAGAGCATCGCTGCCACTACAGAGAGATCCTTACAGACCCCACAGCTGAACCCAGACAGAACTCTACAGAACACCCCGTTCTCACCCACACAGAACCCGCAGAGCATTGCTGCCACTACAGAGAGATCCTTACAGACCTCACAGCTGAACCCAGACAGAACTCTACAGAACACCCCGTTCTCACCCACACAGAGTCCGCAGAGCATCGCTGCCACTGCAGAGAGATCCTTACAGACCTCACAGCTGAACCCAGACAGAACTCTACAGAACACCCCGTTCTCACCCACACAGAGCCCGCAGAGCATCGCTGCCACTGCAGAGAGATCCTTACAGACCTCACAGCTGAACCTAGACAGAACTCTACAGAACACCCCGTTCTCACCCACACAGAGTCCGCAGAGCATCGCTGCCACTACAGAGAGATCCTTACAGACCCCACAGCTGAACCCAGACAGAACTCTACAGAACATCCCGTTCTCACCCACACAGAGTCCGCAGAGCATCGCTGCCACTACAGAGAGATCCTTACAGACCTCACAGCTGAACCCAGACAGAACTCTACAGAACATCCCGTTCTCACCCACACAGAGCCCGCAGAGCATCGCTGCCACTACAGAGAGATCCTTACAGACCTCACAGCTGAACCCAGACAGAACTCTACAGAACATCCCGTTCTCACCCACACAGAGTCCGCAGAGCATCGCTGCCACTACAGAGAGATCCTTACAGACCTCACAGCTGAACCCAGACAGAACTCTACAGAACATCCCGTTCTCACCCACACAGAGTCCGCAGAGCATCGCTGCCACTACAGAGAGATCCTTACAGACCTCACAGCTGAACCCAGACAGAACTCTACAGAACACCCCGTTCTCACCCACACAGAGCCTGCAGAGCATCGCTGCCACTACAGAGAGATCCTTACAGACCTCACAGCTGAACCCAGACAGAACTCTACAGAACACCCCGTTCTCACCCACACAGAGTCCGCAGAGCATCGCTGCCACTACAGAGAGATCCTTACAGACCTCACAGCTGAACCCAGACAGAACTCTACAGAACATCCCGTTCTCACCCACACAGAACCCGCAGAGCATCGCTGCCACTACAGAGAGATCCTTACAGACCTCACAGCTGAACCCAGACAGAACTCAACAGAACATCCCGTTCTCACCCACACAGAGCCCGCAGAGCATCACTGCCACTGCAGAGAGATCCTTACAGACCTCACAGCTGAACCCAGACAGAACGCTACAGAACATCCCGTTCTCACCCACACAGAGCCCGCAGAGCATCGCTGCCACTACAGAGAGATCCTTAAAGACCTCACAGCTGAACCCACACAGAACTCTACAGAACACCCCGTTCTCACCCACACAGAGTCCGCAGAGCATCGCTGACACTGCAGAGAGATCCTTACAGACCTCACAGCTGAACCCACACAGAACTCTACAGAACACCCCGTTCTCACCCACACAGAGACCGCAGAGCATCGCTGCCACTGCACAGAGATCCTTACAGACCTCACAGCTGAACCCAGACAGAACTCTACAGAACACCCCGTTCTCACCCATACAGAGCCCGCAGAGCATCGCTGCCACTACAGAGAGATCCTTACAGACCTCACAGCTGAACCCAGACAGAACTCTACAGAACATCCCGTTCTCACCCACACAGAGTCCGCAGAGCATCGCTGCCACTGCAGAGAGATCCTTACAGACCTCACAGCTGAACCCAGACAGAACTCTACAGAACACCCAGTTCTCACCCACACAGAGCCCGCAGAGCATCGCTGCCACTGTAGAGAGATCCTTACAGACCTCACAGCTGAACCCAGATAGAACTCTACAGAACACCCCGTTCTCACCCACACAGAGTCCGCAGAGCATCGCTGCCACTACAGAGAGATCCTTACAGACCTCACAGCTGAACCCAGACAGAACTCTACAGAACACCCCGTTCTCACCCACACAGAGTCCGCAGAGCATCGCTGCCACTGCAGAGAGATCCTTACAGACCTCACAGCTGAACCCAGACAGAACTCTACAGAACATCCCGTTCTCACCCACACAGAGCCCGCAGAGCATCGCTGCCACTACAGAGAGATCCTTACAGACCTCACAGCTGAACCCAGACAGAACTCTACAGAACATCCCGTTCTCACCCACACAGAGTCCGCAGAGCATCGCTGCCACTGCAGAGAGATCCTTACAGACCTCACAGCTGAACCCAGACAGAACTCTACAGAACATCCGTTCTCACCCACACAGAGCCTGCAGAGCATCGCTGCCACTACAGAGAGATCCTTACAGACCTCACAGCTGAACCCACACAGAACTCTACAGAACACCCCGTTCTCACCCACACAGAGACCGCAGAGCATCGCTGCCACTGCACAGAGATCCTTACAGACCTCACAGCTGAACCCAGACAGAACTCTACAGAACACCCCGTTCTCACCCATACAGAGCCCGCAGAGCATCGCTGCCACTACAGAGAGATCCTTAAAGACCTCACAGCTGAACCCAGACAGAACTCTACAGAACATCCCGTTCTCACCCACACAGAGACCGCAGAGCATCGCTGCCACTATAGAGAGATCCTTACAGACCTCACAGCTGAACCCAGACAGAACTCTACAGAACATCCGTTCTCACCCACACAGAGCCTGCAGAGCATCGCTGCCACTACAGAGAGATCCTTACAGACCTCACAGCTGAACCCACACAGAACTCTACAGAACACCCCCGTTCTCACCCACACAGAGACCGCAGAGCATCGCTGCCACTGCACAGAGATCCTTACAGACCTCACAGCTGAACCCAGACAGAACTCTACAGAACACCCCGTTCTCACCCACACAGAGCCCGCAGAGCATCACTGCCACTACAGAGAGATCCTTACAGACCTCACAGCTGAACCAGACAGAACTCTACAGAACATCCCGTTCTCACCCACACAGAGTCCGCAGAGCATCGCTGCCACTATAGAGAGATCCTTACAGACCTCACAGCTGAACCCAGACAGAACTCTACAGAACATCCCGTTCTCACCCACACAGAGTCCGCAGAGCATCGCTGCCACTACAGAGAGATCCTTACAGACCTCACAGCTGAACCCAGACAGAACTCTACAGAACACCCCGTTCTCACCCACACAGAGCCCGCAGAGCATCGCTGCCACTGCAGAGAGATCCTTACAGACCTCACAGCTGAACCCAGACAGAACTCTACAGAACACCCCGTTCTCACCCACACAGAGCCCGCAGAGCATCGCTGCCACTGCAGAGAGATCATTACAGACCTCACAGCTGAACCCAGACAGAACTCTACAGAACATCCCGTTCTCACCCACACAGAGCCCGCAGAGCATCGCTGCTACTGCAGAGAGATCCTTACAGACCTCACAGCTGAACCCAGACAGAACTCTACAGAACACCCCGTTCTCACCCACACAGAGCCCCGCAGAGCATCGCTGCCACTGCAGAGAGATCCTTACAGACCTCACAGCTGAACCCAGACAGAACTCTACAGAACACCCGTTCTCACCCACACAGAGCCCGCAGAGCATCGCTGCCACTGCAGAGAGATCCTTACAGACCTCACAGCTGAACCCAGACAGAACTCTACAGAACACCCCGTTCTCACCCACACAGAGTCCGCAGAGCATCGCTGCCACTACAGAGAGATCCTTACAGACCTCACAGCTGAACCCAGACAGAACTCTACAGAACACCCCGTTCTCACCCACACAGAGTCCGCAGAGCATCGCTGCCACTGCAGAGAGATCCTTACAGACCTCACAGCTGAACCCAGACAGAACTCTACAGAACATCCCGTTCTCACCCACACAGAGCCCGCAGAGCATCGTTGCCACTACAGAGAGATCCTTACAGACCTCACAGCTGAACCCAGACAGAACTCTACAGAACATCCCGTTCTCACCCACACAGAGTCCGCAGAGCATCGCTGCCACTACAGAGAGATCCTTACAGACCTCACAGCTGAACCCAGACAGAACTCTACAGAACATCCCGTTCTCACCCACACAGAGCCCGCAGAGCATCGCTGCCACTACAGAGAGATCCTTACAGACCCCACAGCTGAACCCAGACAGAACTCTACAGAACATCCCGTTCTCACCCACACAGAGCCTGCAGAGCATCGCTGCCACTACAGAGAGATCCTTACAGACCTCACAGCTGAACCCAGACAGAACTCTACAGAACATCCCGTTCTCACCCACACAGAGTCCGCAGAGCATCGCTGCCACTACAGAGAGATCCTTACAGACCTCACAGCTGAACCCAGACAAAACTCTACAGAACATCCCGTTCTCACCCACACAGAGTCCGCAGAGCATCGCTGCCACTACAGAGAGATCCTTACAGACCTCACAGCTGAACCCAGACAGAACTATACAGAACACCCCGTTCTCACCCACACAGAGCCCGCAGAGCATCGCTGCCACTACAGAGAGATCCTTACAGACCTCACAGCTGAACCCAGACAGAACTCTACAGAACACCCCGTTCTCACCCACACAGAGCCCGCAGAGCATCGCTGCCACTACAGAGAGATCCTTACAGACCTCACAGCTGAACCCAGACAGAACTCTACAGAACATCCCGTTCTCACCCACACAGAGTCCGCAGAGCATCGCTGCCACTACACAGAGATCCTTACAGACCTTACAGCTGAACCCAGACAGAACTCTACAGAACATCCCGTTCTCACCCACACAGAGTCCGCAGAGCATCACTGCCACTACACAGAGATCCTTACAGACCTCACAGCTGAACCTAGACAGAACTGTACAGAACATCCCGTTCTCACCCACACAGAGCCCGCAGAGCATCGCTGCCACTACAGAGAGATCCTTACAGACCTCACAGCTGAACCCAGACAGAACTCTACAGAATATCCCGTTCTCACCCACACAGAGCCCGCAGAGCATCGCTGCCACTGCAGAGAGATCCTTACAGACCTCACAGCTGAACCCAGACAGAACTCTACTGAACATCCCGTTCTCACCCACACATAGTCCGCAGAGCATCACTGCCACTACACAGAGATCCTTACAGACCTCACAGCTGAACCTAGACAGAACTGTACAGAACATCCCGTTCTCACCCACACAGAGCCCGCAGAGCATCGCTGCCACTACAGAGAGATCCTTACAGACCTCACAGCTGAACCCAGACAGAACTCTACAGAACATCCCGTTCTCACCCACACAGAGCCCGCAGAGCATCGCTGCCACTGCAGAGAGATCCTTACAGACCTCACAGCTGAACCCAGACAGAACTCTACAGAACACCCCGTTCTCACCCACACAGAGTCCACAGAGCATCGCTGCCACTACAGAGAGATCCTTACAGACCTCACAGCTGAACCCAGACAGAACTCTACAGAACATCCCGTTCTCACCCACACAGAGTCCGCAGAGCATCGCTGCCACTGCAGAGAGATCCTTACAGACCTCACAGCTGAACCCAGACAGAACTCTACAGAACACCCCGTTCTCACCCACACAGAGCCCGCAGAGCATCGCTGCCACTGCACAGAGATCCTTACAGACCTCACAGCTGAACCCAGACAGAACTCTACAGAACACCCCGTTCTCACCCACACAGAGCCCGCAGACCATCGCTGCCACTACAGAGAGATCCTTACAGACCTCACAGCTGAACCCAGACAGAACTCTACAGAACACCCCGTTCTCACCCACACAGAACCCGCAGAGCATCGCTGCCACTACAGAGAGATCCTTACAGACCTCACAGCTGAACCCACACAGAACTCTACAGAACACCCCGTTCTCACCCACACAGAGCCCGCAGAGCATCGCTGCCACTACAGAGAGATCCTTACAGACCAAACAGCTGAACACAGACAGAACTCTACAGAACATCCCGTTCTCACCCACACAGAGCCCGCAGAGCATCGCTGCCACTGCAGAGAGATCCTTACAGACCTCACAGCTGAACCTAGACAGAACTCTACAGAACACCCCGTTCTCACCCACACAGAGTCCGCAGAGCATCGCTGCCACTACAGAGAGATCCTTACAGACCTCACTGCTGAACCCAGACAGAACTCTACAGAACATCCGTTCTCACCCACACAGAGTCCACAGAGCATCGCTACCACTACAGAGAGATCCTTACAGACCTCACAGCTGAAACCAGACAGAACTCTACAGAACATCCCGTTCTCACCCACACAGAGCCCGCAGAGCATCGCTGCCACTACACAGAGATCCTTACAGACCTCACAGCTGAACCCAGACAGAACTCTACAGAACATCCCGTTCTCACCCACACAGAGTCCGCAGAGCATCGCTGCCACTACAGAGAGATCCTTACAGACCTCACAGCTGAACCCAGACAGATCTCTACAGAACACCCCGTTCTCACCCACACAGAGTCCGCAGAGCATCGCTGCCACTACACAGAGATCCTTACAGACCTCACAGCTGAACCCAGACAGAACTCTACAGAACATCCCGTTCTCACCCACACAGAGCCCGCAGAGCATCGCTGCCACTACAGAGAGATCCTTACAGACCTCACAGCTGAACCCAGACAGAACTCTACAGAACATCCCGTTCTCACCCACACAGAGTCCGCAGAGCATCGCTGCCACTACAGAGAGATCCTTACAGACCTCACAGCTGAACCTAGACAGAACTCTACAGAACACCCCGTTCTCACCCACACAGAGTCCGCAGAGCATCGCTGCCACTACAGAGAGATCCTTACAGACCTCACAGCTGAACCCAGACAGAAACTCTACAGAACATCCCGTTCTCACCCACACAGAGTCCACAGAGCATCGCTACCACTACAGAGAGATCCTTACAGACCTCACAGCTGAACCCAGACAGAACTCTACAGAACATCCCGTTCTCACCCACACAGAGCCGCAGAGCATCGCTGCCACTACAGAGAGATCCTTACAGACCTCACAGCTGAACCCAGACAGAACTCTACAGAACATCCCGTTCTCACCCACACAGAGTCCGCAGAGCATCGCTGCCACTACAGAGAGATCCTTACAGGACCTCACAGCTGAACCCAGACAGAACTCTACAGAACACCCCGTTCTCACCCACACAGAGCCCGCAGAGCATCGCTGCCACTACAGAGAGATCCTTACAGACCTCACAGCTGAACCCAGACAGAACTCTACAGAACACCCCGTTCTCACCCACACAGAGCCTGCAGAGCATCGCTGCCATTACAGAGAGATCCTTACAGACCCCACAGCTGAACCCAGACAGAACTCTACAGAACATCCCGTTCTCACCCACACAGAGCCCGCAGAGCATCGCTACCACTGCAGAGAGATCCTTACAGGACCCCACAGCTGAACCCAGACAGAACTCTACAGAACACCCCGTTCTCACCCACACAGAACCCTCAGAGCATTGCTGCCACTACAGAGAGATCCTTACAGACCTCACAGCTGAACCCAGACAGAACTCTACAGAACACCCCGTTCTCACCCACACAGAGTCCGCAGAGCATCGCTGCCACTACAGAGAGATCCTTACAGACCCCACAGCTGAACCCAGACAGAACTCTACAGAACACCCCGTTCTCACCCACACAGAACCCGCAGAGCATTGCTGCCACTACAGAGAGATCCTTACAGACCTCACAGCTGAACCCAGACAGAACTCTACAGAACACCCCGTTCTCACCCACACAGAGTCCGCAGAGCATCGCTGCCACTGCAGAGAGATCCTTACAGACCTCACAGCTGAACCCAGACAGAACTCTACAGAACACCCCGTTCTCACCCACACAGAGCCCGCAGAGCATCGCTGCCACTGCAGAGAGATCCTTACAGACCTCACAGCTGAACCTAGACAGAACTCTACAGAACACCCCGTTCTCACCCACACAGAGTCCGCAGAGCATCGCTGCCACTACAGAGAGATCCTTACAGACCCACAGCTGAACCCAGACAGAACTCTACAGAACATCCCGTTCTCACCCACACAGAGTCCGCAGAGCATCGCTGCCACTACAGAGAGATCCTTACAGACCTCACAGCTGAACCCAGACAGAACTCTACAGAACATCCCGTTCTCACCCACACAGAGCCCGCAGAGCATCGCTGCCACTACAGAGAGATCCTTACAGACCTCACAGCTGAACCCAGACAGAACTCTACAGAACATCCCGTTCTCACCCACACAGAGTCCGCAGAGCATCGCTGCCACTACAGAGAGATCCTTACAGACCTCACAGCTGAACCCAGACAGAACTCTACAGAACATCCCGTTCTCACCCACACAGAGTCCGCAGAGCATCGCTGCCACTACAGAGAGATCCTTACAGACCTCACAGCTGAACCCAGACAGAACTCTACAGAACACCCCGTTCTCACCCACACAGATCCTGCAGAGCATCGCTGCCACTACAGAGAGATCCTTACAGACCTCACAGCTGAACCCAGACAGAACTCTACAGAACACCCCGTTCTCACCCACACAGAGTCCGCAGAGCATCGCTGCCACTACAGAGAGATCCTTACAGACCTCACAGCTGAACCCAGACAGAACTCTACAGAACATCCCGTTCTCACCCACACAGAACCCGCAGAGCATCGCTGCCACTACAGAGAGATCCTTACAGACCTCACAGCTGAACCCAGACAGAACTCAACAGAACATCCCGTTCTCACCCACACAGAGCCCGCAGAGCATCACTGCCACTGCAGAGAGATCCTTACAGACCTCACAGCTGAACCCAGACAGAACGCTACAGAACATCCCGTTCTCACCCACACAGAGCCCGCAGAGCATCGCTGCCACTACAGAGAGATCCTTAAAGACCTCACAGCTGAACCCACACAGAACTCTACAGAACACCCCGTTCTCACCCACACAGAGTCCGCAGAGCATCGCTGACACTGCAGAGAGATCCTTACAGACCTCACAGCTGAACCCACACAGAACTCTACAGAACACCCCGTTCTCACCCACACAGAGACCGCAGAGCATCGCTGCCACTGCACAGAGATCCTTACAGACCTCACAGCTGAACCCAGACAGAACTCTACAGAACACCCCGTTCTCACCCATACAGAGCCCGCAGAGCATCGCTGCCACTACAGAGAGATCCTTACAGACCTCACAGCTGAACCCAGACAGAACTCTACAGAACATCCCGTTCTCACCCACACAGAGTCCGCAGAGCATCGCTGCCACTGCAGAGAGATCCTTACAGACCTCACAGCTGAACCCAGACAGAACTCTACAGAACACCCAGTTCTCACCCACACAGAGCCCGCAGAGCATCGCTGCCACTGTAGAGAGATCCTTACAGACCTCACAGCTGAACCCAGATAGAACTCTACAGAACACCCCGTTCTCACCCACACAGAGTCCGCAGAGCATCGCTGCCACTACAGAGAGATCCTTACAGACCTCACAGCTGAACCCAGACAGAACTCTACAGAACACCCCGTTCTCACCCACACAGAGTCCGCAGAGCATCGCTGCCACTGCAGAGAGATCCTTACAGACCTCACAGCTGAACCCAGACAGAACTCTACAGAACATCCCGTTCTCACCCACACAGAGCCCGCAGAGCATCGCTGCCACTACAGAGAGATCCTTACAGACCTCACAGCTGAACCCAGACAGAACTCTACAGAACATCCCGTTCTCACCCACACAGAGTCCGCAGAGCATCGCTGCCACTGCAGAGAGATCCTTACAGACCTCACAGCTGAACCCAGACAGAACTCTACAGAACATCCGTTCTCACCCACACAGAGCCTGCAGAGCATCGCTGCCACTACAGAGAGATCCTTACAGACCTCACAGCTGAACCCACACAGAACTCTACAGAACACCCCGTTCTCACCCACACAGAGACCGCAGAGCATCGCTGCCACTGCACAGAGATCCTTACAGACCTCACAGCTGAACCCAGACAGAACTCTACAGAACACCCCGTTCTCACCCATACAGAGCCCGCAGAGCATCGCTTGCACTACAGAGAGATCCTTAAAGACCTCACAGCTGAACCCAGACAGAACTCTACAGAACATCCCGTTCTCACCCACACAGAGTCCGCAGAGCATCGCTGCCACTGCAGAGAGATCCTTACAGACCTCACAGCTGAACCCAGACAGAACTCTACAGAACACCCAGTTCTCACCCACACAGAGCCCGCAGAGCATCGCTGCCACTGCAGAGAGATCCTTACAGACCTCACAGCTGAAACCAGACAGAACTCTACAGAACACCCCGTTCTCACCCACACAGAGTCAGCAGAGCATCGCTGCCACTACAGAGGAGATCCTTACAGACCTCACAGCTGAACCCAGACAGAACTCTACAGAACACCCCGTTCTCACCCACACGGAGTCCGCAGAGCATCGCTGCCACTGCAGAGAGATCCTTACAGACCTCACAGCTGAACCCAGACAGAACTCTACAGAACATCCCGTTCTCACCCACACAGAGCCCGCAGAGCATCGCTGCCACTACAGAGAGATCCTTACAGACCTCACAGCTGAACCCAGACAGAACTCTACAGAACATCCCGTTCTCACCCACACAGAGTCCGCAGAGCATCGCTGCCACTACAGAGAGATCCTTACAGACCTCACAGCTGAACCCAGACAGAACTCTACAGAACATCCCGTTCTCACCCACACAGAGCCTGCAGAGCATCGCTGCCACTACAGAGAGATCCTTACAGACCCCACAGCTGAACCCAGACAGAACTCTACAGAACATCCCGTTCTCACTCACACAGAGCCTGCAGAGCATCGCTGCCACTACAGAGAGATCCTTACAGACCTCACAGCTGAACCCAGACAGAACTCTACAGAACATCCCGTTCTCACCCACACAGAGTCCGCAGAGCATCGCTGCCACTACAGAGAGATCCTTACAGACCTCACAGCTGAACCCAGACAAAACTCTACAGAACATCCCGTTCTCACCCACACAGAGTCCGCAGAGCATCGCTGCCACTACAGAGAGATCCTTACAGACCTCACAGCTGAACCCAGACAGAACTCTACAGAACACCCCGTTCTCACCCACACAGAGTCCGCAGAGCATCGCTGCCACTACAGAGAGATCCTTACAGACCTCACAGCTGAACCCAGACAGAACTCTACAGAACATCCCGTTCTCACCCACACAGAGTCCGCAGAGCATCACTGCCACTACACAGAGATCCTTACAGACCTCACAGCTGAACCCAGACAGAACTGTACAGAACATCCCGTTCTCACCCACACAGAGCCCGCAGAGCATCGCTGCCACTGCAGAGAGATCCTTACAGACCTCACAGCTGAACCCAGACAGAACTCTACAGAACACCCCGTTCTCACCCACACAGAACCCGCAGAGCATTGCTGCCACTACAGAGAGATCCTTACAGACCTCACAGCTGAACCCAGACAGAACTCTACAGAACACCCCGTTCTCACCCACACAGAGTCCGCAGAGCATCGCTGCCACTACAGAGAGATCCTTACAGACCTCACAGCTGAACCCAGACAGAACTCTACAGAACACCCCGTTCTCACCCACACAGAGCCCGCAGAGCATCGCTGCCACTGCAGAGAGATCCTTACAGACCTCACAGCTGAACCCACACACAACTCTACAGAACACCCCGTTCTCACCCACACAGAGCCCGCAGAGCATCGCTGCCACTGCAGAGAGATCCTTACAGACCTCACAGCTGAACCCAGACAGAACTCTACAGAACACCCCGTTCTCACCCACACAGAACCCGCAGAGCATCGCTGCCACTGCAGAGAGATCCTTACAGACCTCACAGCTGAACCCAGACAGAACTCTACAGAACACCCTGTTCTCACCCACACAGAGCCCGCAGAGCATCGCTGCCACTACAGAGAGATCCTTACAGACCTCACAGCTGAACCCAGACAGAAGTCTACAGAACACCCCGTTCTCACCCACACAGAGCCCGCAGAGCATCGCTGCCACTACAGAGAGATCCTTACAGACCCCACAGCTGAACCCAGACAGAACTCTACAGAACACCCCGTTCTCACCCACACAGAACCCGCAGAGCATCGCTGCCACTACAGAGAGATCCTTACAGACCTCACAGCTGAACCCAGACAGAACTCTACAGAACATCCCGTTCTCACCCACACAGAGCCCGCAGAGCATCGCTGCCACTACAGAGAGATCCTTACAGACCTCACAGCTGAACCCAGACAGAACTCTACAGAACATCCCGTTCTCACCCACACAGAGCCCGCAGAGCATCGCTGCCACTGCAGAGAGATCCTTACAGACCCCACAGCTGAACCCAGGCAGAACTCTACAGAACACCCCGTTCTCACCCACACAGAGCAAGCAGAGCATCGCTGCCACTACAGAGAGATCCTTACAGACCTCACAGCTGAACCCAGACAGAACTCTATAGAACACCCCGTTCTCACCCACACAGAACCCGCAGAGCATTGCTGCCACTGCAGAGAGATCCTTACAGACCCCACAGCTGAACCCACACAGAACTCTACAGAACACCCCGTTCTCACCCACACAGAAACCGCAGAGCATCGCTGCCACTACAGAGAGATCCTTACAGACCTCACAGCTGAACCCAGACAGAACTCTACAGAACATCCCGTTCTCACCCACACAGAGCCCGCAGAGCATCGCTGCCACTACAGAGAGATCCTTACAGACCTCACAGCTGAACCCAGACAGAACTCTACAGAACATCCCGTTCTCACCCACACAGAGCCCGCAGAGCATCGCTGCCACTGCAGAGAGATCCTTACAGACCCCACAGCTGAACCCAGGCAGAACTCTACAGAACACCCCGTTCTCACCCACACAGAGCAAGCAGAGCATCGCTGCCACTACAGAGAGATCCTTACAGACCTCAGAGCTGAACCCAGACAGAACTCTATAGAACACCCCGTTCTCACCCACACAGAACCCGCAGAGCATTGCTGCCACTGCAGAGAGATCCTTACAGACCCCACAGCTGAACCCACACAGAACTCTACAGAACACCCCGTTCTCACCCACACAGAGTGCGCAGAGCATTGCTGCCACTACAGAGAGATCCTTACAGAGCCCAGCAGAGCATCGCTGCCACTGCAGAGAGATCCTTACAGAGCCCAGCAGAGCATCGCTGCCACTGCAGAGAGATTCTTACAGACCTCACAGCTGAACCCAGACAGAACTCTACAGAACACCCCGTTCTCACCCACACAGAGCCCGCAGAGCATCGCTGCCACTGCAGAGAGATCCTTACAGACCTCACAGCTGAACCCACACAGAACTCTACAGAACACCCCGTTCTCACCCACACAGAGCCCGCAGAGCATCGCTGCCACTGCAGAGAGATCCTTACAGACCCCACAGCTGAACCCAGACAGAACTCTACAGGACACCCTGTTCTCACCCACACAGAGCCCGAAGAGCATCGCTGCCACTACAGAGAGATCCTTACAGACCTCACAGCTGAACCCAGACAGAACTCTACAGAACATCCCGTTCTCACCCACACAGAGCCCGCAGAGCATCGCTGCCACTGCAGAGAGATCCTTACAGACCCCACAGCTGAACCCAGACAGAACTCTACAGAACATCCCGTTCTCACCCACACAGAGCCCGCAGAGCATCGCTGCCACTACAGAGAGATCCTTACAGACCTCACAGCTGAACCCAGACAGAACTCTACAGAACATCCCGTTCTCACCCACACAGAGCCCGCAGAGCATCGCTGCCACTGCAGAGAGATCCTTACAGACCTCACAGCTGAACCCAGACAGAACTCTACAGAACACCCCGTTCTCACCCACACAGAGTCCGCAGAGCATCGCTGCCACTACAGAGAGATCCTTACAGACCTCACAGCTGAACCCAGACAGAACTCTACAGAACATCCCGTTCTCACCCACACAGAGTCCGCAGAGCATCACTGCCACTGCAGAGAGATCCTTACAGACCTCACAGCTGAACCCAGACAGAACTCTACAGAACACCCCGTTCTCACCCACACAGAGCCCGCAGAGCATCACTGCCACTACAGAGAGATCCTTACAGACCTCACAGCTGAACCCAGACAGAACTCTACAGAACATCCCGTTCTCACCCACACAGAGCCCGCAGAGCATCGCTGCCACTACAGAGAGATCCTTACAGACCTCACAGCTGAACCCAGACAGAACTCTACAGAACACCCCGTTCTCACCCACACAGAGCCCGCAGAGCATCACTGCCACTACAGAGAGATCCTTACAGACCTCACAGCTGAACCCAGACAGAACTCTACAGAACATCCCGTTCTCACCCACACAGAGCCCGCAGAGCATCGCTGCCACTGCAGAGAGATCCTTACAGACCTCACAGCTGAACCCACACACAACTCTACAGAACACCCCGTTCTCACCCACACAGAGCCCGCAGAGCATCGCTGCCACTGCAGAGAGATCCTTACAGACCTCACAGCTGAACCCAGACAGAACTCTACAGAACACCCCGTTCTCACCCACACAGAACCCGCAGAGCATCGCTGCCACTGCAGAGAGATCCTTACAGACCTCACAGCTGAACCCAGACAGAACTCTACAGAACACCCTGTTCTCACCCACACAGAGCCCGCAGAGCATCGCTGCCACTACAGAGAGATCCTTACAGACCTCACAGCTGAATCCAGACAGAAGTCTACAGAACACCCCGTTCTCACCCACACAGAGCCCGCAGAGCATCGCTGCCACTATAGAGAGATCCTTACAGACCTCACAGCTGAACCCAGACAGAACTCTACAGAACATCCCGTTCTCACCCACACAGAGCCCGCAGAGCATCGCTGCCACTGCAGAGAGATCCTTACAGACCCCACAGCTGAACCCAGGCAGAACTCTACAGAACACCTCGTTCTCACCCACACAGAGCAAGCAGAGCATCGCTGCCACTACAGAGAGATCCTTACAGACCTCACAGCTGAACCCAGACAGAACTCTATAGAACACCCCGTTCTCACCCACACAGAACCCGCAGAGCATTGCTGCCACTGCAGAGAGATCCTTACAGACCCCACAGCTGAACCCACACAGAACTCTACAGAACACCCCATTCTCACCCACACAGAGTCCGCAGAGCATCGCTGCCACTACAGAGAGATCCTTACAGAGCCCAGCAGAGCATCGCTGCCACTGCAGAGAGATCCTTACAGAGCCCAGCAGAGCATCGCTGCCACTGCAGAGAGATCCTTACAGACCTCACAGCTGAACCCAGACAGAACTCTACAGAACACCCCGTTCTCACCCACACAGAGCCCGCAGAGCATCGCTGCCACTGCAGAGAGATCCTTACAGACCTCACAGCTGAACCCACACAGAACTCTACAGAACACCCCGTTCTCACCCACACAGAGCCCGCAGAGCATCGCTGCCACTGCAGAGAGATCCTTACAGACCCCACAGCTGAACCCAGACAGAACTCTACAGAACACCCTGTTCTCACCCACACAGAGCCCGCAGAGCATCGCTGCCACTACAGAGAGATCCTTACAGACCTCACAGCTGAACCCAGACAGAACTCTACAGAACATCCCGTTCTCACCCACACAGAGCCCGCAGAGCATCGCTGCCACTGCAGAGAGATCCTTACAGACCTCACAGCTGAACCCAGACAGAACTCTACAGAACACCCCGTTCTCACCCACACAGAGTCCGCAGAGCATCGCTGCCACTACAGAGAGATCCTTACAGACCTCACAGCTGAACCCAGACAGAACTCTACAGAACATCCCGTTTTCACCCACACAGAGTCCGCAGAGCATCACTGCCACTGCAGAGAGATCCTTACAGACCTCACAGCTGAACCCAGACAGAACTCTACAGAACACCCCTTTCTCACCCACACAGAGCCCGCAGAGCATCACTGCCACTACAGAGAGATCCTTACAGACCTCACAGCTGAACCCAGACAGAACTCTACAGAACATCCCGTTCTCACCCACACAGAGCCCGCAGAGCATCGCTGCCACTGCAGAGAGATCCTTACAGACCTCACAGCTGAACCCAGACAGAACTCTACAGAACACCCCGTTCTCACCCACACAGAGTCCGCAGAGCATCGCTGCCACTACAGAGAGATCCTTACAGACCTCACAGCTGAACCCAGACAGAACTCTACAGAACACCCCGTTCTCACCCACACAGAGTCCGCAGAGCATCGCTGCCACTACAGAGAGATCCTTACAGACCTCACAGCTGAACCCAGACAGAACTCTACAGAACATCCCGTTCTCACCCACACAGAGTCCGCAGAGCATCGCTGCCACTGCAGAGAGATCCTTACAGACCTCACAGCTGAACCCAGACAGAACTCTACAGAACACCCCGTTCTCACCCACACAGAGTCCGCAGAGCATCGCTGCCACTACAGAGAGATCCTTACAGACCTCACAGCTGAACCCAGACAGAACTCTACAGAACATCCCGTTTTCACCCACACAGAGTCCGCAGAGCATCACTGCCACTGCAGAGAGATCCTTACAGACCTCACAGCTGAACCCAGACAGAACTCTACAGAACACCCCTTTCTCACCCACACAGAGCCCGCAGAGCATCACTGCCACTACAGAGAGATCCTTACAGACCTCACAGCTGAACCCAGACAGAACTCTACAGAACATCCCGTTCTCACCCACACAGAGCCCGCAGAGCATCGCTGCCACTGCAGAGAGATCCTTACAGACCTCACAGCTGAACCCAGACAGAACTCTACAGAACACCCCGTTCTCACCCACACAGAGTCCGCAGAGCATCGCTGCCACTACAGAGAGATCCTTACAGACCTCACAGCTGAACCCAGACAGAACTCTACAGAACACCCCGTTCTCACCCACACAGAGTCCGCAGAGCATCGCTGCCACTACAGAGAGATCCTTACAGACCTCACAGCTGAACCCAGACAGAACTCTACAGAACACCCCGTTCTCACCCACACAGAGCCCGCAGAGCATCGCTGCCACTGCAGAGAGATCCTTACAGACCTCACAGCTGAACCCAGACAGAACTCTACAGAACACCCCGTTCTCACCCACACAGAGCCCGCAGAGCATCGCTGCCACTGCAGAGAGATCCTTACAGACCTCACAGCTGAACCCAGACAGAACTCTACAGAACATCCCGTTCTCACCCACACAGAGCCCGCAGAGCATCGCTGCCACTGCAGAGAGCTCCTTACAGACCTCACAGCTGAACCCAGACAGAACTCTACAGAACACCCCGTTCTCACCCACACAGAGCCTGCAGAGCATCACTGCCACTACACAGAGATCCTTACAGACCTCACAGCTGAACCCAGACAGAACTCTACAGAACACCCCGTTCTCACCCACACAGAGCCCGCAGAGCATCACTGCCACTACACAGAGATCCTTACAGACCTCACAGCTGAACCCAGACAGAACTCTACAGAACACCCCGTTCTCACCCACACAGAGTCCGCAGAGCATCGCTGCCACTACAGAGAGATCCTTACAGACCTCACAGCTGAACCCAGACAGAACTCTACAGAACATCCCGTTCTCACCCACACAGAGCCCGCAGAGCATCGCTGCCACTACAGAGAGATCCTTACAGACCTCACAGCTGAACCCAGACAGAACTCTACAGAACATCCCGTTCTCACCCACACAGAGCCCGCAGAGCATCGCTGCCACTGCAGAGAGATCCTTACAGACCTCACAGCTGAACCCAGACAGAACTCTACAGAACACCCCGTTCTCACCCACACAGAGCCCGCAGAGCATCGCTGCCACTGCAGAGAGATCCTTACAGACCTCACAGCTGAACCCACACAGAACTCTACAGAACACCCCGTTCTCACCCACACAGAGCCCGCAGAGCATCGCTGCCACTGCAGAGAGATCCTTACAGACCCCACAGCTGAACCCAGACAGAACTCTACAGAACACCCTGTTCTCACCCACACAGAGCCCGCAGAGCATCGCTGCCACTACAGAGAGATCCTTACAGACCTCACAGCTGAACCCAGACAGAACTCTACAGAACATCCCGTTCTCACCCACACAGAGCCCGCAGAGCATCGCTGCCACTGCAGAGAGATCCTTACAGACCTCACAGCTGAACCCAGACAGAACTCTACAGAACACCCCGTTCTCACCCACACAGAGTCCGCAGAGCATCGCTGCCACTACAGAGAGATCCTTACAGACCTCACAGCTGAACCCAGACAGAACTCTACAGAACATCCCGTTTTCACCCACACAGAGTCCGCAGAGCATCACTGCCACTGCAGAGAGATCCTTACAGACCTCACAGCTGAACCCAGACAGAACTCTACAGAACACCCCTTTCTCACCCACACAGAGCCCGCAGAGCATCACTGCCACTACAGAGAGATCCTTACAGACCTCACAGCTGAACCCAGACAGAACTCTACAGAACATCCCGTTCTCACCCACACAGAGCCCGCAGAGCATCGCTGCCACTGCAGAGAGATCCTTACAGACCTCACAGCTGAACCCAGACAGAACTCTACAGAACACCCCGTTCTCACCCACACAGAGTCCGCAGAGCATCGCTGCCACTACAGAGAGATCCTTACAGACCTCACAGCTGAACCCAGACAGAACTCTACAGAACACCCCGTTCTCACCCACACAGAGTCCGCAGAGCATCGCTGCCACTACAGAGAGATCCTTACAGACCTCACAGCTGAACCCAGACAGAACTCTACAGAACATCCCGTTCTCACCCACACAGAGTCCGCAGAGCATCGCTGCCACTGCAGAGAGATCCTTACAGACCTCACAGCTGAACCCAGACAGAACTCTACAGAACACCCCGTTCTCACCCACACAGAGTCCGCAGAGCATCGCTGCCACTACAGAGAGATCCTTACAGACCTCACAGCTGAACCCAGACAGAACTCTACAGAACATCCCGTTTTCACCCACACAGAGTCCGCAGAGCATCACTGCCACTGCAGAGAGATCCTTACAGACCTCACAGCTGAACCCAGACAGAACTCTACAGAACACCCCTTTCTCACCCACACAGAGCCCGCAGAGCATCACTGCCACTACAGAGAGATCCTTACAGACCTCACAGCTGAACCCAGACAGAACTCTACAGAACATCCCGTTCTCACCCACACAGAGCCCGCAGAGCATCGCTGCCACTGCAGAGAGATCCTTACAGACCTCACAGCTGAACCCAGACAGAACTCTACAGAACACCCCGTTCTCACCCACACAGAGTCCGCAGAGCATCGCTGCCACTACAGAGAGATCCTTACAGACCTCACAGCTGAACCCAGACAGAACTCTACAGAACACCCCGTTCTCACCCACACAGAGTCCGCAGAGCATCGCTGCCACTACAGAGAGATCCTTACAGACCTCACAGCTGAACCCAGACAGAACTCTACAGAACACCCCGTTCTCACCCACACAGAGCCCGCAGAGCATCGCTGCCACTGCAGAGAGATCCTTACAGACCTCACAGCTGAACCCAGACAGAACTCTACAGAACACCCCGTTCTCACCCACACAGAGCCCGCAGAGCATCGCTGCCACTGCAGAGAGATCCTTACAGACCTCACAGCTGAACCCAGACAGAACTCTACAGAACATCCCGTTCTCACCCACACAGAGCCCGCAGAGCATCGCTGCCACTGCAGAGAGCTCCTTACAGACCTCACAGCTGAACCCAGACAGAACTCTACAGAACACCCCGTTCTCACCCACACAGAGCCTGCAGAGCATCACTGCCACTACACAGAGATCCTTACAGACCTCACAGCTGAACCCAGACAGAACTCTACAGAACACCCCGTTCTCACCCACACAGAGCCCGCAGAGCATCACTGCCACTACACAGAGATCCTTACAGACCTCACAGCTGAACCCAGACAGAACTCTACAGAACACCCCGTTCTCACCCACACAGAGTCCGCAGAGCATCGCTGCCACTACAGAGAGATCCTTACAGACCTCACAGCTGAACCCAGACAGAACTCTACAGAACATCCCGTTCTCACCCACACAGAGCCCGCAGAGCATCGCTGCCACTACAGAGAGATCCTTACAGACCTCACAGCTGAACCCAGACAGAACTCTACAGAACATCCCGTTCTCACCCACACAGAGCCCGCAGAGCATCGCTGCCACTGCAGAGAGATCCTTACAGACCTCACAGCTGAACCCAGACAGAACTCTACAGAACACCCCGTTCTCACCCACACAGAGTCCGCAGAGCATCGCTGCCACTACAGAGAGATCCTTACAGACCTCACAGCTGAACCCAGACAGAACTCTACAGAACATCCCGTTCTCACCCACACAGAGTCCGCAGAGCATCACTGCCACTGCAGAGAGATCCTTACAGACCTCACAGCTGAACCCAGACAGAACTCTACAGAACACCCCGTTCTCACCCACACAGAGCCCGCAGAGCATCACTGCCACTACAGAGAGATCCTTACAGACCTCACAGCTGAACCCAGACAGAACTCTACAGAACATCCCGTTCTCACCCACACAGAGCCCGCAGAGCATCGCTGCCACTGCAGAGAGATCCTTACAGACCTCACAGCTGAACCCAGACAGAACTCTACAGAACATCCCGTTCTCACCCACACAGAGTCCGCAGAGCATCGCTGCCACTACAGAGAGATCCTTACAGACCTCACAGCTGAACCCAGACAGAACTCTACAGAACACCCCGTTCTCACCCACACAGAGTCCGCAGAGCATCGCTGCCACTACAGAGAGATCCTTACAGACCTCACAGCTGAACCCAGACAGAACTCTACAGAACACCCCGTTCTCACCCACACAGAGTCCGCAGAGCATCGCTGCCACTACAGAGAGATCCTTACAGACCTCACAGCTGAACCCAGACAGAACTCTACAGAACATCCCGTTCTCACCCACACAGAGTCCGCAGAGCATCGCTGCCACTGCAGAGAGATCCTTACAGACCTCACAGCTGAACCCAGACAGAACTCTACAGAACACCCCGTTCTCACCCACACACAGCCCGCAGAGCATTGCTGCCACTGCAGAGAGATCCTTACAGACCTCACAGCTGAACCCAGACAGAACTCTACAGAACACCCCGTTCTCACCCACACAGAGCCCGCAGAGCATCGCTGCCACTGCAGAGAGATCCTTACAGACCTCACAGCTGAACCCAGACAGAACTCTACAGAACATCCCGTTCTCACCCACACAGAGCCCGCAGAGCATCGCTGCCACTGCAGAGAGCTCCTTACAGACCTCACAGCTGAACCCAGACAGAACTCTACAGAACACCCCGTTCTCACCCACACAGAGCCTGCAGAGCATCACTGCCACTACACAGAGATCCTTACAGACCTCACAGCTGAACCCAGACAGAACTCTACAGAACACCCCGTTCTCACCCACACAGAGCCCGCAGAGCATCACTGCCACTACACAGAGATCCTTACAGACCTCACAGCTGAACCCAGACAGAACTCTACAGAACACCCCGTTCTCACCCACACAGAGCCCGCAGAGCATCGCTGCCACTACAGAGAGATCCTTACAGACCTCACAGCTGAACCCAGACAGAACTCTACAGAACACCCTGTTCTCACCCACACAGAGCCCGCAGAGCATCACTGCCACTACACAGAGATCCTTACAGACCTCACAGCTGAACCCAGACAGAACTCTACAGAACACCCCGTTCTCACCCACACAGAGCCCGCAGAGCATCGCTGCCACTACAGAGAGATCCTTACAGACCTCACAGCTGAACCCAGACAGAACTCTACAGAACACCCCGTTCTCACCCACACAGAGCCCGCAGAGCATCGCTGCCACTACAGAGAGATCCTTACAGACCTCACAGCTGAACCCAGACAGAACTCTACAGAACATCCCGTTCTCACCCACACAGAGCCCGCAGAGCATCGCTGCCACTACAGAGAGATCCTTACAGACCTCACAGCTGAACCCACACAGAACTCTACAGAACATCCCGTTCTCACCCACACAGAGCCTGCAGAGCATCGCTGCCACTGCAGAGAGATCCTTACAGACCTCACAGCTGAACCCAGACAGAACTCTACAGAACACCCCATTCTCACCCACACAGAGCCCGCAGAGCATCGCTGCCACTACAGAGAGATCCTTACAGACCTCACAGCTGAACCCACACAGAACTCTACAGAACATCCCGTTCTCACCCACACAGAGTCCGCAGAGCATCGCTGCCACTACAGAGAGATCCTTACAGACCTCACAGCTGAACCCAGACAGAACTCTACAGAACATCCCGTTCTCACCCACACAGAGTCCGCAGAGCATCGCTGCCACTACAGAGAGATCCTTACAGACCTCACAGCTGAACCCAGACAGAACTCTACAGAACATCCCGTTCTCACCCACACAGAGCCCGCAGAGCATCACTGCCACTGCAGAGAGATCCTTACAGACCTCACAGCTGAACCCAGACAGAACTCTACAGAACACCCCGTTCTCACCCACACAGAGTCCGCAGAGCATCGCTGCCACTACAGAGAGATCCTTACAGACCTCACAGCTGAACCCAGAAAGAACTCTACAGAACATCCCGTTCTCACCCACACAGAGCCTGCAGAGCATCGCTGCCACTACAGAGAGATCCTTACAGACCTACAGTGAACCCAGACAGAACTCTACAGAACATCCCGTTCTCACCCACACAGAGCCCGCAGAGCATCGCTGCCACTACAGAGAGATCCTTACAGACCTCACAGCTGAACCCAGACAGAACTCTACAGAACACCCAGTTCTCACCCACACAGAGCCCGCAGAGCATCGCTGCCACTGCAGAGAGATCCTTACAGACCTCACAGCTGAACCCACACAGAACTCTACAGAACATCCCGTTCTCACCCACACAGAGCCCGCAGAGCATCACTGCCACTACAGAGAGATCCTTACAGACCTCACAGCTGAACACAGACAGAACGCTACAGAACACCCAGTTCTCACCCACACAGAGCCCGCAGAGCATCGCTGCCACTGCAGAGAGATCCTTACAGACCTCACAGCTGAACCCACACAGAACTCTACAGAACATCCCGTTCTCACCCACACAGAGCCCGCAGAGCATCACTGCCACTACAGAGAGATCCTTACTGACCTCACAGCTGAACCCACACAGAACTCTACAGAACACCCCGTTCTCACCCACACAGAGTCCGCAGAGCATCGCTGCCACTGCAGAGAGATCCTTACAGACCTCACAGCTGAACCCACACAGAACTCTACAGAACACCCCGTTCTCACCCACACAGAGCCCGCAGAGCATCGCTGCCACTGCAGAGAGATCCTTACAGACCTCACAGCTGAACCCAGACAGAACTCTACAGAACACCCCGTTCTCACCCACACAGAGTCCGCAGAGCATCGCTGCCACTACAGAGAGATCCTTACAGACCTCACAGCTGAACCCAGAAAGAACTCTACAGAACATCCCGTTCTCACCCACACAGAGTCCGCAGAGCATCGCTGCCACTGCAGAGAGATCCTTACAGACCTCACAGCTGAACCCAGACAGAACTCTACAGAACACCCCGTTCTCACCCACACAGAGCCCGCAGAGCATCGCTGCCACTGCAGAGAGATCCTTACAGACCTCACAGCTGAACCCAGACAGAACTCTACAGAACATCCCGTTCTCACCCACACAGAGTCCGCAGAGCATCGCTGCCACTGCAGAGAGATCCTTACAGACCTCACAGCTGAACCCAGACAGAACTCTACAGAACATCCCGTTCTCACCCACACAGAGCCCGCAGAGCATCGCTGCCACTACAGAGAGATCCTTACAGACCTCACAGCTGAACCCAGACAGAACTCTACAGAACATCCCGTTCTCACCCACACAGAGTCCGCAGAGCATCGCTGCCACTGCAGAGAGATCCTTACAGACCTCACATCTGAACCCAGACAGAACTCTACAGAACACCCCGTTCTCACCCACACAGAGCCCGCAGAGCATCGCTGCCACTACAGAGAGATCCTTACAGACCTCACAGCTTAACCCAGACAGAACTCTACAGAACACCCCGTTCTCACCCACACAGAGTCCGCAGAGCATCGCTGCCACTGCAGAGAGATCCTTACAGACCTCACAGCTGAACCCAGACAGAACTCTACAGAACACCCCGTTCTCACCCACACAGAGTCCGCAGAGCATCACTGCCACTACAGAGAGATCCTTACAGACCTCACAGCTGAACACAGACAGAACGCTACAGAACACCCAGTTCTCACCCACACAGAGCCCGCAGAGCATCGCTGCCACTGCAGAGAGATCCTTACAGACCTCACAGCTGAACCCACACAGAACTCTACAGAACATCCCGTTCTCACCCACACAGAGCCCGCAGAGCATCGCTGCCACTACAGAGAGATCCTTACAGACCTCACTGCTGAACCCACACAGAACTCTACAGAACACCCCGTTCTCACCCACACAGAGTCCGCAGAGCATCGCTGCCACTACAGTGAGATCCTTACAGACCCCACAGCTGAACCCAGACAGAACTCTACAGAACATCCCGTTCTCACCCACACAGAGTCCGCAGAGCATCGCTGCCACTACAGAGAGATCCTTACAGACCCCACAGCTGAACCCAGACAGAACTCTACAGAACATCCCGTTCTCACCCACACAGAGCCCGCAGAGCATCACTGCCACTACAGAGAGATCCTTACAGACCTCACAGCTGAACCCAGACAGAACTCTACAGAACATCCCGTTCTCACCCACACAGAGTCCGCAGAGCATCGCTGCCACTACAGAGAGATCCTTACAGACCTCACAGCTGAACCCAGACAGAACTCTACAGAACATCCCGTTCTCACCCACACAGAGTCCGCAGAGCATCGCTGCCACTACAGAGAGATCCTTACAGACCTCACAGCTGAACCCAGACAGAACTCTACAGAACACCCCGTTCTCACCCACACAGAGTCCGCAGAGCATCGCTGCCACTACAGAGAGATCCTTACAGACCTCACAGCTGAACCCAGACAGAACTCTACAGAACACCCCGTTCTCACCCACACAGAGCCTGCAGAGCATCGTTGCCACTACAGAGAGATCCTTACAGACCTCACAGCTGAACCCAGACAGAACTCTACAGAACATCCCGTTCTCACCCACACAGAGCCCGCAGAGCATCGCTGCCACTACAGAGAGATCCTTACAGACCTCACAGCTGAACCCAGACAGAACTCTACAGAAAACCCCGTTCTCACCCACACAGAGTCCGCAGAGCATCGCTGCCACTACAGAGAGATCCTTACAGACCTCACAGCTGAACCCAGACAGAACTCTACAGAACACCCCGTTCTCACCCACACAGAGCCCGCAGAGCATCGCTGCCACTACAGAGAGATCCTTACAGACCTACAGTGAATCCAGACAGAACTCTACAGAACACCCCGTTCTCACCCACACAGAGTCCGCAGAGCATCGCTGACACTACAGAGAGATCCTTACAGACCTCACAGCTGAACCCACACAGAACTCTACAGAACATCCCGTTCTCACCCACACAGAGCCCGCAGAGCATCGCTGACACTACAGAGAGATCCTTACAGACCTCACAGCTGAACCCAGACAGAACTCTACAGAACATCCCGTTCTCACCCACACAGAGCCCGCAGAGCATCGCTGCCACTGCAGAGAGATCCTTACAGACCTCACAGCTGAACCCAGACAGAACTCTACAGAACACCCCGTTCTCACCCACACAGAATCCGCAGAGCATCGCTGCCACTACAGAGAGATCCTTACAGACCTCACAGCTGAACCCAGACAGAACTCTAGAGAACATCCCGTTCTCACCCACACAGAGCCCGCAGAGCATCGCTGCCACTGCAGAGAGATCCTTACAGACCTCACAGCTGAACCCAGACAGAGCTCTACAGAACACCCCGTTCTCACCCACACAGAGCCCGCAGAGCATCGCTGCCACTACAGAGAGATCCTTACAGACCTCACAGCTGAACCCAGACAGAACTCTACAGAACATCCCGTTCTCACCCACACAGAGCCCGCAGAGCATCGCTCCCACTGCAGAGAGATCCTTACAGACCCCACAGCTGAACCCAGGCAGAACTCTACAGAACACCCCGTTCTCACCCACACAGAGTCCGCAGAGCATCGCTGCCACTACAGAGAGATCCTTACAGACCTCTCAGCTGAACCCAGACAGAACTCTACAGAACACCCCGTTCTCACCCACACAGAGTCCGCAGAGCATCGCTGCCACTACAGAGAGATCCTTACAGAGCCCACAGCTGAACCCAGACAGAACTCTACAGAACACCCCGTTCTCACCCACACAGAGCCCGCAGAGCATCGCTACCACTGCAGAGAGATCCTTACAGACCTCACAGCTGAACCCAGACAGAACTCTACAGAACATCCCGTTCTCACCCACACAGAACCCGCAGAGCATCGCTGCCACTACAGAGAGATCCTTACAGACCTCACAGCTGAACCCAGACAGAACTCTACAGAACATCCCGTTCTCACCCACACAGAGCCCGCAGAGCATCGCTGCCACTGCAGAGAGATCCTTACAGACCTCACAGCTGAACCCAGACAGAACGCTACAGAACATCCCGTTCTCACCCACACAGAGCCCGCAGAGCATCACTGCCACTGCAGAGAGATCCTTTCAGACCTCACAGCTGAACCCAGACAGAACGCTACAGAACATCCCGTTCTCACCCACACAGAGCCCGCAGAGCATCGCTGCCACTGCAGAGAGATCCTTACAGACCTCACAGCTGAACCCAGACAGAACGCTACAGAACATCCCGTTCTCACCCACACAGAGCCCGCAGAGCATCGCTGCCACTACAGAGAGATCCTTACAGACCTCACAGCTGAACCCACACAGATCTCTACAGAACACCCCGTTCTCACCCACACAGAGTCCGCAGAGCATCGCTGCCACTGCAGAGAGATCCTTACAGACCTCACAGCTGAACCCAGACAGAACTCTACAGAACATCCCGTTCTCACCCACACAGAGCCCGCAGAGCATCGCTGCCACTGCAGAGAGATCCTTACAGAGCCCAGCAGAGCATCGCTGCCACTGCAGAGAGATCCTTACAGACCTCACAGCTGAACCCAGACAGAACGCTACAGAACATCCCGTTCTCACCCACACAGAGCCCGCAGAGCATCGCTGCCACTGCAGAGAGATCCTTACAGACCTCACAGCTGAACCCAGACAGAACGCTACAGAACATCCCGTTCTCACCCACACAGAGCCCGCAGAGCATCGCTGCCACTACAGAGAGATCCTTACAGACCTCACAGCTGAACCCACACAGATCTCTACAGAACACCCCGTTCTCACCCACACAGAACCCGCAGAGCATCGCTGCCACTACAGAGAGATCCTTACAGACCTCACAGCTGAACCCAGACAGAACTCTACAGAACATCCCGTTCTCACCCACACAGAGCCCGCAGAGCATCGCTGCCACTGCAGAGAGATCCTTACAGACCTCACAGCTGAACCCAGACAGAACGCTACAGAACATCCCGTTCTCACCCACACAGAGCCCGCAGAGCATCACTGCCACTGCAGAGAGATCCTTACAGACCTCACAGCTGAACCCAGACAGAACGCTACAGAACATCCCGTTCTCACCCACACAGAGCCCGCAGAGCATCGCTGCCACTGCAGAGAGATCCTTACAGACCTCACAGCTGAACCCAGACAGAACGCTACAGAACATCCCGTTCTCACCCACACAGAGCCCGCAGAGCATCGCTGCCACTACAGAGAGATCCTTACAGACCTCACAGCTGAACCCACACAGATCTCTACAGAACACCCCGTTCTCACCCACACAGAGTCCGCAGAGCATCGCTGCCACTGCAGAGAGATCCTTACAGACCTCACAGCTGAACCCAGACAGAACTCTACAGAACATCCCGTTCTCACCCACACAGAGCCCGCAGAGCATCGCTGCCACTGCAGAGAGATCCTTACAGAGCCCAGCAGAGCATCGCTGCCACTGCAGAGAGATCCTTACAGACCTCACAGCTGAACCCAGACAGAACGCTACAGAACATCCCGTTCTCACCCACACAGAGCCCGCAGAGCATCGCTGCCACTGCAGAGAGATCCTTACAGACCTCACAGCTGAACCCAGACAGAACGCTACAGAACATCCCGTTCTCACCCACACAGAGCCCGCAGAGCATCGCTGCCACTACAGAGAGATCCTTACAGACCTCACAGCTGAACCCACACAGATCTCTACAGAACACCCCGTTCTCACCCACACAGAGTCCGCAGAGCATCGCTGCCACTGCAGAGAGATCCTTACAGACCTCACAGCTAAACCCAGACAGAACTCTACAGAACACCCCGTTCTCACCCACACAGAGTCCGCAGAGCATCGCTGCCACTGCAGAGAGATCCTTACAGACCTCACAGCTGAACCCAGACAGAACTCTACAGAACATCCCGTTCTCACCCACACAGAGCCCGCAGAGTATCGCTGCCACTACAGAGAGATCCTTACAGACCTCACAGCTGAACCCAAACAGAACTCTACAGAACACCCCGTTCTCACCCACACAGAGCCCGCAGAGCATCGCTGCCACTGCAGAGAGATCCTTACAGACCTCACAGCTGAACCCAGACAGAACTCTACAGAACATCCCGTTCTCACCCACACAGAGCCCGCAGAGCATCGCTGCCACTACAGAGAGATCCTTACAGACCCCACAGCTGAACCCAGACAGAACTCTACAGAACACCCCGTTCTCACCCACACAGAGTCCGCAGAGCATCTCTGCCACTGCAGAGAGATCCTTACAGACCCCACAGCTGAACCCAGACAGAACTCTACAGAACATCCCGTTCTCACCCACACAGAGCCCGCAGAGCATCGCTGCCACTACAGAGAGATCCTTACAGACCTCACAGCTGAACCCAGACAGAACTCTACAGAACATCCCTTTCTCACCCACACAGAGCCCGCAGAGCATCGCTGCCACTACAGAGAGATCCTTACAGACCTCACAGCTGAACCCAGACAGAACTCTACAGAACATCCCGTTCTCACCCACACAGAGCCCGCAGAGCATCGCTGCCACTGCAGAGAGATCCTTACAGACCTCACAGCTGAACCCAGACAGAACTCTACAGAACATCCCGTTCTCACCCACACAAAGTCCGCAGAGCATCTCTGCCACTGCAGAGAGATCCTTACAGACCCCACAGCTGAACCCAGACAGAACTCTACAGAACATCCCGTTCTCACCCACACAGAGCCCGCAGAGCATCGCTGCCACTGCAGAGAGATCCTTACAGACCTCACAGCTGAACCCAGACAGAACTCTACAGAACATCCCGTTCTCACCCACACAGAGCCCGCAGAGCATCGCTGCCACTACAGAGAGATCCTTACAGACCTCACAGCTGAACCCAGACAGAACTCTACAGAACATCCCGTTCTCACCCACACAGAGTCCGCAGAGCATCGCTGCCACTACAGAGAGATCCTTACAGACCTCACAGCTGAACCCAGACAGAACTCTACAGAACATCCCGTTCTCACCCACACAGAGCCCGCAGAGCATCGCTGCCACTGCAGAGAGATCCTTACAGACCTCACAGCTGAACCCACACAGAACTCTACAGAACACCCCGTTCTCACCCACACAGAGCCCGCAGAGCATCGCTGCCACTACAGAGAGATCCTTACAGACCTCACAGCTGAACCCAGACAGAACTCTACAGAACACCCCGTTCTCTCCCACACAGAGCCCGCAGAGAATCGCTGCCACTACAGAGAGATCCTTACAGACCTCACAGCTGAACCCAGACAGAACTCTACAGAACATCCCGTTCTCACCCACACAGAGTCCGCAGAGCATCGCTGCCACTACAGAGAGATCCTTACAGACCTCACAGCTGAACCCAGACAGAACTCTACAGAACATCCCGTTCTCACCCACACAGAGTCCGCAGAGCATCGCTGCCACTACAGAGAGATCCTTACAGACCTCACAGCTGAACCCAGACAGAAGTCTACAGAACATCCCGTTCTCACCCACACAGAGCCCGCAGAGCATCACTGCCACTACAGAGAGATCCTTACAGACCTCACAGCTGAACCCAGACAGAACTCTACAGAACACCCCGTTCTCACCCACACAGAGCCTGCAGAGCATCACTGCCACTACAGAGAGATCCTTACAGACCCCACAGCTGAACCCAGACAGAACTCTACAGAACACCCCGTTCTCACCCACACAGAGTCCGCAGAGCATCGCTGCCACTACAGAGAGATCCTTACAGACCTCACAGCTGAACCCAGACAGAACTCTACAGAACACCCCGTTCTCACCCACACAGAGCCCAGCAGAGCTTCGCTGCCACTACAGAGAGATCCTTACAGACCTCACAGCTGAACCCAGACAGAACTCTACAGAACACCCCGTTCTCACCCACACAGAGCCCGCAGAGCATCGCTGCCACTGCAGAGAGATCCTTACAGACCTCACAGCTGAACCCAGACAGAACTCTACAGAACACCCCGTTCTCACCCACACAGAGCCCGCAGAGCATCGCTGCCACTACAGAGAGATCCTTACAGACCTCACAGCTGAACCCAGACAGAACTCTACAGAACACCCCGTTCTCACCCACACAGAGTCCGCAGAGCATCGCTGCCACTACAGAGAGATCCTTACAGACCCCACAGCTGAACCCAGACAGAACTCTACAGAACATCCCGTTCTCACCCACACAGAGCCCGCAGAGCATCGCTGCCACTACAGAGAGATCCTTACAGAGCCCAGTAGAGCATCGCTGCCACTACAGAGAGATCCTTACAGACCTCACAGCTGAACCCAGACAGAACTCTACAGAACATCCCGTTCTCACCCACACAGAGTCCGCAGAGCATCGCTGCCACTACAGAGAGATCCTTACAGACCCCACAGCTGAACCCAGACAGAACTCTACAGAACATCCCGTTCTCACCCACACAGAGTCCGCAGAGCATCGCTGCCACTACAGAGAGATCCTTACAGACCTCACAGCTGAACCCAGACAGAACTCTACAGAACACCCCGTTCTCACCCACACAGAGCCCGCAGAGCATCGCTGCCACTACAGAGAGATCCTTACAGACCTCACAGCTGAACCCAGACAGAACTCTACAGAACACCCCGTTCTCACCCACACAGAGTCCGCAGAGCATCGCTGCCACTGCAGAGAGATCCTTACAGACCCCACAGCTGAACCCAGACAGAACTCTACAGAACACCCCGTTCTCACCCACACAGAGCCCGCAGAGCATCGCTATCACTGCAGAGAGATCCTTACAGACCTCACTGCTGAACCCACACAGAACTCTACAGAACACCCCGTTCTCACCCACACAGAGCCCAGCAGGGAATGGTTCCTATCACCAGCCAGCAGGATTGTTCTAGATAGGGGCAGGATTGTCACTAAAACCCAATCCAATCAACTCACCCCGACAAGATGTTCTAGACCAGACGGTATCAAGGCGGAGTCTTCCATGGTCATCTGAAAGTGATGAAGGGGTTAAACTGACATTTACAGCACAGACATAATACAGTAACAGTCTACTACTGGTACCACAGGGGTCAGTCACACCGAATGGTCAGTTACTGAGCAAATTCCTCTGTATACAGCCGAGGAGAGAACAGACTACAACTACCGTCATCCCCAAACAGCCAACATCTGTATAGGGACGATGGAAATGTAGTAACAAACAGCTACAGATCCTGACATTGACTACAGTTAGTAAAGGGTACAAACATAGTAACATATTATACATCCTATATAATAACTCTCTAGGATGTTTGTCACGATGCAGTCATGCGCAGTGCCCGTGTTCGGCCAGTCTCTACTGCACATGATTGCATCGCGTGAGTGAGGAGACGCAAGACTGCATCGTGTGGAGCAGTGAGGTAACGGCTTCTTAACCCTTTGAGTGCCAGAGGGGTACACAACACATTGCAAAAAAAATGTGTTACATACCCCTCTGGCACTCAAAGGGTTAACATTACCTGGACCTTGGCCCGTGTACACGGACTTTTACACTAGTTCACATATATTATACACACATATTATACACACACATATTATACACACATATTATACACACATATTATACACAAATATCATACCTACACATATTATACACACATATTATACACACATATTATACATACACATATTATACACAAATATTTCACATACATATTATACATACACATATATTATACTTACACATGTTATACACACATGTTATTCACACATATTATACACACACATAATATACACAGATATTATACACACACATATTATACACACACATAATATACACAGATATTATACACACACATATTATATTATACACACATATATTATACACACATATTATACACAGATATTATACACACATATTATATTATACACACACATATTATACACAGATATTATACACACATATTATACACACATATTATACACACACATATTATACACACATATTATACCTACACATATTATACACATATATTATACACACATATTATACACACACATATTATACACAGATATTATACACACATATTATACACACATATTATACCTACACATATTATACACACATATTATACATACACATATTATACACAGATATTATACATACACATATTATACACAAATATTTCACATACATATTATACATACACATATATTATACTTACACGTTATACACACATGTTATACACACATATTATACATACATAATATACACACATATTATACATACACATATTATACATGCATATTATGCATACACATATTATACACACACATATTATACATAGACATATATTATACATACACATATTATACACAAATATTATACATACATATTATACACACACATTATATATACACATATATTATACTTACACATATTATACACAAATATTATATATACATATTATACACACACATATTATATATACACATATTATATACACATATTATACATAGATATTATACATACACATATTATACACAAATATTATACATATATATTATACATACACATATATTATACTTACACATGTTATACCCACATATTATACATACACATATATTACTTACACATATTATGCACAAATATTATACATACATATTATACACACACATATTATACATATGGGTCCCCAGGCCATCTCAGTGTGGCTTAGCTGCAGGTACAGTTTCCAGAGGGCCTGGCTGACAGGGAGCCGGGTCCTGCCCTATCAAAGTTCCGGTTGCCTTTGGGACTGGCTGTACGGTGGCCCCTCAGTAGCAGGGCGGGCTAATGCTGTGGGGCACTGAGGTAAGGGGAGGGCTTTGGGGAGGTGTCAGAGCGGACCGGCATCCACAGGCCCTCACAGTTTGAAAGGAGTGGCCATCATGGAGGTCCAGGGTAGCCCATGAGTGCCTGAGAATCCCCTACATACCTCCATGGTGGCGGGCAGCTGGGCACCTGGGCTCAAGCTGCCAGGGCTAGACCTGGCGTCCATGCCGGATGTTGGCCTGGTGGACCCGCATTAGAGGGGGGGAGAGTCCTACAAGGGTAAATAGGTCAAACCCATTTTAGTAAAGCTGTGATCTCTTTATTCCTACCAATTACCATGTCCGTGTGTTTCTTTGAAGTTTGTTATGTTATAGGGTTCGGGGGGGTTGTGGTTTGTTTGTTTGGAGGAAAAATGTGGGTAATGCTGCCTGGTAGTCTTACTAAGGCATACACATATTACACATATACATATATTATACACATACATTATACTAGTGATGTGGGACGGCATTATCTGTCATTGTATTTAGCATTGCATTATGAGGAATTAGTTTGAGTAAAAGTATTATATTGCAGTTGGAAGGTTGTGCAGTAGATGTGACATATGATTGTCCTGATGTATTGGATTATGATGCACTTGTGCAGTTTGTGAACTTGCATGGAAGAAGATGTAAAAGGTGAAATGCAATATGGGAAACAGTATAGGGCTAATGCAAGAAGCTATAAGGTACAGATGAAACGCTATATGGAAAAGAGTATACGCAAAACGCCAATACACGACAAACACATAAGGTGACACTCAGCGTTCACAGACAGATTGTCAGTGATAGAGAGTTGCAATAGTGAATATAATGAGGCCTAACTGCATTCCACACAGCCCCCAACCACCACACATGGGTGCTTCTGACCTGTGGTCAGAGGGGTGGAGTGTATATGCCAAACGGGGCTAATGTGTCGGCAATGTGTCCGTCCTTCTGGTAGCAGTCAGAGTGCACTTGCTGCAGTCCAAGCAACAGACTGTTATTGGTGCACCTACAGTAAGTACCTGGTCGCTCCACCCTGTGATGCTGGTCAGGTATCTATGTATGACATGAACTATACAGGAGTAGGAGACTGAATGTGTCCGGAGCATTGCGGAGCATTCGGGAGCATGGTAAGAGTATATGGACACAAACAGTGAAAGTTTGGAGATTATGCATTAAAGTTACAGACACTGAGCGGGCAGTGACGTGGCTCATAGATGTTAGGGACAAGGAACCAGATGGGACACAAAAATCTAAAATGCAATACACCTTTATTAGTGCAACAAAAACAGAAGCATGATCCAACAGCATAAACCAAAAGACACGCCAGGGTCAGGAACCAGGACAGGTATTCAGCTGAGCCGGAGTCAGGAAACCAGAAGTCTGCGATGTCAGGAACAAGCCAAGGGTCAGAAGCACAGAAGTCAGCAAAGTCTGGAACAGGCTGATGGTCTGGAACACAGCAAACGGGAGCGCAGGAAAATCCACAGGAGCAACAGGTCAGCAAACACAAGGACAATGGGGAAGTGAGCCAAGCTACTATAAATACCCCGGGAGGGTTGGCTGATAACAGTCAGGTGACCAATCAGAGAGGTCAGCTGATTCAGCCTGAGCCAGAAACTCAGAAGACAGCAGCAGTGGATAGCAGAGCACTAGATTAGCTCAGACAGCAGAATCAATAGGCAGAATGGGAGCAGCTCAGCAGAACCTTGACAGTAGATCCCCGGTGCATTGGGTAGTGGAATTGTCCCACGATCCTCAGGCTGCCTCGGTAGTATTGTGGGAAATCACATACCTGACATGACCAGCATATGAGGAAGTGACTGTATCGCATCGGACTTAACCCTATGAGTGGCAGAGGGGCAATCAATGCATTGTATAGAAATGTGTTACATACCCTACGGCACTGAAATGGTTCACCTCTTCAGTGTGTGTGTGAGGAAAGGATTTTTACTGCATTATGTTGTTATAGATAAAGGAGTGAAAATCCCATTCCTCACACATTGAAGAGGTTAACCGTTTAAATGCCAGAGTTGTATGTAAGGCATTGGTATTCAATGCATTGCTTGCCCCTCTGGTAGTGAAAGGGTTAAGTCCGATGCGGTCCAGTCAATTCCTCATACATGATTGGAAGGTGTCAGGTACGTGGTTTGTGACAGCACTACCGAGGCAGGCTGAGGATCATGGGACACCAGGCTTGGTTGAATGAAAGTTGGGTGTTCTGTGTGGTGAATGAGGAAGAACGGGATGGAGCTGACGCTGAACTGCAGGGCTGTGGGGAGGTTGGTGGTGTGGGTGCAGGACTTACAGTGGAGGGTAGTATTTTCCTGGCAGGTGGCGAGTAGTTTCTGCGGGGAGAGACAGACATGTTTTTTTGTTTTAGCAGTGGATATTGGGGCAGGCAAACTCCTTAAATGGCTTTTCACAGGAAAATCACCCCCCGTCTATGTCCAGGACTGGCAGTAAGGAGGAAGATTTAAATATCTCCTTCTTACTGCTGCCCCTGTGTGTGTGTGTTTGTGGCTGGAAACATATGTTTTCTATATATATATATATATATAGACATACACATAAATTACACATGCACATATTATACATACACGTATTATACACACGTTATACATACACATATATTATACATACACATATTACTCATATTATACAAATATTATACATACACACATATATTATACACATATATTATACATACACATCTTACACATATTATACACATATTATACATACACATTATATAAACACATTATACATACACACATATATTATACACATATATTATACATACACATATTACACACATATACATATATTATACACATATTATACATACACATATTATTTAAACACATTATACATACACACATAAATTCTACATACTCATATTACACATATATTATACAAATATTATACATACACACATATATTATACACATATATTATACATACACATATTACACATATTTTCCACATATTATACATACACATATTATATAAACACATTATACATACACATATATATTCTACATACTCATATTACACATGTATTATACAAATATTATACATACACATATATATTATACACATATATTATACATGCACATCTTACACATATTATACACACATATGATACATACACATATTATATAAACACATTATACATACACACATATATTATACATACACATATTACACATGTACATATACACATATTATACATACACATATTCTATAAACACATTATACATACACACATATATTCTACACATATATTATACATACACATATTACACATGTACATATATTATACACACACATATTATATAAACACATTACATACACACATATTCTACATACTCATATTGCACATAAACATATTATATTCACACATATATTTTTTTCTCTTTTTAAAACTTTATTTTCATTTTTTTTATAATACGATAAGAACGAAAATAGTGGAATTAAAAATAAAACAGATCTATTATATACATACTATAGGTATCATCATTATAAATTATTAAAAAAACTTAAAATAATCACCTTATATAGACAAATTATGTAACGAAATTGAACACAGAACTTATTATTACATGAGAAATATCAACTTAATAAAATATATGTTTAAAACTTCAACCAACAAAAGAGATCACTTAATGGGGAACGGTCACGCCTATACAAGTTTAGCTTATTTTAATCCTTATCTAGTGATAGGATTAAATCGTTTGTTATTTTTGCTTAAAATAGCACCCTGTCAGTCTTCTGTCCCTCCCCAAGCACGGTCACGTACTAGCCTCCTCCGGAGGATTTCTCCATGTAAGCTGGTTGGAATGCATACTTGGGGAGGGAAGAGGACTGACAGGCTGCGGTGCAGAGCCGTAAACGCGGTCTGTCTGGGAGTAAGGCACAGACTCATTTTTAATAATGTACATTTCTCCACAGCATGCTTTTTGTAAACAAAATAACAAATGATTTAAAGGAGCAGTAAACTTTTTTTTATGAAAAAATATATATTGTAGAGTTTTTCCTATTGAGTAAAATAATGGTACTCCCACTGCCGAGAGATTTATATTTCCAGAGTTATTACAGTTTAAACCCATGTTTTTTTGCATTAGCAGTGCCCTCTAGTGGTCAGATTCTAATTAGATTTCCTGTTAGATTCTAATGGAGAGGAAAGTCAGGAAAGTCAGAGACATCCAGTTCTCCATAGAATGTGATAGAAACTACTGAGTCACTTCCTGTCAGAACTATCAGGAAGTAAACACAGTGAATTCACTTCCTGTCAGTTAGAACTATAAATAAGTAAACATACAGTAAATTCACTTCCTGTCAGAACTGTCAGAAAGTAACACAGTAAATTCACTTCCTGTCAGTTAGAACTATCAGGAAGTAAACATGGTAAATTCACTGCCTGTCAGTTAGAACTATCAGGAAGTAAACACAGTAAATTCACTTCCTGTCAGTTAGAACTATCAGGAAGTAAACATGGTAAATTCACTGCCTGTCAGTTAGAACTATCAGGAAGTAAACACAGTAAATTCACTTCCTGTCAGTTAGAACTATCAATAAGTAAACATACAGTAAATTCACTTCCTGTCAGATCTATCAGAAGTAAACACAGTAAATTCACTTACTGTCAGAGCTATCAGGAAGTAAACACAGTAAATTCACTTCCTGTCAGAACTATCAGGAAGAAAACACAGTAAATTCACTTCCTGTCAGAACTATCAGGAAGAAAACACAGTAAATTCACTTCCTGTCAGTTAGAACTATCAGGAAGAAAACACAGTAAATTCACTTCCTGTCAGAACTATCAGGAAGAAAACACAGTAAATTCACTTCCTGTCAGTTAGAACTATCAGGAAGTAAACACAGTAAATTCACTTCCTGTCAGTTAGAACTATCAGGAAGTAATCACAGTAAATTCACTTCCTGTCAGAACTATCAGGAAGTAAACACACAGTAAATTCACTTCCTGTCAGTTAGAACTATCAGGAAGTAAACACAGTAAATTCACTTCCTGATTATTTAAACTACTATAAATTTTGAATAAAACATCTGACAGCGATAGGAGTGACCTTGTTTTATTCAGCAGGAAATGCTCTATAAAATATGTGTTTTCATAAAAAAAAGTTTACTGCTCCTTTAAGCATAGTAGAAAATATTAAAATAAGCTAAACTTTTATATGGGTGATAGTTCCCCTTTAACAGGATTTTAAAAAATATCCTTACCACTGTGAGAACTATTGAGTCCTGGATACCAAACCTTTTAAAACAATCATTCATAGAAACATAAAATTTGATGGCAGATAAGAACAAATCCGACCATCTAGTCGCCCATTCTCCTACTGTATAAAACTCAGACCTTATTTGGTCCTTGGTCTTGTCTTATGTTCAGGACAGCCTTATGCCTATCCCATGAATGTTGCATCCCCTCACTGTATTAACCTCTACCACTTCTACCCTCTTATCTAAGATATGATTACAGGACAAAACATCCATCCTTCATTGTGAGGCAATATATATTCTAATATTAAAAAAAAATAACTACCAAGCTCTCTTCAAATTAATTCACACACCAACGTTCTTTACTAACAGCACCTCCCAAACCTTAAGGCTGATTGACATTCCCACTGAACTGGATTGTAATCTAGAAATTCTATCCCAGATTCTACTGACCTTGGCACAACTCCACCACACGTCATGAAAGGAGACGACACCACCACAAAGTAGAAAACCCAGAGAGTCACTATACATTCTATGTAACTTGTGTCACACACACACTACTACACCATGACATGTATACACAGCACAGGTACAGTGCAGACAGTGCCAGTCTCATCCTCACACACACACACACACACACACACTACTACACCATGACATGTATACACAGCACAGGTACAGTGCAGACAGTGCCAGTCTCATCCTCACACACACACACACACACTACTACACTATGACATGTATACACAGTACAGGTACAGTGCAGGCAGTGGTAGTGCCAGTCTCCTCACACACACTACTACACTATGACATGTATACACAGTACAGGTACAGTGCAGGCAGTGCCAGTCTCCTCACACACACACACTACTACACCATGACATGTATACACAGTACAGTACCTGTACTGTACCAGTGCAGGCAGTGCCAGTCTCCTCACACACACACACTACTACACCATGACATGTATACACAGCACAGGTACAGTGCAGGCAGTGGCAGTGCCAGTCTCCTCACACACACACTACTACACCATGACATGTATACACAGTACAGGTACAGTGCAAGCAGTGCCAGTCTCCTCACACACACACTACTACACCATGACATGTATACACAGCACAGGTACAGTGCAGGCAGTGGTAGTGCCAGTCTCCTCACACACACACTACTACACCATGACATGTATACACAGCACAGGTACAGTGCAGGCAGTGGCAGTGCCAGTCTCCTCACACACTACTACACCATGACATGTATACACAGCACAGGTACAGTGCAGGCTGTGACAATGCCAGTCTCCTCACACACACTACTACACCATGACATGTACACACAGCACAGGTACAGTGCAGGCAGTGGCAGTGCCAGTCTCCTCACACACACTACTACACCATGACATGTATACACAGCACAGGTACAGTGCAGGCAGTGGCAGTGCCAGTCTCCTCACACACACACACACACTACTACACCATGACATGTATACACAGTACAGGTACAGTGCAGGCAGTGCCAGTCTCCTAACACACACACTACTACACCATGACATGTATACACAGCACAGGTACAGTGCAGGCAGTGGTAGTGCCAGTCTCCTCACACACACACTACTACACCATGACATGTATACACAGCACAGGTACAGTGCAGGCAGTGGCAGTGCCAGTCTCCTCACACACTACTACACCATGACATGTATACACAGCACAGGTACAGTGCAGGCAGTGACAATGCCAGTCTCCTCACACACACTACTACACCATGACATGTACACACAGCACAGGTACAGTGCAGGCAGTGGCAGTGCCAGTCTCCTCACACACACTAAACACCATGACATGTATACACAGCACAGGTACAGTGCAGGCAGTGGCAGTGCCAGTCTCCTCCTCACACACACTACTACACCATGACATGTATACACAGCACAGGTACAGTGTAGGCAGTGGCAGTGCCAGTCTCCTCACACACACTACTACACCATGACATGTATACACAGCACAGGTACAGTGCAGGCAGTGGCAGTCTCCTCCTCACACACACACTACTACACCATGACATGTATACACAGCACAGGTACAGTGCAGGCAGTGGCAGTGCCAGTCACCTCACACACACACTACTACACCATGACATGTATAAACAGCACAGGTACAGTGCAGGCAGTGGCAGTGCCAGTCTCCTCCTCACACACACTACTACACCATGACATGTATACACAGCACAGGTACAGTGCAGGCAGTGGCAGTGCCAGTATCCTCCTCACACACACGCACTACTACACCATGACATTTATTTACAGCACAGGTACAGTGCAGGCAGTGGCAGTGCCAGTCTCCTCCTCACACACACACTACTACACCATGACATGTATACACAGCACAGGTACAGTGCAGGTAGTGGCAGTGCCAGTCTCCTCCTCACACACACTACTACACCATGACATGTATACACAGCACAGGTACAGTGCAGGCAGTGACAGTGCCAGTCTCCTCCTCACACACTTCTACACCATGACATGTATACACAGTACAGGTACAGTGCAGGCAGTGACAGAGCCAGTCTCCTCACACACACACTACTACACCATGACATGTATACATAGCACAGGTACAGTGCAGGCAGTGGCAGTGCCAGTCTCCTCCTCACAGACACATTACTACACCATGACATGTATACATAGCACAGGTACAGTGCAGGCAGTGGCAGTGCCAGTCTCCTCCTCACACACTACTACACCATGACATGTATACACAGCACAGGTACAGTGCAGCCAGTGACAGTGCCAGTCTCCTCACACACACTACTACACCATGACATGTACACACAGCACAGGTACAGTGCAGGCAGTGGCAGTGCCAGTCTCCTCACACACACTACTACACCATGACATGTATACACAGCACAGGTACAGTGCAGGCAGTGGCAGTGCCAGTCTCCTCCTCACACACACTACTACACCATGACATGTATACACAGCACAGGTACAGTGTAGGCAGTGGCAGTGCCAGTCTCCTCACACACACTACTACACCATGACATGTATACACAGCACAGGTACAGTGCAGGCAGTGGCAGTGCCAGTCTCCTCCTCACACACACTACTACACCATGACATGTATACACAGCACAGGTACAGTGTAGGCAGTGGCAGTGCCAGTCTCCTCACACACACTACTACACCATGACATGTATACACAGTACAGGTACAGTGCAGGCAGTGGCAGTACCAGTCTCCTCACACACACACACACACTACTACACCATGACATGTATACACAGCACAGGTACAGTGCAGGCAGTGCCAGTCTCCTCACACACACTACTACACCATGACATGTATACAAAGCACAGGTACAGTGCAGGCAGTGGCAGTCTCCTCCTCACACACACACTACTACACCATGACATGTATACACAGCACAGGTACAGTGCAGGCAGTGGCAGTGCCAGTCACCTCACACACACACTACTACACCATGACATGTATAAACAGCACAGGTACAGTGCAGGCAGTGGCAGTGCCAGTCTCCTCCTCACACACACTACTACACCATGACATGTATACACAGCACAGGTACAGTGCAGGCAGTGGCAGTGCCAGTGTCCTCACACACACTACTACACCATGACATGTATACACAGCACAGGTACAGTGCAGGCAGTGGCAGTGCCAGTCTCTTCACACACACTACTACACCATGACATGTATACACAGCACAGGTACACTGCAGGCAGTGGCAGTGCCAGTATCCTCCTCACACACACGCACTACTACACCATGACATTTATATACAGCACAGGTACAGTGCAGGCAGTGGCAGTGCGAGTCTCCTCCTCACACACACACTACTACACCATGACATGTATACACAGCACAGTTACAGTGCAGGCAGTGACAGTGACAGTCTCCTCCTCACACACTTCTACACCATGACATGTATACACAGTACAGGTACAGTGCAGGCAGTGGCAGTGCCAGTCTCCTCCTCACACACACTACTACACCATGACATGTATACACAGCACAGGTACAGTGCAGGCAGTGGCAGTGCCAGTCTCCTCCTCACACACACTACTACATCATGGCATGTATACATAGCACAGGTACAGTGCAGGCAGTGGCAGTGCCAGTCTCCTCCTCACACACACTCTACTACACCATGACATGTATACACAGTACAAGTACAGTACAGGCAGTGGCAGTGCCAGTCTCCTCACACTTACACTACTACACCATGACATGTATACACAGCACAGGTACAGTGCAGGCAGTGCAGTGCCAGTCTCCTCACACACACACTACTACACCATGACATATATACACAGCACAGGTACAGTGTAGGCAGTGGCAGTGCCTGTCTCCTCACACACACTACTACACCATGAAATGTATACACAGCACAGGTACAGTGCAGGCAGTGGCAGTGCCAGTCTCCTCACACACACACTACTACACCATGACATGTATACACAGTACAGGTACAGTGCAGGCAGTGCCAGTCTCCTAACACACACACTACTACACCATGACATGTATACACAGCACAGGTACAGTGCAGGCAGTGGTAGTGCCAGTCTCCTCACACACACACTACTACACCATGACATGTATACACAGCACAGGTACAGTGCAGGCAGTGGCAGTGCCAGTCTCCTCACACACTACTACACCATGACATGTATACACAGCACAGGTACAGTGCAGGCAGTGACAATGCCAGTCTCCTCACACACACTACTACACCATGACATGTACACACAGCACAGGTACAGTGCAGGCAGTGGCAGTGCCAGTCTCCTCACACACACTACTACACCATGACATGTATACACAGCACAGGTACAGTGCAGGCAGTGGCAGTGCCAGTCTCCTCCTCACACACACTACTACACCATGACATGTATACACAGCACAGGTACAGTGTAGGCAGTGGCAGTGCCAGTCTCCTCACACACACTACTACACCATGACATGTATACACAGCACAGGTACAGTGCAGGCAGTGGCAGTCTCCTCCTCACACACACACTACTACACCATGACATGTATACACAGCACAGGTACAGTGCAGGCAGTGGCAGTGCCAGTCACCTCACACACACACTACTACACCATGACATGTATAAACAGCACAGGTACAGTGCAGGCAGTGGCAGTGCCAGTCTCCTCCTCACACACACTACTACACCATGACATGTATACACAGCACAGGTACAGTGCAGGCAGTGGCAGTGCCAGTCTCCTCACACACACTACTACACCATGACATGTATACACAGCACAGGTACAGTGCAGGTAGTGGCAGTGCCAGTCTCCTCACACACACACTTCTACACCATGACATGTATACACAGCACAGGTACAGTGCAGGCAGTGGCAGTGCCAGTCTCCTCCTCACACACACTACTACACCATGACATGTATACACAGCACAGGTACAGTGCAGGCAGTGACAGTGCCAGTCTCCTCCTCACACACTTCTACACCATGACATGTATACACAGTACAGGTACAGTGCAGGCAGTGACAGTGCCAGTCTCCTCCTCACAGACACATTACTACACCATGACATGTATACATAGCACAGGTACAGTGCAGGCAGTGGCAGTGCCAGTCTCCTCCTCACAGACACATTACTACACCATGACATGTATACATAGCACAGGTACAGTGCAGGCAGTGGCAGTGCCAGTCTCCTCCTCACACACTACTACACCATGACATGTATACACAGCACAGGTACAGTGCAGCCAGTGACAGTGCCAGTCTCCTCACACACACTACTACACCATGACATGTACACACAGCACAGGTACAGTGCAGGCAGTGGCAGTGCCAGTCTCCTCACACACACTACTACACCATGACATGTATACACAGCACAGGTACAGTGCAGGCAGTGGCAGTGCCAGTCTCCTCCTCACACACACTACTACACCATGACATGTATACACAGCACAGGTACAGTGTAGGCAGTGGCAGTGCCAGTCTCCTCACACACACTACTACACCATGACATGTATACACAGCACAGGTACAGTGCAGGCAGTGGCAGTGCCAGTCTCCTCCTCACACACACTACTACACCATGACATGTATACACAGCACAGGTACAGTGTAGGCAGTGGCAGTGCCAGTCTCCTCACACACACTACTACACCATGACATGTATACACAGCACAGGTACAGTGTAGGCAGTGGCAGTGCCAGTCTCCTCACACACACTACTACACCATGACATGTATACACAGTACAGGTACAGTGCAGGCAGTGGCAGTACCAGTCTCCTCACACACACACACACACTACTACACCATGACATGTATACACAGCACAGGTACAGTGCAGCAGTGCCAGTCTCCTCACACACACTACTACACCATGACATGTATACAAAGCACAGGTACAGTGCAGGCAGTGGCAGTCTCCTCCTCACACACACACTACTACACCATGACATGTATACACAGCACAGGTACAGTGCAGGCAGTGGCAGTGCCAGTCACCTCACACACACACTACTACACCATGACATGTATAAACAGCACAGGTACAGTGCAGGCAGTGGCAGTGCCAGTCTCCTCCTCACACACACTACTACACCATGACATGTATACATAGCACAGGTACAGTGCAGGCAGTGGTAGTGCCAGTCTCCTCACACACACACAACTACACCATGACATGTATACACAGCACAGGTACAGTGCAGCAGTGGCAGTGCCAGTCTCCTCCTCACACACACACTACTACACCATGACATGTATACATAGCACAGGTACAGTGCAGGCAGTGGTAGTGCCAGTCTCCTCACACACACACTACTACACCATGACATGTATACACAGCACAGGTACAGTGCAGGCAGTGGCAGTGCCAGTGTCCTCACACACACTACTACACCATGACATGTATACACAGCACAGGTACAGTGCAGGCAGTGGCAGTGCCAGTCTCTTCACACACACTACTACACCATGACATGTATACACAGCACAGGTACACTGCAGGCAGTGGCAGTGCCAGTATCCTCCTCACACACACGCACTACTACACCATGACATGTATACACAGCACAGGTACACTGCAGGCAGTGGCAGTGCCAGTATCCTCCTCACACACACGCACTACTACACCATGACATTTATATACAGCACAGGTACAGTGCAGGCAGTGGCAGTGCGAGTCTCCTCCTCACACACACACTACTACACCATGACATGTATACACAGCACAGTTACAGTGCAGGCAGTGACAGTGCCAGTCTCCTCCTCACACACTTCTACACCATGACATGTATACACAGTACAGGTACAGTGCAGGCAGTGGCAGTGCCAGTCTCCTCCTCACACACACTACTACACCATGACATGTATACACAGCACAGGTACAGTGCAGGCAGTGGCAGTGCCAGTCTCCTCCTCACACACACTACTACATCATGGCATGTATACACAGCACAGGTACAGTGCAGGCAGTGGCAGTGCCAGTCTCCTCCTCACACACACATTACTACACCATGACATGTATACATAGCACAGGTACAGTGCAGGCAGTGGCAGTGCCAGTCTCCTCACACACACTACTACACCATGACATGTATACACAGCACAGGTACAGTGCAGGCAGTGGTAGTGCCAGTCTCCTCCTCACACACACACTACTACACCATGACATGTATACACAGTACAAGTACAGTACAGGCAGTGGCAGTGCCAGTCTCCTCACACATACACTACTACACCATGACATGTATACACAGCACAGGTACAGTGCAGGCAGTGCAGTGCCAGTCTCCTCACACACACACTACTACACCATGACATGTATACACAGCACAGGTACAGTGTAGGCAGTGGCAGTGCCTGTCTCCTCACACACACTACTACACCATGAAATGTATACACAGCACAGGTACAGTGCAGGCAGTGGCAGTGCCAGTCTCCTCACACACACTACTACACCATGACATGTATACACAGTACAGGTACAGTGCAGGCAGTGGCAGTGACAGTCTCCTCACACACACACACTACTACACCATGACATGTATACACAGCACAGGTACAGTGCAGGCAGTGGCAGTGCCAGTCTCCTCACACACACTACTACACCATGATATGTATACACAGCACAGGTACAGTGCAGACAGTGGCAGTATCAGTCTCCTCCTCACACACACACTACTACACCATGACATGTATACACAGCACAGGTACAGTGCAGGCAGTGGCAGTGCCAGTCTCCTCACACACACACTACTACACCATGACATGTATACACAGTACAGGTACAGTGCAGGCAGTGGCAGTGCCAGTCTCCTCACACACACTACTACACCATGACATGTATACACAGCACAGGTAGTGCAGGCAGTGGCAGTGCCAGTCTCCTCACACACAGACACACTACTACACCATGACATGTATACACAGTACAGGTACAGTGCAGGCAGTGGCAGTGCCAGTCTCCTCACACACTACTACACCATGACATGTATACACAGCACAGGTACAGTGCAGGCAGTGGCAGTGCCAGTCTCCTCACACACACTACTACACCATGACATGTATACACAGCACAGGTACAGTGCAGGCAGTGGCAGTCTCCTCCTCACACACACACACTACTACACCATGACATGTATACACAGCACAGGTACAGTGCAGGTAGTGGCAGTGCCAGTCTCCTCACACACACTACTACACCATGACATGTATACACAGCACAGGTACAGTGCAGGCAGTGGCAGTGGCAGTCTCCTCCTCACACACACACTACTACACCATGACATGTATACACAGCACAGGTACAGTGCAGGCAGTGGCAGTGCCAGTCTCCTCCTCACACACACACTACTACACCATGACATGTATACACAGCACAGGTACAGTGCAGGCAGTGGCAGTGCCAGTCTCCTCCTCACACACACACTACTACACCATGACATGTATACACAGCACACGTACAGTGCAGGCAGTGGCAGTCTCCTCCTCACACACACACTACTACACCATGACATGTATACACAGCACAGGTACAGTGCAGGCAGTGGCAGTGCCAGTCTCCTCCTCACACACACACTACTACACCATGACATGTATACACAGCACAGCTACAGTGCAGGCAGTGGCAGTGCCAGTCTCCTCCTCACACTACTACACCATGACATGTATACACAGCACAGGTACAGTGCAGGCAGTGCCAGTCTCCTCACATACACACTACTACACCATGACATGTATACACAGCACAGGTACAGTGCAGGCAGTGGCAGTGCCAGTCTCCTCCTCACACACACACTACTACACCATGACATGTATACACAGTACAGGTACAGTGCAGGCAGTGACAGTCTCCTCACACACACTACTACACCATGACATGTATACACAGCACAGGTACAGTGCAGGCAGTGGCAGTGCCAGTCTCCTCACACACACTACTACACCATGACATGTATACACAGCACAGGTACACTGCAGGCAGTGGCAGTGCCAGTATCCTCCTCACACACACACACTACTACACCATGACATGTATATACAGCACAGGTACAGTGCAGGCAGTGGCAGTGCCAGTCTCCTCCTCACACACACACACTACTACACCATGACATGTATACACAGCACAGGTACAGTGTAGGTAGTGGCAGTGCCAGTCTCCTCCTCACACACACTACTACACCATGACATGTATACACAGTACAGGTACAGTGCAGGCAGTGGCAGTGCCAGTCTCCTCACACACACACACACTACTACACCATGACATGTATACACAGCACAGGTACAGTGCAGGCAGTGGCAGTGCCAGTCTCCTCACACACACACACACACTACTACACCATGACATGTATACACAGCACAGGTACAGTGCAGGCAGTGGCAGTGCCAGTCTCCTACTTTGGATCTCACCATTGTAGTTTCTTTCTGTTTCTCTATCTCTTTCCACTCGCACGTTGTTTTTCTCTGTCATTCTCTGCCCTCTGTGCCAGGCAATTCTGGTTATTGAAATAGGAACAGGAATTAGGAGTGGGAAGACGTCAGTCCCTGGGGCTCTCTGTGTGATGCAGATCTCTGACTGCACAAACACTCATGCAGGCTCATGTGTAATAAAGACTAGTGTGATCGGTATCAGTGTGTAGATACTCAGTACCATTATACAGAGCTGTGTGATCAGTATCAGTGTGTAGATACTCAGTACCATTATACAGAGCTGTGTGATCAGTATCAGTGTGTAGATATCAGTACCATTATACAGAGCGGTGTGATCGGTATCAGTGTGTAGATATCAGTACCATTATACAGAGAGGTGTGATCATTATCAGTGTGTAGATATCAGTACCATTATACAGAGCAGTGTGATCAGTATCAGTGTGTAGATATCAGTACCTTTATACAGAGCGGTGTGATCAGTATCAGTGTGTAGATATCAGTACCATTATACAGAGAGGTGTGATCAGTATCAGTGTGTAGATATCAGTACCATTATACAGAGCGGTGTGATCAGTATCAGTGTGTAGATATCAGTACCATTATACAGAGCGGTGTGATCAGTATCAGTGTGTAGATATCAGTACCATTATACAGAGCAGTGTGATCAGTATCAGTGTGTAGATATCAGTACCATTATACAGAGCGGTGTGATCAGTATCAGTGTGCAGATACTCAGTACCATTATACAGAGCAGTGTGATCAGTATCAGTATGTAGATATCAGTACCATTATACAGAGCGGTGTGATCAGTATCAGTGTGTAGATATCAGTAACATTATACAGAGCGGTGTGATCAGTATCAGTGTGTAGATATCAGTACCATTATACAGAGAGGTGTGATCATTATCAGTGTGTAGATATCAGTACCATTATACAGAGCGGTGTGATCAGTATCAGTGTGTAGATATCAGTACCATTATACAGAGCAGCGTGATCAGTATCAGTGTGTAGATATCAGTACCATTATACAGAGCGGTGTGATCAGTATCAGTGTGTAGATATCAGTACCATTATACAGAGCAGTGTGATCAGTATCAGTGTGTAGATATCAGTACCATTATACAGAGAGGTGTGATCAGTATCAGTGTGTAGATACTCAGTACCATTTTACAGTGCGGTGTGATCAGTATCAGTGTGTAGATATCAGTACCATTATACAGGGCGGTGTGATCAGTATCAGTGTGTAGATATCAGTACCATTATACAGAGCGGTGTGATCAGTATCAGTGTGTAGATATCAGTACCATTATACAGAGTGGTGTGATCAGTATCAGTGTGTAGATATCAGTACCATTATACAGAGCGGTGTGATCAGTATCAGTGTGTAGATATCAGTACCATTATACAGTGTGGTGTGATCTGTATCAGTGTGTAGATATCAGTACCATTATACAGACAGTGTGATCAGTATCAGTGTGTAGAAATCAGTACCATTATACAGAGCGGTGTGATCAGTATCAGTGCGTAGATATCAGTACCATTATACAGAGAGGTGTGATCAGTATCAGTGTGTAGATATCAGTACCATTATACAGAGCGGTGTGATCAGTATCAGTTATACAGAGCGATGTGATCAGTATCAGTGTGTAGATATCAGTACCATTATACAGTGCGGTGTGAACAGTATCAGTGTGTAGATATCAGTACCATTATACAGTGCGGTGTGATCAGTATCAGTGTGTAGATATCAGTACCATTATACAGAGCAGTGTGATCAGTATCAGTGTGTAGATATCAGTACCATTATACAGAGCGGTGTGATCAGTATCAGTGTGTAGATACTCAGTACCATTATACAGAGCGGTGTGATCAGTATGAGTGTGTAGATATCGGTACCATTATAAAGAGCGATGTGATCAGTATCAGTGTGTAGATATCAGTACCATTATACAGAGCGGTGTGATCAGTATCAGTGTGTAGATATCAGTACCATTATACAGAGCGGTGTGATCAGTATCAGTGTGTAGATATCAGTACCTTTATACAGAGCAATGTGATCAGTATCAGTGTGTAGATATCAGTATCATTACACAGAGCGGTGTGATCAGTATCGGTGTGTAGATATCAGTACCATTATACAGAGCGGTGTGATTAGTATCAGTGTGTAGATATCAGTATCATTATACAGAGCGGTGTGATTAGTATCAGTGTGTAGATATCAGTATCATTATACAGAGCGGTGTGATTAGTATCAGTGTGTAGATATCAGTATCATTATACAGAGCGGTGTGATCAGTATCAGTGTGTAGATATCAGTATCATAATACAGAGCGATGTGATCAGTATCAGTGTGTAGATATCAGTACCATTATACAGAGCGGTGTGATCAGTGTCAGTGTGTAGAAATCAGTACCATTATACAGAGCAGTGTGATCAGTATCAGTGTGTAGGTATCAGTACCAATATACAGAGAGGTGTGATCAGTATCAGTGTGTAGATATCAGTACCATTATACAGACAGTGTGATCAGTATCAGTGTGTAGATATCAGTACCATTATACAATGCGGTGTGAACAGTATCAGTGTGTAGATATCAGTACCATTATACAGAGCGGTGTGATCAGTATCAGTATGTAGATAGTACCATTATACAGAGCGGTGTGATCAGTATCAGTGTGTAAATATCAGTACCATTATACAGAGCGGTGTGATCAGTATCAGTGTGTAGATATCAGTATCATTATACAGAGCGATGTGATCAGTATCAGTGTGTAGATATCAGTACCATTATACAGAGCGGTGTGATCAGTATCAGTGTGTAGATATCAGTACCATTATACAGAGCATTGCGATCAGTATCAGTGTGTAGATACTCAGTACCATTATACAGAGCGGTGTGATCAGTAACAGTGTGTAGATATCAGTACCATTACACAGAGCAGTGTGATCAGTACCAGTGTGTACATATCAGTACCATTATACAGAGTGGTGTGATCAGTATCAGTCTGTAGATACTCAGTACCATTATACAGAGCGGTGTGATCAGTATCAGTGTGTAGATATCAGTACCATTATACAGAGCGATGTGATCAGTATCAGCGTGTAGATATCAGTATCATTATACAGAGCGGTGTGATCAGTATCAGTGTGTAGATACTCAGTACCATTATACAGAGCGGTGTGATCAGTAACAGTGTGTAGATATCAGTACCATTATACAGAGTGGTGTGATCAGTATCAGTGTGTAGATATCAGTACCATTATACAGAGCGGTGTGATCAGTATCAGTGTGTAGATATCAGTACCGTTATACAGAGCGGTGTGATCAGTATCAGTGTGCAGATATCAGTATCATTATACAGAGCGGTGTGATCAGTATGAGTGTGTAGATATCGGTACCATTATACAGAGCGATGTGATCTGTATCAGTGTGTAGATATCAGTACCATTACACAGAGCAGTGTGATCAGTACCAGTGTGTACATATCAGTACCGTTATACAGAGTGGTGTGATCAGTATCAGTCTGTAGATACTCAGTACCATTATACAGAGCGGTGTGATCAGTATCAGTGTGTAGATATCAGTACCATTATACAGAGCGATGTGATCAGTATCAGCGTGTAGATATCAGTATCATTATACAGAGCTGTGTGATTAGTATCAGTGTGTAGATATCAGTACCATTATACACTGCGGTGTGAACAGTATCAGTGTGTAGATATCAGTACCATTATACAGAGCAGTGCGATCAGTATCAGTGTGTAGATACTCAGTAACATTATACAGAGTGGTGTGATCAGTATCAGTGTGTAGATATCAGTAGAAACATAGAATTTGAATTTGACGGCAGATAAGAACCAATCGGCCCATCTAGTCTGCCCAATTTCCTACTGTGTTTAAAAAAAAAAAAAAAAAAAAAAAAAACCTCAAACCTTTTTTGGTCCTTGGTCTTTTCCTATGTTAAGGACCGCCTTATGCCTATCCCATGCATGCTTAAATTCTGTCACTGTATTGACATCTACCACTTCTGCTGGTAGGCTATTCCACTTGTCTACTACCCTCTCAGTGAAGTAAAACTTTCTTACATTACATCTAAACCTGTGTCCCTCTAGTTTTAGACTATGGCCTCTTGTCCTAATGTTTTTACTCTTTTGAAATATACTTCCATCCTGTACTTTGTTGAATCCCTTCATGTATTTGAATGTTTCTATCATATCCCCTCTCTCTCTTCTCTCCTCCAAGCTATACATATTCAGATCCTTTAGTCTATCCTGATATTTCTTTTCCTGTAGACCAGTCACCATTTTAGTAGCCCTTCTTTGAATTTTCTCTAGAGTATCAATATCCTTCTGGAGATGGGGTCTCCAGTACTGTACACAATATTCTAGGTGAGGTCTAAATAGAGATCTGTACAGTGGCATGACTACTTCCCTTTTTCTGCTACTAATGCCCCTAGCTATACAACCCAGTGCCATGCTTGCATTCCCCATTGCTTTATTACATTGCCTGCTTACCTTTAAGTCATCTATCTTCTATCTATATATATAAAAGAAGACTTTGTGCCTGCCAAAACACACCCAGGGGTGGTATTAAGGAGGAGTTACTGTTCCAATTGGGTGATTCAATCATGCAGGGAGTTGGCCCGCCCCCACTATGCAGCCCACCCACCACTATCAAAGTCAGAAAAAAACAATATGGCCGCCACTTGCTCCTACACCACAGACAAACACACATGCCCCACTCACACAGCACCACACAAACACACACACATGCCCCACTCACACAGCACCACACAAACACACACACATGCCCCACTCACACAGCACCAAGCAGACATGCCCCCACTCACACACACAGCACCACATACACACACAAAGCCAGAAATACATATGGCTGACACACACACACAGTCACTCACCCTGACTCCCAGAGGCCTCAGCAGGACCTGTAGTGCAGCACCAGAGGAACAAAATTGCACTCAAAGGGTTAAGGTAGGTCCTCATTGCTCAATTATTTCTTCACTGTCATCATTTGCTATGCAAGACACAGGACAGACAGCCATCAGATTCACACTTAACCCACTGACTGCCACAGGGTTGTGTATCAAGTTTTACCCCTCAGGGAGTGTGTTCAAACTCCTCACACTGTAAACTTGCATTTCTCTCCCACTTCTCCTCCTTCCCCAGCCTATTACTAACACTTTTCCATAGTTATGTTAAGCCCCGCCCCCTACTCGCGATTAAGCCCCGCCCCCTTTTAACCCAGATTGCCCCATTGCTCTCTCCACATCAGCACCACATGAGGGACTCCACAAGTAAAAATTCCCAGGTACAACACATACATGCCTCACTCACACAGCACCAAACACCCATACACACACACAAAGCCAGAAAGAAAGATGGCTGACACACAGTCACTCACCTTGACTCCCAGTGGCCTCAGCAGGACCTGTAGTAAAGCCACTGAATGGTGCTGCATCAGCAGGGGAACAAAATGGCACTCAAAGGGTTAAGGTAGGCCCTCATTGCTGAATTACTTCTTCACTGTCACCATTTGCCATGCAAGACACAGGACAGACAGCCATCAGATTCACACTTAACCCACTGACTGCCACAGGGTTCTGTATCAAGTTTTACCCCTCATGGAGTGTGTTCAAACCCCTCACACTGTAAACTTGCATTCCCCTCCCACTTCTCCTCCTTCCCCAGCCTATTACTAACACTTTTTCACATTTAGGTTAAGCCCCGCCCCCTACTCGCGATTAAGCCCCACCCACTTTTAACCCAGATTGCCCCATTTGTTTCTCCACATCAGCACCACATCAGTCCCCTCTAGGGACTTCACAAGTCAGTGTTCCCAGGTATGAACACACTTCCCACTGCTATTTAACTCTGACATGCCTCTCTATACCATAACCCTTTGAGTGCCAGAGGGGTACACAACTCATGAGCACATGTGTTTCTGCTCATATATGTTGCGTGTCTGTGTGTGTACATCTCTGTTACATATGTGTGTCCATATGTGCATCTCCAGTGTGTCTGTGTGTACATGTCTTTTGCATGTTTCTGCCGCTCACTGTGTGTATGTGCATACCTCCCAACATTTCACAGGGCCAAAGAGGGACATGTTAGTTTTAGGTAATATTATTGGGGGTGTGGCTGGTGGGCGGGGCATTAGTAAGAATTTTTAGGTTATTTCATGACCTATTACTAGCTATTTATGTAACTGAATAAATGATTTAGTTCAAGACCAAAGTATTTTATTTGCACAGACTAATGTATACACACATATACTGAAGTTTATTGCTTTATTGCTGTAGAGCAAAGTAATACACACCACACAGTCAGGGCTGGTGCAAGGATTTTTGCCACCCTAGGCAAAACCTAATTTTGCCGCCCATTTCGCTCCGCCCCTTGTGTCCCACCCCTTTATACCCTGCCTACTTATACTCCACCTCTTTTCATGATTGTCCTCTCTCTGCCCCCTGAGCCACTCTGCCCCTGTTCTGGAGATGCCTGTAAGAGATGCCCCCCACCAGCTCCAACTTGCCCCTTATCAGCTTCACTTTGGCCCACCAGCTCCACTTTGCCCCTATCAACTCCAACTTGCCCCCATCAGCTCCAACGTGCCCCCACCAGCTCCATTTTGCCCCCTCAGCTTCACTTTACCCCCTCAGCTCCAACTTACCCCCATCAGCTCCACTTTGCCCCCCATCCTCTCCAACTTACCCCCATCAGCTCCACTTTGCCCCCCATCCGCTCCAACTTGCCCCCATCCACTACAACTTGCCCCCACCAGCTCCACTATGCCCTCTCAGCTCCAACTTTCCACTATCAGCTCCACTATGCCCCCCAGCAGCTCCAACTTGCCCCCATCCGCTCCAACTTGCCCCCCCATCCGCTCCAACTTGCCCCACCAGCTCCACTTTGCCCCCCTCAGCTCCACTTGCCCCCCCTCAGCTCCACTTGCCCCCCCTCAGCTCCAACTTGCCCCCCCTCAGCTCCACTTTGACCCTCATCAGCTCCACTTTGACCCTCATCAGCTCCAACTTGCCCCCATCATCTCCAACTTGCCACCACCAGCTCCACTATGCCCCCTCAGCTCCAGCTTTCCCCGAACAGCTCCAACTTGCCCCCATCATCTCCACTTTGCCCCACATCTGCTCCAACTTGCCCCCTCAGCTCCACTATGCCCCCTCAGCTCCAACTTGCCCCCCATCACATACCTGTATCTCCCGCGCAGTCTTCTCTTCAGTAATGCAGAGCGCGGCGGGAGATCATGACTCCCAGCGCGCTCTGCATTACTAAAGATCCGACCACATGAGGGAGCGCTGTAGCAACACAGACCTGACTGTGTTGTGGTTCCTGGCGTGGTGTGTGGGCGCAGCTCTTCTCCGCTGCATGCCCGCGTCCCCAGTACGTGTGCGCCCTAGGCCGGCGCCTACCTCGCCTATAGGTGGAGCCGGCCCTGCACACAGTCTGACCTCCTAAAAAGAGGGACAACAGGGTGGGAAAGAGGGACAGAGGGATTTGGCCCTCAAAGAGGGACTGTCCCTCCTAAAGAGGGACACTTGGGATGTATGGTATGTGTCTGCCTGTATGCTGCATATGTCTGTGTTTATCAGTGTGTCTGCATTTCAAACACGTGCGCCCAATGGTCATAACATGACGGGCAACGCCGTCCCATGTTGCTAGTATATATATAAAAGAAGACTTTGTGCCTGCCAAAACACACCCAGGGGAGGCATAAAGCAGGAGTTACTACTCCTATTGGGTGATTCAGTCATGCAGGGAGTTGGCCCGCCTCCACTATGCAGCCCGCCCACCACTATCAAAGTCAGAAAAAAACAATATGGCCGCCACTTGCTCCTACACCACAGACAAACACACACATGCCCCACTCACACAGCACCACACAAACACACACATGCCCAACTCACACAGCACCACACAAACACACACACATGCCCCACTCACACACACACAGACCACCACACACACACATGCCCCACTCACACAACACCACACAAACACACACACATGCCCCACTCACACACACACTTGCCCCACTCACACACAGACCACCACACACACACACACACACACATGCCCCACTCACACAGCACCAAACACACATGCCCCCACTCACACACACAGCACCACATACACACACAAAGCCAGAATTAAATATGGCTGACACACACACACAGTCACTCACCCTGACTCCCAGTGGCCTCAGCAGGACCTGTAGTGCAGCACCAGAAGAAGAAAATGGCACTCAAAGGGTTAAGGTAGGCCCTCATTGCTCAATTCTTTCTTCACTGTCATCATTTGCCATGCAAGACACAGGACAGACAGCCATCAGGTTCACACTTAACCCACTGACTGCCACAGGGTTGTGTATCAAGTTTTACCCCTCAGGGAGTGTGTTCAACCCCCTCACACTGTAAACTTGCATTCCCCTCCCACTTCTCCTCCTTCCCCAGCCTATTACTTTTCCACATTTATGTTAAGCCCCGCCCCCTACTCGCGATTAAGCCCCACCCACTTTTAACCCACATTGCCCCATTTGTCTCTCCACATCAGCACCACATCAGTCCCCTCTAGGGACTCCACAAGTCAATGTTCCCAGGTATGAACACACTTCCCACTGCTATTTAACTCTCACATGCCTCTCTATACCTTAACCATTTGACTGCCAGAGGGGTGCACAACTCATGAGTGTATGTTTTTCTGCTCATATATGTTGCGTGTGTGTTTGTGTACATCTCTGTTACATATGTGTGTCCATCTCCAGTGTGTCTGTGTGTGTACATCTGTTACATATGTGTGTCCATCTCCGGTGTGTCTGTGTGTACATGTCTTTTGCATGTCTCTGCCGCTCACTGTGTGTATGTGCATACCTCCCAACGTTTCACATGGTCAGAGAGGGACACTTTACTTTTAGGTGATATTTTTGGGGGTGTGGCTGGTGGGTGGGGCATTTGTAAGAATTTTTAGGTTATTTCATGACCTATTACTGGTTATTTATGTAACTGAATAAATGATTTAGTGCAAGACCAAAGTATTTTATTTGCACAGACTAATGTATAAACACATATACTGAAGTTTATTGCTTTATTGCTGTAGAGCAAAGTAATACACACCACACAGTCAGGGCTGGTGCAAGGATTTTTGCCACCCTAGGCAAAACCTAATTTTGCCGCCCATTTCTCTCCGCCCCTTGTGTCCCACCCCTTTATACCCCGCCTACTTATATCCCACCTCTTTTCATGATTGTCCTCTCTCTGCCCCCTGGGCCAGTCTGCCCCTGATCTAGAGATGCCTGTAAGAGATGCCCCCCACCAGCTCCAACTTGCCCCTTATCAGCTTCACTTTGGCCCACCAGCTCCACTTTGCCACCATCACCTCCAACTTGCCACCATCAGCTCCACTTTGCCCCCCATCCACTCCAACTTGCCCCCATCAGCTCCACTTTGCCCCCCATCCGCTCCAACGTGCCCCCACCAGCTCCACTTTGCCCCCCATCTGCTCTAACGTGCCCCCACCAGCTCCACTTTGCCCCCTCAGCTCCACTTTGCCCCCATCAGCTCCAACTTGCCCCCATCAGCTCCACTTTGACCCCCATCCGCTCCAACTTGCCCCCCATCCGCTCCAACTTGCCCCCACCAGCTCCAACTTGCCCCCACCAACTCCACTATGCCCCCCATCCGCTCCAACTTGCCCCCCCTTCAGCTCCACTTTGCCCCCCCAGCTCCAACTTGCCCCCCCTCAGCTCCACTTTGACCCTCATCCGCTCCACTTTGCCCCCATCAGCTCCAACTTGCCCCCACCAGCTCCACTATGCCCCCTCAGCTCCAGCTTTCCCCTAACAGCTCCAACTTGCCCCCATCATCTCCACTTTGCCCCACATCTGCTCCAACTTGCCCCCTCAGCTCCACTATGCCCCCTCAGCTCCAACTTGCCCCCCATAACATACCTGTAGCTCCCGCGCAGTCTTCTCTTCAGTAATGCAGAGCGCGGCGGGAGATCATGACTCCCAGCGCGCTCTGCATTACTAAAGATCTGACCAGATGAGGGAGCGCTGTAGCAACACAGACCTGACTGTGTTGTGGTTCCCGGTGTGGTGTGTGCGGGCGCAGCTCTTCTCCGCTGCATGCCCGCGCCCCCAGTACGTGTGCACCCTAGGCCGGCGCCTACCTCGCCTATAGGTGGAGCCGGCCCTGCACACAGTCTGACCTCCTAAAAAGAGGGACAACAGGGTGGGAAAGAGGGACAGAGGGATTTGGCCCTCAAAGAGGGACTGTCCCTCCTAAAGAGGGACACTTGGGATGTATGGTATGTGTCTGCCTGTATGTTGCATATGTCTGTGTTTATCAGTGTGTCTGCATTTCACACACATGCGCCCAACGGTCATAACATGACGGGCAACGCCGTCCCACGTTGCTAGTTTGAAATAATTACTCCCAAATCCCTTTCCTCTGTTGTCTCTGACAGCACAGTACCCTTAATGGTATATTTTTCCTTTGGATTTTTATGTCCCAAGTGCATTATTTTACATTTATCAACGTTAAAGTGCATCTGCCACACTCTTGACCATTCTTCTAATTTACCTAAATCATTCGCCATTTGGCTTTTTCCCCCTGGAATGTCTACCCTATTGCAGATCTTTGCATCATCTGCAAAAAGGCATACCTTTCCTTGAAGACCTTTTGCAATATCACTAATAAAAATATTAAAAAGAATGGGCCCCAGTACAGATCCCTGAGGTACTCCACTAGTAACACTCCTTTCGTCCGAATATTCTCCATTGACTACCACCTTCTGTCTCCTGTCACTCAGCCATTGCCTTATCCATTTCACTATTTTTACATCTAGACCCAAACACTGCAATTTATTTATGAGTCTTCTATGAGGGACAGTGTCAAATGCTTTACTGAAATCTAGATAAGCTATATCTACTGCTCCCCCTTGATCTATTATTTTAGTTACCCAGTCAAAAAAATCTATGAGGTTAGTTTGACAAGATCTCCCTGCTGTAAACCCATGCTGTTTGGTATCTTGCAAGCTATTTATATTCAGATATTCAACAATTCTTTCCTTTAACATAGTTTCCATTAATTTTCCCACTACTGATGTAAGACTTACTGGTATGTAGTTACCAGACTCTTCCCTGCTACCTTTTTTGTGAAGCAGTATCATTATACAGAGCGGTGTGATCAGTATCAGTGTGTAGATATCAGTACCATTATACAGAGCGGTGTGATCAGTATCAGTGTGTAGATATCAGTACCATTATACAGAGCGGTGTGATCAGTATCAGTGTGTAGATATCAGTACCATTATACAGAGAGGTGTGATCTGTATCAGTGTGTAGATATCAGTACCATTATACAGAGCGATGTGATCAGTATCAGCGTGTAGATATCAGTATCATTATACAGAGCGATGTGATCAGTATCAGCGTGTAGATATCAGTACCATTATACAGAGAGGTGTGATCAGTATCAGTGTGTAGATATCAGTACCATTATACAGAGTGGTGTGATCTGTATCAGTGTGTAGATACTCAGTACCATTATACAGAGCGGTGTGATCAGTATCAGTGTGTAGATATCAGTACCATTATACAGAGCGGTGTGATCAGTATCAGTGTGTAGATACTCAGTACCATTATACAGAGTGGTGTGATCAGTATCAGTGTGTAGATATCAGTACCATTATACAGAGCGGTGTGATCAGTATCAGTATGTAGATATCAGTACCATTATACAGAGCAGTGTGATCAGTATCAGTGTGTAGATATCAGTACCATTATACAGAGCGGTGTGATCAGTATCAGTGTGTAGATATCAGTACCATTATACAGAGCGGTGTGATCAGTATCAGTGTGTAGATATCAGTACCGTTATACAGAGCGGTGTGATCAGTATCAGTGTGTAGATATCAGTACCATTATACAGAGCGGTGTGATCAGTATCAGTGTGTAGATACTCAGTACAATTATAGAGATCTGAGTGATCAGTATCAGTGTGTAGATACTCAGTACCATTATACAGAGCAGTGTGATCAGTATCAGTGTGTAGATATCAGTACCATTATACAGAGCGGTGTGATCGGTATCGGTGTGTAGATATCAGTACCATTATACAGAGAGGTGTGATCAGTACCAGTGTGTACATATCAGTACCATTATACAGAGCGGTATGATCAGTATCAGTGTGTAGATATCAGTACCATTATACAGAGCTGTGTGATCAGTATCAGTGTGTAGATATCAGTACCATTATACAGAGCGATGTGATCAGTATCAGTGTGTAGATATCAGTACCATTATACAGAGCGATGTGATCAGTATCAGTGTGTAGATATCAGTACCATTATACAGAGCGGTGTGATCAGTATCAGTGTGTAGATATCAGTACCATTATACAGAGCGGTGTGATCAGTATCAGTGTGTAGATATCAGTACCATTATACAGAGTGGTGTGATCAGTATCGGTGTGTAGATACTCAGTACCATTATACAGAGCGGTATGATCAGTACCAGTGTGTACATATCAGTACCATTATACAGAGCGGTGTGATCAGTATCAGTGTGTAGATATCAGTACCATTATACAGATCTGAGTGATCAGTATCAGTGTGTAGATACTCAGTACCATTATACAGAGCGGTGTGATCAGTATCAGTGTGTAGATACTCAGTACCATTATACAGATCTGAGTGATCAGTATCAGTGTGTAGATATCAGTACCATTATACAGAGCGGTGTGATCAGTATCAGTGTGTAGATATCAGTACCATTATACAGAGCAGTGTGATCAGTATCAGTGTGTAGATATCAGTACCATTATACAGAGAGGTGTGATCGGTATCAGTGTGTAGATATCAGTACCATTATACAGAGTGGTGTGATCAGTATCAGTGTGTAGATATCAGTACCATTATACAGAGCGGTGTGATCAGTATCAGTGTGTAGATATCAGTACCATTATACAGAGCGGTGTGATCGGTATCAGTGTGTAGATATCAGTACCATTATACAGAGAGGTGTGATCAGTATCAGTGTGTAGATATCAGTACCATTATACAGAGAGGTGTGATCGGTATCAGTGTGTAGATATCAGTACCATTATACAGAGCAGTGCGATCAGTATCAGTGTGTAGATATCAGTACCATTATACAGAGCGGTGTGATCAGTATCAGTGTGTAGATATCAGTACCATTACACAGAGCAGTGCGATCAGTATCAGTGTGTAGATATCAGTACCATTATACAGAGCGATGTGATCAGTATCAGTGTGTAGATATCAGTACCATTATACAGAGCGATGTGATCAGTATCAATGTGTAGATATCAGTACCGTTATACAGAGCAGTGTGATTAGTACCAGTGTGTACATATCAGTATCATTATACAGATTGGTGTGATCGGTATCAGTGTGTAGATATCAGTACCATTATACAGAGCGGTGTGATCAGTATCAGTGTGTAGATATCAGTACCATTATACAGAGCGGTGTGATCAGTATCAGTGTGTAGATACTCAGTACCATTATACAGAGCGGTGTGATCAGTATCAGTGTGTAGATATCAGTACCATTATACAGATTGGTGTGATCAGTATCAGTGTGTAGATATCAGTACCATTATACAGAGAGGTGTGATCAGTATCAGTGTGTAGATATCAGTACCATTATACAGAGCGGTGTGATCAGTATCAGTGTGTAGATACTCAGTACCATTATACAGATCTGAGTGATCAGTATCAGTGTGTAGATACTCAGTACCATTATATAGAGTGGTGTGATCAGTATTTCCATGTACCTTGATAGCTGTAGGCCCAGACCCTGTCCCATCTCTGGAAAGCTGGAGCGTGGGTACCCGCAGGCAGAGACTATGAGATGAGTCCAGTTTGAGCGGATCCAATTTTGACTGGAGGGGCAGCCAAACAGCACAGAAGTAGGACATAGTCCAGTGGAGGCTTGAGGTGTTGTTCGATATGCAGTGAGAAAGTCCAAAAGTGTTGATGAAATGTCAGATGTCGGAGCAGCTGCAGACAGTCTGGACAAACCACTCTGCCTGTCCATTTGTCACTGGATGGTACGGAGACAAGGTGTGATGTCGAACCCAAATGGAGTTGAGATACATCTGGAAAGCATATGCGGTGAAGTGAGGACCATTGTCTGTCACTGTGGCAGGCAGAAAACTGCAAAAATCTTTTTCAGGACTCGTATTGTAGCTTCTGTTGTTGAAGACATTGGCCAGACCATTCTGAGTGAGCATCCACTAGTATGAGAAAGGACTTGCCTTGGATGGGGCCAACAAAGTCTAAATGCAGTCGCTCCCATGGGTGGAATGGCCGGTCCCATGGAATGACAGGAGCTGGGGGTGTTGTTTTCTCATTCGTACACATCCTGCACAAGTTCGTACCCATGCATCAATATTAGCATTCACAGTCACCCACCAGACTGAGGAACAGGCTTTCTGTATCATCCTGACAACCCCATTATGGCCTTCATGTAGGATGCGCAGTGTGATGTCCCGTAATGACGATGGCACAATGACTCTAGAACCTCATAATAGACAACTATCAGAAGTACTGAGTTCTAATCTCTTATTCCAATAGGGACTGCATCCTGGGGACACAGATGGAAAATGAAAATGAAATTAGATATTTGCTACAGAACATCATCTAGCAGCCGATATGTGCTGTGAGGTACACGTGGTCGTGTAACAAATATGGTGCTCATCCGACATCAGGGTTGACAAAGCAGAGGATGTGGATCCCATGGATGGGGCTTGTTTCAGTTGTAAATGGGACATAGCATCCGCGTTGGCATGGTGGGTATGAGACCGATACTGGATGGAATAGCTGAAAGTTCCAAGGTACCGTGCCTACCGATGCAAACTCAGGGCTGCCCTTGGGGAAATGCCCTTGCAGGAATTGATGAATACAAGAAGTGGTTTATGGTCTTTAATGAGTGTAAACTGTCGACCATATAGACACACGGTAAATTTCTGCAGGACCCACAAGATGGTCAGGGCTTCTTTATCTATTTCAGGATAATTTTTTTCAGCTTGGGTCAGCGACCTTGAGGCAAATGCAATGAGCTGCTCCAAACCATTGGGAATGATATATGAGACAACAGCACCGGCGCCATATGGTGAAGCATCAAAAGCTACCGTCACTGGTTTGTGGAGATCATAGTGAACTAACACTTTGAAGGTCAAGATCAGATCTTTCGTCTCAAAATGCGAGCTGCCAGGCAGGCTTTCAGTCCCATGGGTTATTAGCCTCTAACAGATGATGTAGAGGATGGAGCATGTGAGCTAAATTCAGTAAGAACCGGTGGTAATAATTTAATAACCCCAGATAGGAGCAGAGTTGAGAAACTTCAGTTGGGGAGGTGCGTTCACCAATGCCAGCACTTTCCCTATGGACATGTGTAATCCCTCTTTCATAATTACATGACCACAGAAAGTCTGGGTTGGTTAAAAAAACTGACACTTTTCCAAATTTCCAATAGGCCTCTTGTATCCTCTACAGGAAGATTAAACATTCTTACGGTGTTCTTCCTTGGTCTTACCGGTGATCAGCATGTCATCTAAGAGACAATTGGAATGTGGTACACCTTCCTAGATGGTGTCCATCGTTCTCTGCCAGATGGCTGCGGCTGATGCAACCCCAAACACCATGCAATTGTATTGGTAAAGTCCTCTGTGAGTATTAATCATCAGTTACTGCCGGCTGTCCGGATGCATCTCCAACTGCAGATAGGCCTGCCAAAGGTCAAGCTTAGTGACCCTCTGACCTCCTGCCAATGATGCAAGCAATTCTTCAAGCTGGAGCAGAGGGTATAGTTCAGTCTCTAACTGACCATAAATCACCATCAGAAAATCCCCACAGAGGTGAATATCCAGTCTTTTTTATTACCAGAACAATGGGGAATGTCCATTCACTGCACTGTACCTTTCAGATGACGCCTTGTTCTCCCAGGCAGTTCAGTTCACTTTACACACAGGCTTGTATGGCGAATAGAACAGTGCAAGCCTTGAAATACCATGGTACGGCTCCTGTCCTCAGCTTCAATTGGGCCTGCATTCCTTTACCTTTACCCAGAGTCGGGCCAGAAGCTATGTGGAGTTGACTGACTGTAAGGATGTCCTCAAATTTTGTGTTCTGGGCATGCCCATGACCCTGATCCATGCTCACCCAAACCCATGCTCATCTTTCATCACATAGAGCTGAACCCGATGTTTGGAGTTGTTGTAAGTCATCATCACCCAAGCATATCCCAAGGTTTGATCATATGACCAATGTACGTGCATAGACGCATGGAAGTGTTGTTTAAGGGAATACAATCTAATACTTTCAGCACTTTCCAAAGGTTGGGGCTGAAAGAAGTCTGTCAGAATCTCAATTAAGTCCTTCATGGGTTTGTCCCCAGGTTTTAGAGATGCTAACAAATTCTTTAAGACTGAATATTACTTCTTCCCTATCACTGTGAGGAAAAACTGATTTTTGTCAGGGATCTCAATAGTTGTCATTAATTGTTCCAATCTGTCCACGTGCGAGGACCTCCTCGTTGAACTCCTGTAGCTTGCCAAATAAATTTGCCATAGTTTTTTTCTGAATACAACAGCTCTCACCAGGTAGAAACTAAGGATAGTAAAAGTATGGATAAATATCTATATATATATAAAAGAAGACTTTGTGCCTGCCAAAACACACCCAGGGGAGGCATAAAGCAGGAGTTACTACTCCTATTGGGTGATTCAGTCATGCAGGGAGTTGGCCCGCCTCCACTATGCAGCCCGCCCACCACTATCAAAGTCAGAAAAAAACAATATGGCCGCCACTTGCTCCTACACCACAGACAAACACACACATGCCCCACTCACACAGCACCACACAAACACACACATGCCCAACTCACACAGCACCACACAAACACACACACATGCCCCACTCACACACACACAGACCACCACACACACACATGCCCCACTCACACAACACCACACAAACACACACACATGCCCCACTCACACACACACTTGCCCCACTCACACACAGACCACCACACACACACACACACACACATGCCCCACTCACACAGCACCAAACACACATGCCCCCACTCACACACACAGCACCACATACACACACAAAGCCAGAATTAAATATGGCTGACACACACACACAGTCACTCACCCTGACTCCCAGTGGCCTCAGCAGGACCTGTAGTGCAGCACCAGAAGAAGAAAATGGCACTCAAAGGGTTAAGGTAGGCCCTCATTGCTCAATTCTTTCTTCACTGTCATCATTTGCCATGCAAGACACAGGACAGACAGCCATCAGGTTCACACTTAACCCACTGACTGCCACAGGGTTGTGTATCAAGTTTTACCCCTCAGGGAGTGTGTTCAACCCCCTCACACTGTAAACTTGCATTCCCCTCCCACTTCTCCTCCTTCCCCAGCCTATTACTTTTCCACATTTATGTTAAGCCCCGCCCCCTACTCGCGATTAAGCCCCACCCACTTTTAACCCACATTGCCCCATTTGTCTCTCCACATCAGCACCACATCAGTCCCCTCTAGGGACTCCACAAGTCAATGTTCCCAGGTATGAATACACTTCCCACTGCTATTTAACTCTCACATGCCTCTCTATACCTTAACCATTTGACTGCCAGAGGGGTGCACAACTCATGAGTGTATGTTTTTCTGCTCATATATGTTGCGTGTGTGTTTGTGTACATCTCTGTTACATATGTGTGTCCATCTCCAGTGTGTCTGTGTGTGTACATCTGTTACATATGTGTGTCCATCTCCGGTGTGTCTGTGTGTACATGTCTTTTGCATGTCTCTGCCGCTCACTGTGTGTATGTGCATACCTCCCAACATTTCACATGGTCAGAGAGGGACACTTTACTTTTAGGTGATATTTTTGGGGGTGTGGCTGGTGGGTGGGGCATTTGTAAGAATTTTTAGGTTATTTCATGACCTATTACTGACTATTTATGTAACTGAATAAATGATTTAGTGCAAGACCAAAGTATTTTATTTGCACAGACTAATGTATAAACACATATACTGACGTTTATTGCTGTAGAGCAAAGTAATACACACCACACAGTCAGGGCTGGTGCAAGGATTTTTGCCACCCTAGGCAAAACCTAATTTTGCCGCCCATTTCTCTCCGCCCCTTGTGTCCCACCCCTTTATACCCCGCCTACTTATATCCCACCTCTTTTCATGATTGTCCTCTCTCTGCCCCCTGGGCCAGTCTGCCCCTGATCTAGAGATGCCTGTAAGAGATGCCCCCCACCAGCTCCAACTTGCCCCTTATCAGCTTCACTTTGGCCCACCAGCTCCACTTTGCCACCATCACCTCCAACTTGCCACCATCAGCTCCACTTTGCCCCCCATCCACTCCAACTTGCCCCCATCAGCTCCACTTTGCCCCCCATCCGCTCCAACGTGCCCCCACCAGCTCCACTTTGCCCCCATCTGCTCTAACGTGCCCCCACCAGCTCCACTTTGCCCCCTCAGCTCCACTTTGCCCCCATCAGCTCCAACTTGCCCCCATCAGCTCCACTTTGACCCCCATCCGCTCCAACTTGCCCCCCATCCGCTCCAACTTGCCCCCACCAGCTCCAACTTGCCCCCACCAACTCCACTATGCCCCCCATCCGCTCCAACTTGCCCCCCCTTCAGCTCCACTTTGCCCCCCCAGCTCCAACTTGCCCCCCCTCAGCTCCACTTTGACCCTCATCCGCTCCACTTTGCCCCCATCAGCTCCAACTTGCCCCCACCAGCTCCACTATGCCCCCTCAGCTCCAGCTTTCCCCTAACAGCTCCAACTTGCCCCCATCATCTCCACTTTGCCCCACATCTGCTCCAACTTGCCCCCTCAGCTCCACTATGCCCCCTCAGCTCCAACTTGCCCCCCATAACATACCTGTAGCTCCCGCGCAGTCTTCTCTTCAGTAATGCAGAGCGCGGCGGGAGATCATGACTCCCAGCGCGCTCTGCATTACTAAAGATCTGACCAGTTGAGGGAGCGCTGTAGCAACACAGACCTGACTGTGTTGTGGTTCCCGGTGTGGTGTGTGCGGGCGCAGCTCTTCTCCGCTGCATGCCCGCGCCCCCAGTACGTGTGCACCCTAGGCCGGCGCCTACCTCGCCTATAGGTGGAGCCGGCCCTGCACACAGTCTGACCTCCTAAAAAGAGGGACAACAGGGTGGGAAAGAGGGACAGAGGGATTTGGCCCTCAAAGAGGGACTGTCCCTCCTAAAGAGGGACACTTGGGATGTATGGTATGTGTCTGCCTGTATGTTGCATATGTCTGTGTTTATCAGTGTGTCTGCATTTCACACACATGCGCCCAACGGTCATAACATGACGGGCAACGCCGTCCCACGTTGCTAGTATATATATATATATATATATATATATATATATATATATATATATATACTGAAAACTGACCTTGATCCTCAGAGTGCTATAAAGGTATAAGCAGGCAGCACAACCCCCAAATTCTACATTTCAGACGTTGAAAAACCATCAAAAACAAGTGCCATGTGGGTTTTAGAGAAGCATAAAGTACACACCTCAGTTATGTTGTGTTCTGCTTGCCTGAAACAACTGAGGAGAGTCACACACCAAAGTGAGATAATGGGGTGACAACAGGTCAGCCCCATTTATTGAAAGTACATTCTTAATCTTGGAGGTAGGGATACTCAGTGGTGCCCACTAGGGAGTATCTTTTATAGGATGTAAGTGTTCCTTGTATCTTTTTCTGGGGGAGATCTTTACCCCACGTATTGTGCATTCACTGTCTCCCCAAAACACTGCAGCTTCCTTACTCAGCGTGCGTCTCTAGTATTACACACCAGCCTATGACATCATACAATGGCACCAGACACCCCCAATTCCCTTCCTCAGCTCCCTTAACACTTGCCCAGAACTCCTACTGCCTTGCTCCACAACAATTCTATAGAAATATCTGACTGCTGTATGATGGATTCCTACCTATGTAAGTCCTTTTGTCACACACAGTAATTTTATGGCAAGCATGGAGGCTTCATATTATGCTTAAACCTTCTCCACTGCTACCCTCAGCAGCAAAGAAAAACGTTATTGTTAACAAACAGAATAAAAAACTTCAGCATGAACATACTCCTCCATCATTCCCTTAAAACAGTGATGTTAGAAGCCTATCTCCCTCTTTCTTTGCTGCTACCTCAGGATCAGTTCATGTAATTTTTCGCTGTGCCTTAATTTATGTCCATCTTAAACATAGTGTTAACATAGAGTTATATTCTATATTAAGTGCTAAACTTGTGATGCATCCTGTTTAGATTCTATTTGTATGCTACACGCAGGTTTTGCTATTGCTTGGGGCTTGTGTTTTTCCCTGCTCCGGGCTCTTGTGTGCCCTTTAGTTTCCTTACTTATTTTTGCATTCCTGTATTGTTCATCCTGCCCTTACCTGGGCTTATTGTCTAATCTGATGCCTGGGGCTCTTTGCCCGGTGTTTCCCGCTTTTTCATTGCTTTTATTTAGTGTTCTTTATTTAATGTGGACTGTTTGAGTGCCCTTTGTCTGGACGAGCTCCAAGGCTTTCCATTTGGAGCTCCTTCCTGGCTGCTTTCCCCTTGGGTCTGTTCAGTGAGACGCACCAGTTCAAGTCTTATAGGCTGAGCCACATCATCGTGCATGAGTGGTTTGGCTCTTGAAGTTTTGCGCCTCCATCTTCATCTCCTTCTGGCATTCAGTTCAATGTGGCGCATACGCGAGGTGGCATCCATTTTGTGGAGTGCTTCACCTCACGGATCGGCTGTGCGAAGGGTGCTGTTATCAGGGGAGCTTTCTTTGCATCTTTTTTACAAAACTGTAAGTCAGTTATATTACCTGACTGTGGTGCCTATTGTCCCTTACTGTCCCTGGATGTTTGTCTAGCTGTCCTTATACTGTTTTATCCCTGGCTGGTTTACCCCCCCAGGCTGTTAGTAAAGCAATTTGTATTCAACTTTTTTGTCCCGGATGGTTTACTGTGTATAGTATGCTAGTTTAGCCCACCTAGCTGCCATAGCAGTCCCTATTTTTAAGTACTTTCAAGGGATAGTAATACTTCGTTTTAACTTTATTTTATTTTGTAGGCATTAAAAAAACACGAAGAACGATATAAGTCTTATCTCTCAAACCTTTATGGTTTATGAGATATTCACAAGCAAAGTTCCCCTCCCCGCCCCTTTTACCTAGTGTAAGCCATCTCTTCTCAGATGTGAGTCTGGTTGTATGACAGGACAGATAACAGAAGGGGACAATTTTCTTTGTATGAAAACAATGAAAGCCCTTCCCCCCTTGACAAGTTTTTCAGGTTTTTCCCTTAGCTTAATTGAAGATTGTCCCTCTCTGCAGTCTACCTGGGCATCTCCCTTCTGATCTGGTTGAACGGGGGGGGGGATACTTTGTTTGTGAATATCTCTTAAACCATAAAGGTTTGAGAGATAAGACTTATATCATTCTTCATGTTTTTTTAATGCCTACAAAATAAAATAAAGTTAAAATGAAGTATTACTATCCCTTTCAATATAGTACTACTGTTATGGTTTTCTGACATTCAGACAGGGTTAGAGATAAAACACAGTTTTATTAAAATGAAATAAGGAACAGCGCCCCTGAGGGCCAGAATCGGTAATACAGTACTGAGTGATATACAGGCTTGATATAGCAAGAGCAAGTAAAATATAGCATAAACACAATAAAAGGGTTAACACTCAAGCTGGTAGTCAGTCTCTGTGATGGTGATTAGCCAACAACAGGTATACAACAGTCCCAGTAGTAGTGGTGAAACAGCTAGCTCAAGCAGAGCGACCAAACTGAATCACGACCAGATCTCGGTCTGGAAATGCCCAGGAGTATAGAGTAATCAACTGTAGCAGGTGTGAGCAACAGGTGTGAGCAACAAGGAGAGATACTGCCTGAGCCAATGGAGCCAGAATAGGAAGCATCCCTGGTGCGGTAGAAGTGGACACTGTGAGTGCCAATGGGACCTGAGCCTAGCACCCCTTAGGCGCTGTAACGGAGGAAGCACTGCCCAAGCTAAATACTAGAGCCAACGCACAACCAAGTGCGGATGGATGGAACCACACAGTGAGCGAGAAGGACCTGAGCCAAAGCACCCTTCCGGTGCTGACACGGAGCTTACACTGCCAGAGTATCGGAATGCCCTTTGCACTATGCGGCGCAACACACTGGAGAACGGCACCAAACAGATATACAACTCTGCAATGTAAATCTAGGCTCGGTATGCAGGCAATAGCTCAACTGGTGTAGAAGAGGCTCAGTAGCAGAGGCAACAAGCTTGGCAGACGTATGCAACGGCTTGGTATAACGGAGGCAACCGGCACAGCAAGTGTTAAGACAGGCACAGACACAACGGCCACAGCTTGGTAGTAATCTCTCAAGGCTCAGTAAACGGAGGTAACCAACAGGCTCAGAAACGGAGGCCACAGAGTAACGAAAGTGTGATCAGTTGGTGCTAGCTGTGAGCAGGCTCAGAATGTCGCCAGGCTGAAGCGGAACGCAGAACTGGAAGGATCACAGAGCAGGAACGTCAGCCAGAGTCAGTCGATCACGGAGCAGGAACGTCAGCCGGAACTGGGTCAATCACGGAGCAGGAGCGTCAGCCAGAGCCGGGTCAATCATGGAGCAGGAAGTCAGCCAGAACCGGGACAGTCACGGAGCAGGAGCGTCAGCCAGAGCCGGGTCAATCACGGAGCAGGAAGTCAGCCAGAGCCGGGTCAATCACGGAGCAGGAACGTCAGCCAGAACCGGGTCAATCACGGAGCAGGAAGTCAGCCCGAGCCGGGTCAATCACGGAGCAGGAAGTCAGCCAGAACCGGGTCAATCACGGAGCAGGAAGTCAGCCAGAGCCGGGTCAATCACGGAGCAGGAAGTCAGCCAGAACCGGGTCAATCACAGAGCAGGAACGCAGAGTAGTCAGACAAGCCGAGTCGGTACACAGGAATACAGGATCACAGCAACAATAGCGCAGGCACAGCAACACCACAAAAGGGCACCTGACAGGTGCCATAAAGCTCAATATAAAGGACACCCTGGGTGGGCCAATCAGCCTCCTCCAATGGACGAGCTCCAGCACAGAGAGTGACAGGAAAGCACGGGCACCGTGATAACTACATATACATTTACACATATTTGTTGAGAGTAATACACATAGCCACCTTATATTTTATATTGCTATATATATTTTCCCTATTTCTACAGTATGCATTCCTCCAGTGATGAATGGGTTAACCCCAAATTTGCCTGCTGCCTCACTAATTGAGTCTTTGCTGATGCTGAGGGGGTTTCCACTCTGGGGGGTCAATCTGCCCATCCTGGATTGGTTATTTCCTCAGCCTTCGGCACCCAGACTGCTCATTTTCAGGCTGTCATCGAACGGTCCATGCAAATGATGTTATCAAAAATGTCTGCCTCTTTCTTTGAGTCACTGTCCTCAGCTATGACTCCTCAGACCCCGGCAGTGGGAAGTACTGCACATGATGCACTCATCATGTCCGATCAGGTCATCCCTCGGACGGTCACTCATGTGAATCCTGGAGGTAAACGTTCCACGAAGTGCAAACGCTGGTCCTTAAACCCCTGTCTAAAGAAACCCACAGTAAACTCAAAGCAGAGTGCCCTCAACCCTCAGTAGTTAATAAGGCTTGTTATACCCCAGAACTGGATCCAAAAATGGTTCGGTTTATTAATAAATCTTGGAGGGACCCTAAGAAGGGCATTGATAGATCCTTAAAGTCCTGCCAGGACAAACTCTTAGACGTCTTAGGTCCTTGGCAAAATTTTTTGAGCTCAAAGAGGGAGCCCTGAGCTCTGAAGCCCTGGTGGATGTCCATGTCCTCTGGGGTTGGACTCATGGGCCATCTGCCTGCTTGGCAATGCCAACTCTGCTGTATCGGCAGAAAGACGTAGGGCTATACTAATGAAGATTGACCCTAAATTACCTGACATGGTGGCTTCAGAACCTGGCCCTTCCACACAAGGTCAATTATTTGGTGATAATTTTTTTAAAGACCTTGATAAATTTCACTGCCCTTGACAAAGCCCAATCATCTTGAAAAAGAGGGTTTCAGTTTAAGGTTTTTGCCAGGGCCGGGTGAGGCAGAGGACGCTCCCCCGGCTGTTCCACATAGCCGCAACGCAGGTTTCAGACCTCCAATGCACCGATGTTCTGAGGTCTCCTCCTCAGGAGCAGAGATATGGGGGTCCCTTCTTTCCCCCTCATAGCAGGCCTTGGCGAGCCAGGCCTAACAGAAGATCCTCAGAAGGGTCTCACTCACCGTGTCAGGTTTTCTTTGGGGAATGTGGGTGCAGACTCTCCCATTTTTCCCAGCAGTGGACTGCCATCACTTCAGACCTATGGTCCTTCGGACAGTGTCTGGCTACCAGATCCGGTCCAGCGGTCCTGCACGACCCCGTTCCTTTCTTCTCTGTCTTTTTGTGGTCCGCAAGATCGCGGAACTCCATCAAAAGAATGCCATCACCTTGGCACCAACTCGCAAGGCATTGTCAGCAACATCTCATTCAGAAGAAGGACTCTAGTCTTCGACAGGTGATCAGCCTTCGCATGTTGAACGATTTTGTTCTCTATCTCCATTTCAAGATGGAGGGAATCCATTTCCCCCGAGACCTCCTGTTACCAGTGGATTGGCTTGCAAAAATAGACCTGAAAGTAACAGTATGACGTAAACATTCGCATTGCATAGTAACTCAAGACCGAGGTCTGGATTGGTTCCGGAAATGGATGCATGGCGGTCTGTTGGGCGACGCGGGCAGACTATCCCGCGGCAATGTGAAGACTCTCTGAAAAAATGGTATGTCCCATTTTTATATATTTTGAGAGTTTAATATTTGGAGTTTATCCCCTGTCGAAGTAAGCAGGTCTTACAAAACGCATAGGGAGGTTTATATTGTCTTATCCCCTTGTTTATTAAACTTGTATTTCTACATTGCTGATATCTACATGTTTTCTGAAGGCTATTTATCACGGTTTCATCTGGTCAGTTGCTCCATTGTCATTTCGGGGGTAGTCTGAGTTGCTACAGTATTACCCTTAGAGGACATCTATGCTTCTTTGCAGTGATCATTGGAGACGCTCGAGTGATTAGTGAGGACCGGACTTTCATACCAGTGAGACTTCTTAGACCTAAAGATCCGGAAGTACATTCAAGAAACCGTGTGTGTGATTCTTACCTTAGAGGACATTCATATTTTTCACTTCCTGTGAGTACCTTTATTTGGACTTACCGTATTATATACACAGACGCTTCTTTTAGAATTTTTTGTGCTTCTATACTTTATAATTGTATAGGTAGACCTACCTAGGTAAACCTCTGTTAATCAAATTAACAAACAGATTGTGGATATAATTTCATTTTAATAGATGCTACATTTAATTGTATAGCAGTGGGACACTCATAGAATAAATAAAGAAATTAATGTATGAACTCCTGGATACTTACTATACATGGCTTTTCTATGGATTAAATAAAACTAATATTTTATATAGAGAGGGGAACTGGAGAGTAGGTATTATGTGCAATTCTAGGTGTAAATACTGCTGTAGGAATGCAGTTTATTCGTGGGAAGGAATGGCCCCCTTTAAGCAGGTCATGTAAGGACACAAGACCAGAAAAACGATGTGAATGTTCCCACAGCGTTCCCCTCTGTGACTAGAACAGGAAACTTGGAACTGATCTGAGATAAATCTCCCCTCAGCAGTCTGATTGTACACAGACGATGGACACTATGTTGTAACGTCTCAATCTGGGACAATTCTGCTGCCAGTGAGTGGGATACAGGAATTTAATCATTCCCCTCAATGTAAATGTCTGTTGTAACCCCTTAAATGATAGTGAATTCTTGCAGTGAGACCTTTGTGGGCATACAGGGGATTAAAAGCACTTGGGTTGTTGTAAATCCCCGGTACTCCATTCACTAAAACAATCACTGTTTGCCCACTGACTTACCTGTGCTGTAAGGGAGCAGATAGTCCTGCCTTTTGTAGATCTCCCATTGATCATACAAGAGTGTCTGTAAATGGGCTGAGATAACAGCCTTTCTGCATACAAGAGCAGTGTTCACTAATCACAACTAATTAACCGACTATAGCCCTTCTGGACAGCCACTGTTAACCCCTGAATGACCATTGCAATGCATTGAACAGGACAATTTACACAAACACAATGGGGGGTTATACACTAAAGCGTGATAAAGAGGTGATAAAGTGGAGATAACTTCTCCAGTGATTTCACTTCCCATGTTATTCTATGGAGCCGACGCACTGAGATCTCCACAGTTCTAGAAATCTCAGTGCATTGGCTCCATAGAATAACATCACTTCTCCAATTCCTATATCACTGGAGAAATTATCTCCTCTTTATCGCCCTTAGTGCATCCCCCCCATTATCTGTCTGATAAGGACAATTTACACAAACATATTGCAGGGCATTCACTAAGGGGTGATAAAGGAGGTGATAAAGCGAGAGATAACTTCTCCAGTGATATCACTTCTCCAATTCCTATGTTATTCTATGGAGCCAATGCACTAAGATGTCTACAGGTTTAGATATACATAGTAACATAGTAAAATTAGGTTTGAATAAAGACACAAGTACATCAAGTTCAACCTTCTCCACATACCCCAGTAACTGAGAATTTTATAGCTTTCCTGCTACAAATTAAATTAGTTTTTATTCAGACCTTCCTGATCAGCCTACTGATAAACAGTATAACTCTGTATGTTCCCTTTGGAAAGAAATGTATCTAATCTTCTCTTAAATGTATCCATTGTATCTGTCATAACCACCCTCCCCTGGGCAATGAATTCCACAATTTAACAGACCTTACTGTAAAAAAGCCCTTCCTCTGCAGAAGTCTAAACCTCCTTTCCTCTCTAATCTCAAGGGGTTGTCCCCTGGTCACCTGATCAGGCCTTGGAGTAAATAGCTCACCGCAGAGATCCTTGTATTGACCTCTCATATACTTGTACAATGTGATAAGGTCTCCTCTTAGTCGTCTTTTCTCTAGAGTAAATAAACCAAGTTTGTTTAGTCGTTCCTCATATGTCAAGTCCTCCATTCCCTTAATTAATTTTGTTGCTCTCCGCTGTACCCTCTCTAGTTTCTAGTATATCCTGTTTTCAGAACCGGTGCCCAAAATTGCACTGCATCCTCAAGGTGAGGTCTTACCAATGATTTGTACAATGGCAAATTGAGGTTATCCACTCTTGTCTCAATACCTCTTTTATACAAGACAGGACTTTGTTTGCCTTTGCTACTGCTGTTTGACACTGGTCACTGTTTCCAAGTCTGTTGTTGACAAGGATACCCAGGTCTTTCTCTAGCAACGAGTCCCCTAAAATGATTCCATTAAGTTTATAAGTAGCCTTGGGATTGTTTCCTCCCAAATGCATGACTTTACACTTCCCCACATTAAACTTCATATTCCATTTGTTTGCCCAATCTGACATTGTATGTAAGTCCCTCTGTAGAGATAAAATATCCTGTTCTGAATGAATTACTTTGCATAATTTAGTGTCATCTGCAAATATTGATATTTTGCTTTCTATATCTATTTCCAGGTCATTTATAAACATGATAAAAAGCAGCAGACCTAATACTGAACCCAGAGGTACTCCACTCTCCACTTTAACTGTACTGGAGAATTTTCCATTTACACCCACACACACTGTTCCCTATCCTTCAGCCAGTTTTGTTTCCAATTGCAAAGGTTATCTCCTAGCCCCAATTTCCTTATTTTATACACCAGCCTTCTGTGTGGTACTGTATCAAAATGCCTTTGCAAAGTCTAGATATACTACATCTACTGCCTTGCCATTATCAAGTTTGCTACTTACTTCCTCCTAGAAGCTGAAAAGGTTAATTTGGCATGATCTATTCTTCATAAAACCATGTTGATTCCTGCTAATTATCTTATTTTTTGTGTTGTAATCCTGAATATAGTCCCTTATTATCCCTTCTAGCAGTTTTCCCACTACAGAGGTCAAACTCACTGGTGCTATAATTCCCAGGTTCTGTTTTAGTTCCCTTCTTAAACAGAGGCACTGTGTTAGCTCTTCGCCAATCCTGTGGCACTGAGCCTGTGGTAATAGAATCTTTAAAGAGTAAATATAGGGGTTTTGCTAACACTGCACTGAGTTCCTGAAGAACCCTTGGATGTATACCATCAGGACCCAGTGCTTTGTCCAGTCTTAATTTTGTTCAGTCTTCCCATGACATCTCCTTGAGTTAACCCAATATCTGATAATTGTATTGTTTTATTTGTTACTTGCGGAGGCGTCTTCTACCATTCCTTGCTCCCTTGTATATACTGACGCAAAGAAAGTGTTTAAAATATCGGCACTTTCCTTATCCTCACTAATCAACTCACCCATCTCATTTTTGAATGGTCCAATGCACTCCCTCTAAGTTTTTTGCTATTTATGCTTTTGAAAAACTTTGTTGGATTAGTCTTGCTTTCCCTTGCAATTCGAGAGTTCATTATCTATTTTTGCTACCGTAATTGCCTTTTTGCAATCTTAAATAATTTGAATGCGTTTTTTTTCCTTGCCATTTCCTTCTTTACATGTGCAGTTAACCACATTGGCTGTGACTTACTTCTTTTGCATTTGTTCCCCATTGGTATATACTGTTGGGTACATTTCTGCAACCTAATTTTGAATTCTGACCATTTTTCCTCAGTATTTTTGCCTTTAAATAAAATATCCCAGTCTATGTGTTGCATTGAAGCCCTTAACAATTTGAAGTTAGCTTTATTTAAAATTAAGAGTTTTGGTTGAACCTATACAGTTTTTACTTTGCCAGACTGATCTCAAATGTAACCCATGTTGTGATCACTGTTTTCCAAATGTTCTCTTACCTTAATATTGGATACCGTTTCTGTATTATATAGTTATCACTAGGTCCAATACATTGTTATTTCTTGTCGGTGCTTCCACCATTTGTGACATGTAGTTTTCCTGAAGTGTGATCAGCCACAAATCTGCCTCCCTTAGCACTCAGACATGTCTCATTATTCCAGTTGATATCTGGATAATTAAAATCTCCCATAATTATAGTATGCCCAAACTGGGCAGGCTTTCCTCATTTCAATAGCAGTTGGGCCTCATCATTGTCATCAATATTTGGTGGTTTGTAGCATATACCCACCAACAACTTTTTTTTTACCTTTTAAACCCACATTTGGTCTCAATTTCTACCCACAAGGACTCCACATTTTGGCCAGTTTCCTCACTAATATCACCCCTCAGAACTGGATTTAGCTCTTTTCTGTTAATCCTGTCTCTCCTAAACAGGGAATAGCCCTCTATATTTACAGCCCAGTCATGTGCATCGTTCCACCATGTTTCTGTTATTCCAATTATGTCCAATTGCTCACTAACCGCCAGCAATTCTAGTTCTCCTATTTTATCTAACATACTTCTTGCATTTGCTAGCATACAATTAATTTTGAAGTCTTTAGATATATTACCCCATACATGCCTTTTTTCTATATCTTCATTTACTAGGAGTTCCTCCCCATTGTCTACATTTATCCCCATCCTTCTCCACCCTCCTGATCATTTACTTGGACCCGGTTCCTATATTCTCTATCTAAACCCCCCCCCTTTCCTAGTTTAAAAAGCTCTCCAAACTTCCTAGCATTCGCTCCCCTAACACAGAGGCTCCTCTACATTTAGGTGCAATCCATCTCTTCCATATAAATTGTACCAAAGAGCAAAGTCTGCCCAGTGCTCTAAAAACCCAAAACCCTCCTTCCTACACCATTGCTTGAGCCCTGCATTAAGCTCCCTGAGCTCCCTCTGCGCCTACCTGCACTGGCGCATGGCACAGGTAGTATTTCAGAAAAGCTACTTATTATGAAACAGTTGGGTTAAAATGGAATTACCATCCAACAAAAATATTGTCCCATATAATTGCCCATCTGGTGACTAGCTGATCAGAAGCGCTAGTCGCCAGAATTATTACCAGATTAAAGAGAATTCGCTATTTTTCCTGGACTGACAGCAGACGGAGTGCAGACATCTTGCCATAGTGATGTTTGCGTGTCTGTGTTGTCAGTCCCTTTCAGACCCAAACGGCTTCTAGCAACGCCTCCTAGACCCGGCTGGGACTGATAGCGCAGGACGGAGCACGGACATCTTGCCATAGTGACGTCCAGCGCCTGCGCTATCAGTCCCAGCCGGGTCTAGGAGGTGTTGCTAGAAGCCGTTTGGGTCTGAAAGGGACTGACAACACATGTAAGCAGACGTCACTATGGCAAGATGTCTGCACTCCGTCCTACTGTCGGTCCGGGAAGAATAGCGGAATTGTCCTTTAATCAGGTAATAATTCTGGCGACTCTAGCGCTTCTGATCAGCTAGTCGCCAGATGGGCAATTATATGGAGCAATGTTTTTATTGGGTGGTAGTTCTGCTTTAATAAATGGACAGTCAAATGTGCATGAGTCTTGATGGTTGTCAAATACTGTGACATAAGTAAAGTGTCTTCCAGATAAATGGTTATCCAAACTCCTCTGTTCATTAGACAGTGTAACACTATTCCCAATTCATAATCTTTGTGAAGCATAACGGGTCTGAGGAAAGACCGAAGGGTAGTAACGGGAATGCCATTTGTTTCCTTACCACAGAAATTGTACAACAGCCGGATCAGTTCTCAACAGGAGAGATCTGCGTCTTTCAGTGGAGATCCCTGTAGTGGCGTTCTCCAGTAGGTAGATGTCTCTTTGTATCCATAGTCTAAGAAAGGAGACATCTACTGGGGTATTTGTGGACACACAAAAAACATCAACAACACTATATTTAAAAGGTCCCCCTCCAATACGTTTATTATAACTCTCTCTTCAGGGAATATTTTTAATCGAGCTAGGGCTTTACAGGTGTATTAGAGTAGGACTTGCCATATATTGAAGCACCTTGACGGGTTGGCAAGCTTATACATTGTTTGGCCAAAATTATGGCGTTGAATCCTCATTTATTTACACAGTAGTATTCTATATGTCCAATACAGGACACACAGGTCAGGTCTGTTTTTCGGTTTTGCATTAGTGGAAATTGCCATCTTGCCCCAGTCAAACATTTTTAGGTTTCACAGCTAAAATCTTGTCTTGACAAATTTTAAAGGACATATCTATACCCCTTACTAGGGTCCTTCCCCAGTTTGGACAAATGCTGAACTATTCAGGTGTCAAGATTTAGGGTTTCACAAATACAATTTCTAAGAGATGGTCTTGGACATTCTGCCTGTAATTTATTCCTGACCTTTCCTTCCAAAGGCCATCTGAGCCAGTATGCAATATACTGATATATATGGTCCAACAGGACCCATTCTTAAGATCACTGGTGTCTTATATTCTCTTGATCACAAAGGGTCTTGGTCATCTTGGTCATCCATAATGGTGGTTTTTTTTAATCACTGTCACTGTCTTTATTGGTATCTTTATTGGTATCATCCCAAATAATTAACACAGTGCCCGTGTATTGCTGGCGACATTTTGACACATTATTTCTGATGCTTTCTTATTGGCTAGCGTGTGATTACTCCACCCAGTGGTAGCCTTTAAGTACTGTGCCCTGTCACTCATACAGGGCCCTTTTGTGGTGTTCCCGTTGCTTAGAGTTTTCTGCTGTTATCGTGTGATATCCTGTGTATGACCCGGACTGCCTGACTACTCTCTTTGATCCTGTTCCTGCTCCGTGTACCGACCCGGCCTGGCTGACGTTCCTGCTCCGAGTACCGACTTGGATTGGCTGACTTTCCTGCTCCATGTACCGACCCGGCCTGGCTGACGTTCCTGTTCTGTGCCTCCAGTCCGGTGCACTAGCGCGTTCGGTTGAGAGTATCTCCTGTGCGCTGTCTTGAGCATGCTGGCCCAGTTGGTTGCCTCAAGTACTGCATTGTTGTCAGTCGCCAACAAGCCAAGCGCCCGTTACCAGGGCCGTCCGGTACTCACCCAGGTAGGAGATATTCTTTGGCACATTATACGCTGGCTAGTCACTACTCCGTTATTGAGGTTGGTCTCCTGGGCGCCTCAGTCGGCTCTGTCACCCAGCAGTTGCCATCGAGCCTAGAGTTATTACATCTATTGTCCGGTACCATTACCCTGGGTCGCAGTCTGTGTGTATTCCTGGGCGTTCCGTTGTTCCTCCGGTTGCAGTACTACTGGTAGTCCGTGATCCATCTGGGCCTCGCTCACCCTTCCTGGGCCTAGTCACTATTTTGGCACTCATCCACAGGGAGTGCTTCTTGGGCCTCTCTCTTAGGGCCTCCCAGCCTCCTGGCCTAATAGCATTTACCATCAGTGTCTCACTATATCACACGAACTGTTCCTGACCTGTGTCAGTATATGTATTGCTCTCTGATATATGCATACTGGACCCGTAACCTGTCCTGTGTCAGTTTTGTTTGTTAACTATTTCTGGACCCGCGAGGGTTACTTTAGTCTGTCTGGTTTCAATAAAACTGTGTTTTACCAAATTGCCTGCCTCTGAGTGTACTGAAAACGGTTATAAAAAGACCCATGATAGAGGCATTATTGTAAGGACTGAAATCCTTATTTGAGTCATCTTACTCATAATCATTCAATTCAGATAGAGAATCCTGAATATCTGAGGATAAACAGAATCAGGATTTTGTCTGTTATGTAATGTTATACTTGTCTGTAGTTCCTCCAGAGAAGGAGGACAGACTTTATAGTTATCACAGAATGAGACCTGGGATTGTCTCTCGTGTATAAGAACTACATTGCTCTTAATCAGTTTGGGTGATTTCGCTATGTGGGAATATTTCGTTTAAATAATCTCTTACTCCCATATGAATTACCCCTCTTGGGACTGATAGTAGTAGGTTCAGACCATGGAGAACACAGACTGGATCATGTGACTGTAGAGATTCCTGGAACGTTACTAGGTAAGACTCCACTGATGGATTTGACATCTTATTCATACATGAGGCAGTGGTATGAAACAATGGATTTGTTCATGGATGAATCCATCAAAACTTAAGTCTGTTATTCAAGTAGCGATAGATAGAAAGGTTCATTAGAAGCTTTCTAAATTCTGGGCTATCAGGGTTAGATTTCTGATATAATAAAGAGAATTTCTACTAATTTTCCTTCAGGATGGGGGTACAAGGGGAGAGAATGGGATTATTAGGTGACATAATGTGTGGTAACCAAATATTAAACTAGATCAACCCAAAATATTATAAAAACCAGAAAAAGTAGGAGATGCCTTTATTGGCTGAGCAGCGCTAGAACAGAAGCTTTCAACACACTTAGTTCTCTTCTTCAGGCCTAATAAGAAAGAAGGCTGAATACACAACAGATTAAACACACATGCCACATTATTGTTATTATCATTATAATACTTTATATTGTGCCATGTATTTTGCAGCACTGTACAATTGGGAATAGACATACAGAGGTATTAGATAGTACAATCAGATGTGGAGAACAGAAGGATCAGAGGGCCCCCTGCTGGTGAGATCTTACAGTCTAGAGGAAGGAAGGTTGGACACAGAAGGTGTAAGTGCTATTGGGTGTGTCTCCTGCCACATGAACTGCCGGTCAGTGGGTGGGAGTGAGAAGTGCTGGTTAGTGCAGGGGTCCAGGGAAGGGGTTGCTCTTGGTGATGATGTTTATGGAGGCAGTTGATAGGCCTCCCTGAAGAGGTGAGTTCTCAGGGAGCGTCTGAAGATCTGAAGGCTGGGGGAGAGAATTCCAGAGCTCAGGTGAAGCACAGAAGAAGTCCTGTATGCGGAAGTGGGAGAAGTCCTGTAGGTGGGAGTGGGAGAAGTCCTGTAGGAGTGGGAGAAGTCCTGTAGGAGGGAGTGGGAGGATGTGATAAGACCTGTGGAGAGGAGAAGGTTGTGTGCAGAGTGAAGATGGCGGGTGGGAGTCTGTGTGTAAATGAGAGATGAGATATAGGGGGGTGAGGTGTTAGTGAGGGCTCTAGAAGTTAGCACCAGAATTTCGAATTTAATTCTATGTGCTAATAGGAGCCAGTGTAGGACTGACAGAGGGGTTTGGTGTTAGAGAAGCGATGAGTGAGGTAGATTAGTCTTGCAGCAGAGTTCATTATGGACTGTAGTGGGGTGAGTCGGGTGAGATGAAAGTCAATTAGTAGTGAGTTACAGTAGTCAAGATGGGACGTGACAAGTGTTTGAATTAGAATTTTAGTAGTGTCTTGGGAGAGAAAAGATCAAATTCTAGAGATGAGGTGGAGGTGGCAAGAGTTGAAAATTGACTGTTCATGGGGAATGAAGGATAAGGTGGAGTCAAATGTGACCCCCAGGCAGCGAGCTGTACGGGTTGGTGTGATGGTGGTGTTAACAGTGAGGGCAATACCTGGGGTAAGGCTGGTTGTAGATGGAGGGAAAATTATGAGTTCGGTTTTGCTAAGGTTAAGTTTGAGATGATGGGAGGACATCCAGGAGACAGAGAGTTATATACCTGGGACAGAAGGGAAGGGGAGAGGTCTGGGGAGGAAAGATGGATTTGACTCTCATCGGCATAGAGATGATGGTGAATCCCAAAGGAGTTTATTAGTTTACCAACCGATCAGGTGTAGACTGAAAAGAGCAAGGGGCCCAGGACTGAACCTTGTGGTACTCCAGCAGACAGTGAGAAGGGTGAAGAAGTGGAGCCAGAGTAGGACACACTGAAGAACCAATTATCACACACAGTAAACATATTGGGCGCTTTGAATGCCAGGGAGATACGCAACTCATTGCATGGGATGTGTTCAGCATTCCTCTGGAGCTCAGAGGGTTAACCATACAGTCTATAATCTTAAACATCTCTTGTTAAACACTAAGATACACTGGAGCATCTAAAAAGCTAATAAATCTTATCTGTATCACTTAGACAACTACAGAGACTCTGCTGGATCCTAGGGAATAAATTATAGACAATACTGATAAGAATATCCACTGCCAGTGGAATTTAAATGTTAAAGCTATTTGTATACTTGTTTAACCTGTTGTGTACTGTGAATTCATTCTTATTATACCTGAAGAAGAGACCTAAGTTGTCTTGAAATCTTGCATTCTAAAGACACTCAGTTACCAATAAAGGAATCATTATTACTCTGCTATCCTCCCAAAATACTAGTACGAAACAGAGGACAAGGAAAAAGTATACAGAGGTAAACTATATAATGAGAGAAAGATAGTATCCTATCAGTAAACTGAACGCCATGTGATTGCAATACAGTGTGAGGTAAAGTAATTTCACTAATTAGCACCTGCACAGAAGGAAACAGACAGGGAAGACTACAATTACAAAAGCCGCCTTTGACAGAACTGTGGTGACTATGGGAGCTTAGCCATAGTTGATTCCAGTACATTGCTGGAGTGCAGAGATAGTGGGGGGGTTGGGCTTTGATTCCACTATACTCCAGGCCTGTGCTAAGGAATGTTAATTGATTCCTGCTGTGCTTCCTTGACCAATCAGAGGCGGTTATTGATGAGCCAGTTAAGAATGTAGGATTTCAATTCCTAATCTGCATTCTTATCCTGATAAGGATGCTGGTGGCTGATTGGTCAAGCATAGAAACACTGTCCCAAGTATTCATTTGCATGCTGATCTAGATAAGAGTCTCTGTAGTGTATATAACCTGTGTGTTTGATTCAATAAAAGAGAGTTCTTCCCTTCATCAAGTCTCGGCTGATGTTTGGGAACAGGAGGGTCAGTTTACTATTGGATTGTTATTCTGAGGGGAGAAAGGATCTATAAAAAAGGTATCCAGCTTATGATACAAGGCGTCACGTTACAACTGGTGGCAAGCGGTGGGATTCGGCTTATCCCAAGGAACTGAAACTGAGACCAGCATCCAGGGGGAGATATAGCCTCTGGCTTGACCCCGGTCTCAGCAACGCAGAGAGCAGTGGATGAAACAGCAGCAAAACTGAGACTAGCATCCAGGGGGAGATATAGCCGCTGGCTTGACCCCGGTCTCAGCAACCGAAACTGAGACCAGAATCCAGGGGGAGATATAGCCGCTGGCTTGACCCCGGTCTCGGCAACAAAGCGGGCAGTGGATGGCGCAGTGCTACGGCTGAAACGTAGCACTCTAAAAGACTTGCTGGAAGCAAGGGGACGAGTGGCAAGTAACAAGCCAAAATCCGTTTTGATAACAGAACTGATGGAATCGGACCAAGCCAGCACCGCATCCCCCGCAAGCATGGAGGAGACCGAGTTCCAGAAAGATGTAAAATGGCGAATTGCGCTACTGGGACCAAATCCGGCACCAGAATTGGTCGTTCAAATCATGGCTCAAGCTACAGAGGCGCTCAAATTCCGGACCTCGGGGCATGTGGGGGAGACAGCATCCGTTACCGGTTCAATAATCGGGAACCGTCGGAAGCTACCCTATGCAGCATTTAAAGCATTCGTGGATGGGGAGGATGACATTGACGATTTTTTGGAGGACTTTGAAAGGCAATGTGGCATCCAAGGACTAGAGCCTGAGGACTGGTCCTCCATGTTAAGTGGCAAACTCAGCGGTCGAGCCGCTGCCGCTTTCCGGGCTATACCCCAGCATGACCTAGCCTGTTATGAAAGAGTAAAGGAAGCCTTGCTAGCCCGCTACGCCGTAACCCCAGAAGCTTACCGCAGGAAATTGAGGGGGATGCGGAAAGGAGCTAAAGATTCACATGTGGAGTGGGCTTATCGGAGGCACCGGGCTGCCTCCAACTGGTTGAAAGGGTGCCAAGCAAAAACCTTGGAAGATGTTCTGCAAATATTGTTGCTGGAACAATTTTTTGACATGGCAACGACAGAGGTGAAAGAGTGGGTAAGGGATAGAAAACCCATGACAGTGGAAGAGGCTGCCAGGCTGGCGGATGAATTTATGGATGGCAGAAGACCAGAACCAGCTGCACTCAAAGTGCCTTTTATTCCAAGACCAATAAACCAGACCACATCAGGGAGTACGCAGTCTCGAGCAGTGCCCCAGGGGCTGGGACCCAGCCGGCCGGTCAACCGCAGGCCGACAGGAGTGACTTGCTTCAACTGCAACCAAGTAGGACACTACCAGAGTAACTGTCCCAAACCTGCCCGAGGCACTGGAGCTAGAGGTGCTGTCCACTGTTTACAGCAGGATACCCTGCTGGGGGAAGAGGAGTTGGGGTTGGTGCTACATGAAGTAAATCCCTTGCAAGCAGCCAGGGATAACCGGGCACATCACCGACAACTTGTGCAAATTAACGGCCAGTCTGCTAGGGGTTTGCGAGACACTGGGGCTACCCTGACGTTGATTCAACCGCACCGAGTCAGGAATACAGACCGCACGGGGCGAACCGTGACCGTCAGGGTGGCTGGGGGTGCTATCCACAAGTTGCCTACAGCCCGAGTGCACTTGGATTGGGGAGCAGATTCCAGCTATGTAGAGGTGGGAGTCATGCAGGAGCTACCAGCTGAGGTACTGCTGGGAAATGATTTGGGGGACCTGACGTCCCAGTTTGGTTCCTGCATCGAGGAAGCCGCTCACCCAGTGACCACCCGCTTACAAAGTCGAAGGACTGATCCCTCTCACAGTGAAGAACCACAGGAGAGAACACCATCCCCTAGCCAGACAATTCCAGTCCCTCTAGCCTGGGGTAACCCTGAGGACTTTAAGGGGGAACAGCTAGCAGATCCGACGTTAGAGGGGTACAGGAAGAGGGCAGACACTCCGAATGAGGGGGAAGGGGGTGAAGCCATTGAATGGCATCATGGATTACTCTACCGAGTATCCGGAGGAGAGGGGCCAGGTTTGGCACAGGTTCCCCGCCGGCAGTTAGTTGTTCCCCAAAAATACCGCAGGGAATTACTTCACCTCAGCCATGATATTCCCCTGGCAGGCCATTTAGGTTTACGGAAAACAGGGCACCGATTAACGCAAACGTTCTTCTGGCCTGGAATCTCCAAAGATGTACGAGAGTTTTGCAGGACCTGTGAGGTGTGTCAGAGAGTAGGGAAAAGGGGGGATCGGGCCCCGGCCAAACTGCGCTCGCTCCCTATAATTGAGGAACCATTCCATAGGGTAGCGGTAGATCTGGTAGGGCCCTTAAGTAAACCCAGCCCCTCCGGCAAAAAGTTCATCCTCACCATAGTAGACTATGCGACAAGGTACCCGGAGGCGGTGGCGCTAGCCAACACTAATGCAGAAACTGTGGCTGAGGCTCTAATGAAAGTATTCTCCCGAGTAGGGTTCTCTAGAGAGATTTTGTCAGACAGAGGAGCCCAATTCACAGCGGAGGTTACCCAGCAGCTTTGGCGCCTATGTGGAATAAAGCCACTGTTTAATTCCCCCTATCACCCACAAACAAATGGTCTCTGTGAACGTTTTAACGGCACGCTCAAGCAGATGATCAAGACCTTCACAGAAACCTATAAAAACTGGGAAAAGTTTTTACCCCATCTACTATTTGCGTACCGAGAGGTACCCCAAAAATCCACCGGTTTTTCCCCCTTTGAATTGCTATATGGCCGGCGCGTCCGGGGCCCGCTAGACTTGATCAGGGAGCATTGGGAGGGAGATGTAGGAGCCGATGGGTTGCCTATTGTATCCTATGTCTTGGAGCTGAGGGACTGGCTGCAACAACTCACGGCATTCGTCCGGGAGAATTTGCAGGCGGCCCAAAGGCGCCAACAACATTGGTATGATCGAGGTGCCCGAGACCGAGTCTTCCAGATTGACCAAAAGGTGTTAGTCTTGAAGCCAACCCGGCAAGATAAACTCCAAGCTGCATGGCAGGGTCCCTACCGGGTAGTGGAACGAATCAGTGACACTACCTACGTGGTGGCCCGGTGCTCAGATGAAAGGGTCAAGCGGACTTTTCATGTGAATATGCTTAAGGAGTTCAGGGAGAGACCAGAGGAAGTGGCGGCCATATGTGCGCCAGCCACTGAGGACAGTGAGAATATGCCCCTCCCAGACTTATTGAGTAGTACCCCCAGCACACTACAGCAAGTGGTTTTAGGGGATAAACTCACAGAACCCCAGAAAACTCAGGTGACCCAGTTGCTACAGGAAAGAAGCGATATGCTGTCTGCCACACTGGGATATACAACCTTAGCGGTCCACAAGGTGGAAACACCTGGTCAGGAACCCCTGCGGCAAAGACCCTATCGTATTCCTGAGGCAGTTAGGGACCACCTGAAGGCAGAGCTAAGGGAAATGTTGGCCTTAGGGGTGATAGAACCGTCGCAGAGTCCGTGGGCTTCACCGGTAGTCCTGGTGCCGAAACGAGACGGCACCACACGCTTCTGCGTGGATTATCGTAAGCTCAACGACGGGACTACCACAGACGCTTACCCTATGCCCCGGGTAGACGAGCTCTTAGATAAGATTGCGGGAGGGAGCTATCTGTCCACACTGGACCTGTGCAAGGGGTATTGGCAGATCCCCCTGGACCAGGAGGCCATCCCAAAATCGGCCTTTGTCACCCCATTCGGCTTGTACCAGTTTAAGGTCATGCCATTTGGGATGAAAAATGCCCCCGCCACGTTTCAGCGGATGGCCGACCGACTCCTGGAGGGTCTGCAGGACTTTGCGTGTGCGTATCTGGATGACATAGCCATATTCAGTCGCACATGGGAAGATCACCTCGGGCACTTGTCTGCAGTGTTGGACCGGATTAGGGAAGCGGGACTGACCTTACGGGCTGACAAGTGTAACCTCGGCATGGCCGAGGTGCAGTACTTAGGACACCGGGTGGGTTCAGGGAAACAACGACCCGAGCCCGCCAAGGTAGAGGCCATAGCCAAGTGGCCCCAACCCCAAACCAAGACTCAAGTACTGGCATTTTTAGGGACGGCAGGGTACTATCGGAGGTTTGTACCCGACTATAGTGCCATCGCCAAACCACTAACCGACTTAACCAAGAAACACCTCCCCAGACAAGTACGGTGGTCCCCAGACTGTGAGAAGGCTTTCGAGCAACTAAAGCAAGTGCTAAGCACCGCTCCCATATTGGCTGCACCTGACTCATCTAAACGTTTCTTTGTACACACAGATGCCTCAATGTTCGGGCTGGGAGCTGTTCTAAGCCAAGTGGGAGACGACGGACACGAACACCCGGTGGCCTACCTAAGTCGGAAACTGTTGCCTAGGGAGGTCAGCTACTCTACCATTGAAAAGGAGTGCTTGGCATTGGTATGGGCGCTGAAAAAACTCCAACCCTACTTGTACGGTAGACAGTTTACATTAATCACGGATCATAACCCGCTGGTTTGGCTAAACCGGGTAGCTGGAGACAATCCGCGACTTGTACGCTGGAGCTTAGCCCTCCAGCCCTACAATTTTTCCCTGCAATATCGTCCAGGGAAACAAAACCACAACGCCGACGGCTTATCCAGACAAACGGATATGGAACCACAGGCAGAAAACCCCGGACATCCCTAAATTACACCCGACTGGGTCTAATCGGGTATGCCGGACATGGATACAAGGGGGAGAGATGTGACAGAACTGTGGTGACTATGGGAGCTTAGCCATAGTTGATTCCAGTACATTGCTGGAGTGCAGAGATAGTGGGGGGGGTTGGGCTTTGATTCCACTATACTCCAGGCCTGTGCTAAGGAATGTTAATTGATTCCTGCTGTGCTTCCTTGACCAATCAGAGGCGGTTATTGATGAGCCAGTTAAGAATGTAGGATTTCAAGTCCTAATCTGCATTCTTATCCTTATAAGGGTGCTGGTGACTGATTGGTCAAGCATAGAAACACTGTCCCAAGTCCTCATTTGCATGCTGATCTAGATAAGAGTCTCTGTAGTGTATATAACCTGTGTGTTTGATTCAATAAAAGAGAGTTCTTCCCTTCATCAAGTCTCGGCTGATGTTTGGGAACAGGAGGGTCAGTTTACTATTGGATTGTTATTCTGAGGGGAGAAAGGATCTATAAAAGAGGTATCCAGCTTATGATACAAGGCGTCACGTTACACCGCCGCTATGACGCGCCTCTACGGACTGCACCAAAGAAAGGCGTGATACAAAAGGGGGGTACCCAAAAAAGAAAGCTGAAACCCTATTAATATGAACATGCACAGAAGAGAGAAGATGGGAAGAGAGATCACTACAAAGATGGCTGCTAGGACATGCATGTGTAGAGAGTGTCAACAGAATTAAAGGGATAGTATTGTTTCACAATAAAAAAATCTCCAATTAATGGAGAGAGTTATTTCAATACTGTCAGAGTTGTAGTACAAGAATAATTGAATGATAAAGTATCCCCCAACTGCCCCTTTTACTGATGTAACACTGCTCACCTCAGAGCAGCAAGACTGTCCGGATGGATCACAGAGAGGGACAATCTTCAGTGACCATAAGGGAAAACCTGTCAAGGGGGGCAGGGTTTTCCTTATGATCACTGTAAGAAGATTGTCCCTTACTGAGACCTGACTGGTCAAAAGACCAGATTCCACATCTGAGGGGAGCAGTGTTACACTAGGTAAAAGGGGCGGGAGGGGGATATTTTATCATTCAATTACTCTTGTACTACAACTCTGACAGTAATGATATAACACTCTCCGTGGCCCAAATACTATGAAGATTAATTGGAGCTGCTTTTTGTTTGAAACATTACTATCCCTTTAAGACTCTAATCCAAAGGGGAGACAAAAAACGCACACATGCTCACTGTCTCTGTGAAGGAAGAGACAAAATGGCTGCCACTCACGCTCACCAGGGAAGAGAGAAAACATACCTACCAAGTGTCCCTCTTTGAGACCCAAATCCATCTGTCCCTCTTTTCTACCCGTTTGTCCCTCTTTTTAGGAGATCAGACTGTGTGGTGTGTATTACATTGCTCCACAGCAATAAAACTCACATAAATGTGTTGTTAACCTTAAATATACGGGTTTATAAAGGAATCTGTGTAATTAAAATACTTTGATCTTGTTCTAAATCATTAATCAGTTACACAAAGAGGTGCAGATAGGTCAAGTAGTAACCTAAAAATTCTTGGAAATGCCCCGCCTATCAGCCACGCCCCCAGAAACGCCACCTAAGTCAGAAGTGTCCCTCTTTGGCCATTTGAAATGTTGGGAGGTATGAGAAAACAATGTATAAATGAATTGCTAATAATCCGCGCCACGTAAACGGAAAAAAAATCATCTGCATAAACAAAAAGAAGAAGAAAATGAAACAAAACAATAATACAGAAATTATAAAATAATACATATATCTATATATATAAAAGAAGACTTTGTGCCTGGCAAAACACACCCAGGGGCGGCAGTAAAAAGGATTACTGCTGCCATTGGGTGATTCTGTGGGAGTGTGATTTTTGGCCTGCCCCCACTATCCAGCCCGCCCACCACTATCTAAGGCTGAAAAAAAAAATGGCTGCCACACACTCCTACACCACAGACACATGCACATGCCCTCCCACACACACACACTAGCAGACACATACACACACGCACGCTGAGGATGATGGGAACAATGTTCAAGCTATAGCTGGAAGGCCATGGTCCAATCTGTATTATGCAGCTTCTTCATTCCCTGTCTTTGAGCCTACACAGCTCTGCTAATTACTACAAGTGAGCTGATTTCTAAACAATCAGCAGGAGGATACTGGCTTGCTGAGAAAGTGGAAACAACGGCAGAGAGGTGATCAGGCAGTGCAGAGCAAGGCTTCAGCTGAGCTGGTAAATGGCAGAGACATGGATGTGACTGTATTTATATATTGCACAAAGAGAGAGAAAGAGAGCAGGTTGTTTGTCAGTCTGTCTGTAAGTAGAGGTGCCAGTTCCTGCAATCATCTCCATGCTGTACATAGCTCACTGTATAGCATGTATGACAAACTATATATGGTCTGGCATTGTATAGTATACAGTCTGTGTATAAGGACTGGCACTATACAGTATAGGAGGGACAGTCCCTGTTTGACACCCAAATCCCTCTGCTCCTCTATTTAGGAGATCACACGGTGTGGTGTATATACAGTAGGCTGACCAGACCTCACCTTTAACCGGGGACACATAGGAAATAAGCATATTTCAGGAGTGCACCAAAATCAAAGCAGCCCTGCAGTATGCATTTTTCATATGTGTCACTGGTTAAAGGTGAGGTCTGGTCAGCCTAATGTACAAGTGTATCAGATTGCTCCACATCAGTAAAACCCACGGTAATGTGGGTATAAACTTCTGTATATATCTGTTAAATTAGTCTGTGTAAAAAAATACTTTCATCTTCTTCTAAATCATTCACTTACAGAAAGAGTAACTTAACCATTTCAGTGCCAGAGGAGATGCAATGCATTGCTTACCCCCTGGCACTCAAAGGGTTAAAAATTCTCTACAATGGTCTGGCACTGTATAGCAGTGGTTCTCAATCTGTGCCCTCAGTGGCTATTAACAGGCCAGGATTTTAGAATTTCCTTTTAAGAGCACAGGTGAGTTAATCAATATGACTGAGCCTCTGATCAACACACTTGTGTTCTAGCAGTGAAATTCCTAAGTCCTGGCCTGTTAGTGGCCACTGAGGGCATGGGCTGAGAACCTCTGCTGTATAGTATACAGTCTGCATGTGTCTGTGTATAAGGACTGGCACTATACAGTATAGGAGGGACAGTCCCTGTTTGACACCCAAATCCCTCTGCTCCTCTATTTAGGAGATCACATTGTGTGGTGTATATACCAGTGTATCAGATTGCTCCACACCAATAAAACCCACAGTAATGTGGGAATAAACTTCTGTATATATCTGTTAAATTAGTCTGTGTAAAAAAAATACTTTCATCTTCTTCTAAATCATTCACTTACAGAAAGAGTAACTTAACCATTTCAATACCAGAGGGGATGCAATGCATTGCTTACCCCCTGGCACTCAAAGGGTTAAAAATTCTCTAAAATACACCACCAGCCACGCCCCCAGTAACACCACCGAAAACACAAGTGTCCCTCTTTGGCCATATGAAATGTTGGGAGGTATGTTACTTACACTGCTCACACTGTATGTATTTATGTTCTGATTTGCAGCTGTGTGTCACTGTTTATGTTGTCAGTGCATGTGTGTGTATATGTGTGTGTTGCATGTGTCTCTGTCTATCACTGTGTGTACCTTTCTGACACGTACACCCTACGCTATAATTCACTATCATAACATTTATTTAAAAAAAAAGAAACATTTCCTGCATAACATGACGGGCAACGCCGTCCCAAACTGCTAGTATATATATATATATATACACACATACTGTACAGCCAGAAACATTTTCTATATCAGCTAAAATATGCAAAACAGTTATGAAACTTCTGTTTCACACGTCCCCTTATCTGAGGGAGCAGGAAAGAGAGTTATGAAGAGATAAGGGGTTAATAGGGTTAATGCTGTCTCCTGATTGGTGGATGGGGATTGAATGGGACGAGCAGGTTTGGTTATGTACATTTTTTTCTGTGTTAAACATGTTTATCTTGCTTTGTTGCTGGGGGCCAGTAAGTAGGATTTAGGCATGATATGGAGCCTCCGGTCTTGTAATAAAATCAGTGAGAATTTTGGGATTATTTCTCTCTCTATAACACAGTTGTTTGGCCCCAAAATTGCTCCCCATTTGCCCCTGTGCACGTGGCCTGCTATGTATAGTAATACAGACATGGACACAGTGAGAGGGAATTCCCTTTATTGATAGAACAGATTTCACCAGAGACGGATTCCCATAAAGACACAAAAATCAGTCTGAGAGGAGAGTGGGGAGGTGAGATACTCTGCAGAGCCCTGGCAAGAGATGGGACAAGGGAAATACTCTGCAGGGCACTAACAAGGCAGAGGGGGCAGGAGAGATACTCTGCTGAGCCCTACCAAGGAAGAGGGAGCAGGTGAGATACTCTGCAGAGCCCTGGCAAGGGAGGGGGGCAGGAGAAATACTCTGCAGAGCACTAACAAGGGAGAAGGGGCAGGTGAGATACTCTGAAGAGCCGTAACAAGGGAGAGGGACAAGGGAGATACTTTTCAGTGCCCTGACAAAAGAGAGAGGGCAGGTGAGATACACTGCAGAGCCCTAACAAGGGAGAGGGTGAAGGGGAGATACTCTTCAGTGCGCTGACAATACAGAGGGCAGACGAGATACTCTGCAGACACCTGACAATGGAAGGCAAATGCAATAGTCTGCAGAGCATGGACAAGAGGGTGTGTAATAATTTTCAGAGCCCTTAAAAGAAAGTGGGGGTGTAACAGTCTGCAGAATCCAGAGATTTGAAAAGGTCTGCAGAACCTCGACAAGAAAAATGAGATGGTGGAATAGTCTGCAGGGCACAAACAAGAGACTGAGGTGGGTTCAATAGTCTGCAAAGTATTGTCAACAAAATAGGTGGGTGAAAGTCTGTGGGGATCTGACTAGCAAGAGGGACAGGTGCAATAGTCTGTGCATTAAGTGCAGTACAGTGATAGGGTAAGGATACAGGTGTAAGTGCAGTACAGTGATAGGGTAAGGATACAGGTGTAAGTGCAGTACAGTGATAGGGTAAGGATACAGGTGTAAGTGCAGTACACGGATAGGTAAGGATACAGGTGTAAGTGTAGTACACTAATAGGGTTAGGATACAGGTGTAAGTGCAGTACACTCATAGGGTAAGGATAAAGGTGTAAGTGTAGTACACTGTTAGGTAAGGATAGTGGTGTAAGTGCAGTACAGTGATAGGGTAAGGATACAGGTGTAAGTGCAGTACAGTGATAGGGAAGGATACAGGTGTAAGTGCAGTACATGGATAGGTAAGGATACAGGTGTAAGTGTAGTACACTAATAGGGTTAGGATACAGGTGTAAGTGCAGTACACTCATAGGGTAAGGATAAAGGTGTAAGTGTAGTACACTGTTAGGTAAGGATAGTGGTGTAAGTGCAGTACACTGATAGGGTTAGGATACAGGTGTAAATTCAGAACACAGATAGGTTAAGGATATAGGTGTAAGTGCAGGACACTGAGAGGGTAAGGTTACAGGTGTAAGTGCAGTACACTGTTAGGTAAGGATAGTGGTGTAAGTGTAATACACTAATAGGGTTAGGATACAGGTGTAAGTTCAGTACACTGATAGGGTAAGGATACAGGTGTAAGTGTACTACACTGATAGGTAAGGATACAGGTGTAAGTGCAGGACACTGGTAGAGTAAGGATACAGGTGTAAGTGTAGTACACGGATAGGTAAGGATACAAGTGTAAGTGTAGTACACTGGTAGAGTAAGGATACAGGTGTAAGTGCAGTACAGTGATAGGGAAGAATACCGGTGTAAGTGCAGGACACTGATAGGGTAAGGTTACAGGTGTAAGTGCAGTACACTGTTAGGTAAGGATAGTGGTGTAAGTGTAATACACTAATAGTGTTAGGATACAGGTGTAAGTTCAGTACAGTGATAGGGTAAGGATACAGGTGTAAGTGTAGTACACGGATAGGTAAGGATACAGGTGTAAGTGTAGTACACGGATAGGGTAAGGATACAGGTGTAAGTGCAGTACAGTGATAGGGAAGAATACAGGTGTAAGTGCAGTACAGTGATAGGGAAGAATACAGGTGTAAGTGCAGGACACTGAGAGGGTAAGGTTACAGGTGTAAGTGCAGTACAGTGATAGGGTAAGGATACAGGTGTAAGTGTACTACATTGATAGGTAAGGATATAGGTGTAAGTGCAGGACACTGGTAGAGTAAGGATAAAGGTGTAAGTGCAGTACACTGTTAGGTAAGGATACAAGTGTAAGTGTAGTACACTGATAGGGTTAGGATATAGGTGTAAGTGCAGTACACGGATAGGTAAGGATACAGGTGTAAGTTCAGTACACGGATAGGGTAAGGATACAGGTGTAAGTGTAGTACACTGATAGGTTAAGGTTACAGGTGTAAGTGCAGTACACTGATAGGTAAGGTTACAGGTGTAAGTGCAGTACACTGATAGGTAAGGATACAGGTGTAAGTGCAGGACACTGGTAGAGTAAGGATAAAGGTGTAAGTGTAGTACACAGATAGGTAAGGATACAAGTGTAAGTGTAGTACACGGATAGGTAAGGATACAAGCGTAAGTGTAGTACACGGATAGGTAAGGATACAAGTGTAAGTGTGGTACACGGATAGGAAAGGATACAAGCGTCAGTGTAGTACACGGATAGGTAAGGATACAAGCGTAAGTGTAGTACACTGATAGGGTAAGAATACAGGTGTAAGTGTAGTACACTGATAGGGTAAGAATACAGGTGTAAGTGTAGTACACTGATAGGGTAAGGATACAGGTGTAAGTGCAGTACAGTGATAGGGAAGAATACAGGTGTAAGTGCAGTACACTGATATGGTAAGGATACAGGTGTAAGTGCAGTACATTGGCAGTGTAAGGATACTGGTGCTATACTCTGTACACTGGCACGGTAAGGATACAGGTGTAAGTGCAGTACAGTGATAAGGAAGAATACAGGTGTAAGTGCAGTACAGTGATAGGGAAGAATACAGGTGTAAGTGCAGTACAGTGATAGGGTAAGGATACAGGTGTAAGTGCAGTACACTGGTAGAGTAAGGATAGAGGTGTAAGTGCAGTACACTGATATGGTAAGGATACAGGTGTAAGTGCAGTACATTGGCAGTGTAAGGATACTGGTGCTATACTCTGCTTTACACTGGCACGGTAAGGATACTGGTGCTATACTCTGCAGTACTGTAACAGGGAAGGGATATGCAACTTGTTCTGCAGGATTTTAATATTAAAGTGGTTACTGGTGTGATGCTATGCAGATCTTATCCAGTTTATACACTTGTTGACATAGATAATGTGCAAAGCTGACTCCTGGATGTTCTGTTACACGGAGTGTCCGGTGCCAGCACCTCCTCTTCTCAACAAGGCCCGCCTCTGATTGAAAATGATCGCTTCCTGTAGTACAGAGAGATCAATATAAATGTATTAGTAAATGATCGCTTCCTGCAGTACACAGAGATCAATATAAATGTATTGGTAAATGATCGATTCCTGTAGTACAGAGAGATCAATATAAATGTATTAGTAAATGATCGCTTCCTGCACTACAGAGAGATCAATATAAATGTATTGGTAAATGATCGCTTCCTGCAGTACAGAGAGATCAATATAAATGTATTAGTAAATGATCGATTCCTGTAGTACAGAGAGATCAATATAAATGTGTTAGTAAATGATCGCTTCCTGCACTACAGAGAGATCAATATAAATGTATTAGTAAATGATCACTTTCTGCACTACAGAGAGATCAATATAAATGTATTAGTAAATGATCGCTTCCTGCAGTACAGAGAGATCAATATAAATGTATTAGTAAATGATCGCTTCCTGCAGTACAGAGAGATCAATATAAATGTATTGGTAAATGATCGCTTCCTGCAGTACAGAGAGATCAATATAAATGTATTAGTAAATGATCGATTCCTGTAGTACAGAGAGATCAATATAAATGTATTAGTAAATGATCGCTTCCTGCACTACAGAGAGATCAATATAAATGTATTAGTAAATGATCGCTTTCTGCACTAGAGAGATCAATATAAATGTATTAGTAAATGATCGCTTCCTGCAGTACAGAGAGATCAATATAAATGTATTAGTAAATGATCGCTTCCTGCAGTACAGAGAGAGCAATATAAATGTATTGGTAAATGATCGATTCCTGCAGTACAGAGAGATCAATATAAATGTATTGGTAAATGATCGCTTCATTCAATACAGAGAGATCAATATAAATGTATTGGTAAATGATCACTTCATTCAATACAGAGAAAGCAATAAAAATGTATTGGTAAATGATCGCTTCATTCAATACAGAGAGATCAATATAAATGTATTGGTAAATGATCGCTTCCTGCAGCACAGAGAGATCAATATAAATGTATTAGTAAATGATCGCTTCCTGCAGTACAGAGATCAATATAAATGTATTGGTAAATGATCGATTCCTGCAGCACAGAGAGATCAATATAAATGTATTGGTAAATGATCGATTCCTGCAGTACAGAGAGATCAATATAAATGTATTGGTAAATGATCAATTCCTGTAGTACAGAGAGATCAATATAAATGTATTGGTAAATGATCGCTTCATTCAATACAGAGAGATCAATATAAATGTATTGGTAAATGATCGCTTCCTGCAGCACAGAGAGATCAATATAAATGTATTGGTAAATGATCGATTCCTGCAGTACAGACATCAATATAAATGTATTGGTAAATGATCACTTCCTGCAGTACAGAGAGATCAATATAAATGTATTGGTAAATGATCGCTTCCTGCAGCACAGAGAGATCAATACAAATGTATTAGTAAATGATCGCTTCCTGCAGTACAGAGAGATCAATATAAATGTATTGGTAAATGATCACTTCCTGCAGTACAGAGAGATCAATATAAATGTATTGGTAAATGATCGCTTCCTGCAGCACAGAGAGATCAATATAAATGTATTGGTAAATGATCGCTTCCTGCAGTACAGAGAGATCAATATAAATGTATTGGTAAATGATCGATTCCTGTAGTACAGAGATCAATATAAATGTATTAGTAAATGATCACTTCCTGCAGTACAGAGAGATCAATATAAATGTATTGGTAAATGATCGATTCCTGTAGTACAGAGAGAGATCAATATAAATGTATTAGTAAATGATCGCTTCCTGCAGTACAGAGAGATCAATATAAATGTATTGGTAAATGATCGCTTCCTGCAGTACAGAGAGATCAATATAAATGTATTAGTAACTGATCGATTACTGCAGTACACAGAGATCAATATAAATGTATTGTTAAATGATCGCTTCCAGCAGTACAGAGAGATCAATATCAATGTATTAGTAAATGATCGATTCCTGCAGTACACAGAGATCAATATAAATGTATTAGTAAATGATCGCTTCCTGCAGTACAGAGAGATCAATAAAAATGTATTGGTAAATGATCGCTTCCTGCAGTACAGAGAGATCAATATAAATGTATTAGTAAATGATCGCTTCCTGCAGTACAGAGAGATCAATATAAATGTATTGGTAAATGATCGCTTCCTGCAGTACAGAGAGATCAATATAAATGTATTAGTAAATGATCGCTTCCTGCAGTACAGAGAGAGCAATATAAATGTATTGGTAAATGATCGCTTCCTGCAGTACAGAGAGATCAATATAAATGTATTAGTAAATGATCGCTTCCTGCAGTACAGAGAGATCAATATAAATGTATTAGTAAATGATCGCATCCTGCAGCACAGAGAGATCAATATAAATGTATTAGTAAATGATCGATTCCTACAGCACAGAGAGATCAATATAAATGCATTAGTAAATGATCGATTCCTGCAGTACAGAGATCAATATAAATATATTAGTAAATGATCGATTCCTGCAGTAAAGAGAGATAAATACAAATGTATTAGTAAATGATCGATTCCTGCAGTACAGAGAGATCAATATAAATGTATTGGTAAATGATCGATTCCTGCAGCACAGAGAGATCAATATAAATGTATTGGTAAATGATCGATTCCTGTAGTACAGAGAGATCATTATAAATGTATTGGTAAATGATAGATTCCTGCAGTACAGAGATCAATATAAATGTATTAGTAAATGATCGATTCCTGCAGCACAGAGAGATCAATATAAATGTATTGGTAAATGATCGATTCCTGTAGTACAGAGAGATCATTATAAATGTATTGGTAAATGATAGATTCCTGCAGTACAGAGATCAATATAAATGTATTAGTAAATGATCGCTTCCTGCAGTACAGAGATCAATATAAATGTATTAGTAAATGATCGATTCCTGCAGCACAGAGAGATCAATATAAATGTATTAGTAAATGATCGATTCCTGCCCTACAGAGAGATCAATATAAATGTATTAGTAAATGATCGATTCCTGTAGTACAGAGAGATCATTATAAATGTATTGGTAAATGATAGATTCCTGCAGTACAGAGATCAATATAAATGTATTAGTAAATGATCACTTCATTCAATAGAGAGCAATATAAATCTATTAGTAAATGATCGATTCCTGCCCTACAGAGAGATCAATATAAATGTATTGGTAAATGATCGCTTCATTCAATAGAGAGCAATATAAATCTATTAGTAAATGATCGATTCCTGCCCTACAGAGAGATCAATATAAATGTATTGGTAAATGATCGCTTCCTGCAGTACAGAGAGATCAATATAAATGTATTGGTAAATGATCGATTCCTGTAGTACAGAGATCAATATAAATGTATTAGTAAATGATCACTTCTTGCAGTACAGAAAGATCAATATAAATGTATTGGTAAATGATCGATTCCTGTAGTACAGAGAGAGATCAATATAAATGTATTAGTAAATGATCGCTTCCTGCAGTACAGAGAGATCAATATAAATGTATTGGTAAATGATCGCTTCCTGCAGTACAGAGAGATCAATATAAATGTATTAGTAACTGATCGATTACTGCAGTACACAGAGATCAATATAAATGTATTGGTAAATGATCGCTTCCTGCAGTACAGAGAGATCAATATAAATGTATTAGTAAATGATCGATTCCTGCAGTACACAGAGATCAATATAAATGTATTAGTAAATGATCGCTTCCTGCAGCACAGAGAGATCAATATAAATGTATTGGTAAATGATCGCTTCCTGCAGTACAGAGAGATCAATATAAATGTATTAGTAAATGATCGATTCCTGCAGTACACAGAGATCAATATAAATGTATTAGTAAATGATCGCTTCCTGCAGTACAGAGAGATCAATAAAAATGTATTGGTAAATGATCGCTTCCTGCAGTACAGAGATCAATATAAATATATTAGTAAATGATCGATTCCTGCAGTAAAGAGAGATAAATACAAATGTATTAGTAAATGATCGATTCCTGCAGTACAGAGAGATCAATATAAATGTATGGGTAAATGATCGATTCCTGCAGCACAGAGAGATCAATATAAATGTATTGGTAAATGATCGATTCCTGTAGTACAGAGAGATCATTATAAATGTATTGGTAAATGATAGATTCCTGCAGTACAGAGATCAATATAAATGTATTAGTAAATGATCGATTCCTGCAGCACAGAGAGATCAATATAAATGTATTGGTAAATGATCGATTCCTGTAGTACAGAGAGATCATTATAAATGTATTGGTAAATGATAGATTCCTGCAGTACAGAGATCAATATAAATGTATTAGTAAATGATCGCTTCCTGCAGTACAGAGATCAATATAAATGTATTAGTAAATGATCGATTCCAGCAGCACAGAGAGATGAATATAAATGTATTAGTAAATGATCGATTCCTGCCCTACAGAGAGATCAATATAAATGTATTAGTAAATGATCGATTCCTGTAGTACAGAGAGATCATTATAAATGTATTGGTAAATGATAGATTCCTGCAGTACAGAGAGATCAATATAAATGTATTAGTAAATGATCGCTTCATTCAATAGAGAGCAATATAAATGTATTAGTAAATGATCGATTCCTGCCCTACAGAGAGATCAATATAAATGTATTGGTAAATGATCGCTTCCTGCAGTACAGAGAGATCAATATAAATGTATTGGTAAATGATCGATTCCTGCAGTACAGAGATCAATATAAATGTATTAGTAAATGATCACTTCCTGCAGTACAGAGAGATCAATATAAATGTATTGGTAAATGATCGATTCCTGTAGTACAGAGAGAGATCAATATAAATGTATTAGTAAATGATCGCTTCCTGCAGTACAGAGAGATCAATATAAATGTATTGGTAAATGATCGCTTCCTGCAGTACAGAGAGATCAATATAAATGTATTAGTAACTGATCGATTACTGCAGTACACAGAGATCAATATAAATGTATTGGTAAATGATCGCTTCCTGCAGTACAGAGAGATCAATATAAATGTATTAGTAAATGATCGATTCCTGCAGTACACAGAGATCAATATAAATGTATTAGTAAATGATCGCTTCCTGCAGTACAGAGAGATCAATAAAAATGTATTGGTAAATGATCTCTTCCTGCAGTACAGAGAGATCAATATAAATGTATTAGTAAATGATCGCTTTCTGCAGTACAGAGAGAGCAATATAAATGTATTGGTAAATGATCGCTTCCTGCAGTATAGAGAGATCAATATAAATGTATTAGTAAATGATCGCTTCCTGCAGTACAGAGAGATCAATATAAATGTATTAGTAAATGATTGCATCCTGCAGCACAGAGAGATCAATATAAATGTATTAGTAAATGATCGATTCCTGCAGCACAGAGAGATCAATATAAATGCATTAGTAAATGATCGATTCCTGCAGTACAGAGATCAATATAAATATATTAGTAAATGATCGATTCCTGCAGTAAAGAGAGATCAATACAAATGTATTAGTAAATGATCGATTCCTGCAGTACAGAGAGATCAATATAAACGTATTGGTAAATGATCGATTCCTGCAGCACAGAGAGATCAATATAAATGTATTGGTAAATGATCGATTCCTGTAGTACAGAGAGATCATTATAAATGTATTGGTAAATGATAGATTCCTGCAGTACAGAGATCAATATAAATGTATTAGTAAATGATCGATTCCTGCAGCACAGAGAGATCAATATAAATGTATTGGTAAATGATCGATTCCTATAGTACAGAGAGATCATTATAAATGTATTGGTAAATGATAGATTCCTGCAGTACAGAGATCAATATAAATGTATTAGTAAATGATCGATTCCTGCAGCACAGAGAGATCAATATAAATGTATTGGTAAATGATCGATTCCTGTAGTACAGAGAGATCATTATAAATGTATTGGTAAATGATAGATTCCTGCAGTACAGAGATCAATATAAATGTATTAGTAAATGATCGATTCCTGCAGCACAGAGAGATCAATATAAATGTATTAGTAAGTGATCGATTCCTGCCCTTCAGAGAGATCAATATAAATGTATTAGTAAATGATCGATTCCTGTAGTACAGAGAGATCATTATAAATGTATTGGTAAACGATAGATTCCTGCAGTACAGAGAGATCAATATAAATGTATTAGTAAATGATCGCTTCCTTCAATAGAGAGCAATATAAATGTATTAGTAAATGATCGATTCCTGCCCTACAGAGAGATCAATATAAATGTATTGGTAAATGATCGCTTCCTGCAGTACAGAGAGATCAATATAAATGTATTGGTAAATGATCGATTCCTGTAGTACAGAGATCAATATAAATGTATTAGTAAATGATCACTTCCTGCAGTACAGAAAGATCAATATAAATGTATTGGTAAATGATCGATTCCTGTAGTACAGAGAGAGATCAATATAAATGTATTAGTAAATGATCGCTTCCTGCAGTACAGAGAGATCAATATAAATGTATTGGTAAATGATCGCTTCCTGCAGTACAGAGAGATCAATATAAATGTATTAGTAACTGATCGATTACTGCAGTACACAGAGATCAATATAAATGTATTGGTAAATGATCGCTTCCTGCAGTACAGAGAGATCAATATAAATGTATTAGTAAATGATCGATTCCTGCAGTACACAGAGATCAATATAAATGTATTAGTAAATGATCGCTTCCTGCAGCACAGAGAGATCAATATAAATGTATTGGTAAATGATCGCTTCCTGCAGTACAGAGAGATCAATATAAATGTAATAGTAAATGATCGATTCCTGCAGTACACAGAGATCAATATAAATGTATTAGTAAATGATCGCTTCCTGCAGTACAGAGAGATCAATAAAAATGTATTGGTAAATGATCGCTTCCTGCAGTACAGAGAGATCAATATAAATGTAATAGTAAATGATCGATTCCTGCAGTACACAGAGATCAATATAAATGTATTAGTAAATGATCGCTTCCTGCAGTACAGAGAGATCAATATAAATGTATTAGTAAATGATCGCTTCCTGCAGTACAGAGATCAATATAAATATATTAGTAAATGATCGATTCCTGCAGTAAAGAGAGATAAATACAAATGTATTAGTAAATCATCGATTCCTGCAGTATAGAGAGATCAATATAAATGTATGGGTAAATGATCAATTCCTGCAGCACAGAGAGATCAATATAAATGTATTGGTAAATGATCGATTCCTGTAGTACAGAGAGATCATTATAAATGTATTGGTAAATGATAGATTCCTGCAGTACAGAGATCAATATAAATGTATTAGTAAATGATCGATTCCTGCAGCACAGAGAGATCAATATGAATGTATTGGTAAATGATCGATTCCTGTAGTACAGAGAGATCATTATAAATGTATTGGTAAATGTTAGATTCCTGCAGTACAGAGATCAATATAAATGTATTAGTAAATGATCGCTTCCTGCAGTACAGAGATCAATATAAATGTATTAGTAAATGATCGATTCCTGCAGCACAGAGAGATCAATATAAATGTATTAGTAAATGATCGATTCCTGCCCTACAGAGAGATCAATATAAATGTATTAGTAAATGATCGATTCCTGTAGTACAGAGAGATCATTATAAATGTATTGGTAAATGATAGATTCCTGCAGTACAGAGAGATCAATATAAGTGTATTAGTAAATGATCGCTTCATTCAATAGAGAGCAATATAAATGTATTAGTAAATGATCGATTCCTGCCCTACAGAGAGATCAATATAAATGTATTGGTAAATGATCGCTTCCTGCAGTACAGAGAGATCAATATAAATGTATTGGTAAATGATCGATTCCTGTAGTACAGAGATCAATATAAATGTATTAGTAAATGATCACTTACTGCAGTACAGAGAGATCAATATAAATGTATTGGTAAATGATCGACTCCTGTAGTACAGAGAGAGATCAATATAAATGTATTAGTAAATGATCGCTTCCTGCAGTACAGAGAGATCAATATAAATGTATTGGTAAATGATCGCTTCCTGCAGTACAGAGAGATCAATATAAATGTATTAGTAACTGATCGATTACTGCAGTACACAGAGATCAATATAAATGTATTGGTAAATGATCGCTTCCTGCAGTACAGAGAGATCAATATAAATGTATTAGTAAATGATCGATTCCTGCAGTACACAGAGATCAATATAAATGTATTAGTAAATGATCGCTTCCTGCAGTACAGAGAGATCAATAAAAATGTATTGGTAAATGATCGCTTCCTGCAGTACAGAGAGATCAATATAAATGTATTAGTAAATGATCGCTTCCTGCAGTACAGAGAGAGCAATATAAATGTATTGGTAAATGATCGCTTCCTGCAGTACAGAGAGATCAATATAAATGTATTAGTAAATGATCGCTTCCTGCAGTACAGAGAGATCAATATAAATGTATTAGTAAATGATCGCATCCTGCAGCACAGAGAGATCAATATAAATGTATTAGTAAATGATCGATTCCTGCAGCACAGAGAGATCAATATAAATGCATTAGTAAATGATCGATTCCTGCAGTACAGAGATAAATATAAATATATTAGTAAATGATCGATTCCTGCAGTAAAGAGAGATCAATACAAATGTATTAGTAAATGATCGATTCCTGCAGTACAGAGAGATCAATATAAATGTATTGGTAAATGATCGATTCCTGCAGCACAGAGAGATCAATATAAATGTATTGGTAAATGATCGATTCCTGTAGTACAGAGAGATCATTATAAATGTATTGGTAAATGATAGATTCCTGTAGTACAGAGAGATCATTATAAATGTATTGGTAAATGATAGATTCCTGCAGTACAGAGATCAATATAAATGTATTAGTAAATGATCGATTCCTGCAGCACAGAGATATCAATATAAATGTATTGGTAAATGATCGATTCCTGTAGTACAGAGAGATCATTATAAATGTATTGGTAAATGATAGATTCCTGCAGTACAGAGATCAATATAAATGTATTAGTAAATGATCGATTCCTGCAGCACAGAGAGATCAATATAAATGTATTAGTAAATGATAGATTCCTGCCCTACAGAGAGATCAGTATAAATGTATTAGTAAATGATCGCTTCCTGCAGTACAGAGATCAATATAAATGTATTAGTAAATGATCGATTCCTGCAGCACAGAGAGATCAATATAAATGTATTAGTAAATGATCGATTCCTGCAGTACACAGAGATCAATATAAATGTATTGTTAAATGATCGCTTCCAGCAGTACAGAGAGATCAATATCAATGTATTAGTAAATGATCGATTCCTGCAGTACACAGAGATCAATATAAATGTATTAGTAAATGATCGCTTCCTGCAGTACAGAGAGATCAATAAAAATGTATTGGTAAATGATCGCTTCCTGCAGTACAGAGAGATCAATATAAATGTATTAGTAAATGATCGCTTCCTGCAGTACAGAGAGATCAATATAAATGTATTGGTAAATGATCGCTTCCTGCAGTACAGAGAGATCAATATAAATGTATTAGTAAATGATCGCTTCCTGCAGTACAGAGAGAGCAATATAAATGTATTGGTAAATGATCGCTTCCTGCAGTACAGAGAGATCAATATAAATGTATTAGTAAATGATCGCTTCCTGCAGTACAGAGAGATCAATATAAATGTATTAGTAAATGATCGCATCCTGCAGCACAGAGAGATCAATATAAATGTATTAGTAAATGATCGATTCCTGCAGCACAGAGAGATCAATATAAATGCATTAGTAAATGATCGATTCCTGCAGTACAGAGATCAATATAAATATATTAGTAAATGATCGATTCCTGCAGTAAAGAGAGATAAATACAAATGTATTAGTAAATGATCGATTCCTGCAGTACAGAGAGATCAATATAAATGTATTGGTAAATGATCGATTCCTGCAGCACAGAGAGATCAATATAAATGTATTGGTAAATGATCGATTCCTGTAGTACAGAGAGATCATTATAAATGTATTGGTAAATGATAGATTCCTGCAGTACAGAGATCAATATAAATGTATTAGTAAATGATCGATTCCTGCAGCACAGAGAGATCAATATAAATGTATTGGTAAATGATCGATTCCTGTAGTACAGAGAGATCATTATAAATGTATTGGTAAATGATAGATTCCTGCAGTACAGAGATCAATATAAATGTATTAGTAAATGATCGCTTCCTGCAGTACAGAGATCAATATAAATGTATTAGTAAATGATCGATTCCTGCAGCACAGAGAGATCAATATAAATGTATTAGTAAATGATCGATTCCTGCCCTACAGAGAGATCAATATAAATGTATTAGTAAATGATCGATTCCTGTAGTACAGAGAGATCATTATAAATGTATTGGTAAATGATAGATTCCTGCAGTACAGAGATCAATATAAATGTATTAGTAAATGATCGCTTCATTCAATAGAGAGCAATATAAATCTATTAGTAAATGATCGATTCCTGCCCTACAGAGAGATCAATATAAATGTATTGGTAAATGATCGCTTCATTCAATAGAGAGCAATATAAATCTATTAGTAAATGATCGATTCCTGCCCTACAGAGAGATCAATATAAATGTATTGGTAAATGATCGCTTCCTGCAGTACAGAGAGATCAATATAAATGTATTGGTAAATGATCGATTCCTGTAGTACAGAGATCAATATAAATGTATTAGTAAATGATCACTTCTTGCAGTACAGAAAGATCAATATAAATGTATTGGTAAATGATCGATTCCTGTAGTACAGAGAGAGATCAATATAAATGTATTAGTAAATGATCGCTTCCTGCAGTACAGAGAGATCAATATAAATGTATTGGTAAATGATCGCTTCCTGCAGTACAGAGAGATCAATATAAATGTATTAGTAACTGATCGATTACTGCAGTACACAGAGATCAATATAAATGTATTGGTAAATGATCGCTTCCTGCAGTACAGAGAGATCAATATAAATGTATTAGTAAATGATCGATTCCTGCAGTACACAGAGATCAATATAAATGTATTAGTAAATGATCGCTTCCTGCAGCACAGAGAGATCAATATAAATGTATTGGTAAATGATCGCTTCCTGCAGTACAGAGAGATCAATATAAATGTATTAGTAAATGATCGATTCCTGCAGTACACAGAGATCAATATAAATGTATTAGTAAATGATCGCTTCCTGCAGTACAGAGAGATCAATAAAAATGTATTGGTAAATGATCGCTTCCTGCAGTACAGAGATCAATATAAATATATTAGTAAATGATCGATTCCTGCAGTAAAGAGAGATAAATACAAATGTATTAGTAAATGATCGATTCCTGCAGTACAGAGAGATCAATATAAATGTATGGGTAAATGATCGATTCCTGCAGCACAGAGAGATCAATATAAATGTATTGGTAAATGATCGATTCCTGTAGTACAGAGAGATCATTATAAATGTATTGGTAAATGATAGATTCCTGCAGTACAGAGATCAATATAAATGTATTAGTAAATGATCGATTCCTGCAGCACAGAGAGATCAATATAAATGTATTGGTAAATGATCGATTCCTGTAGTACAGAGAGATCATTATAAATGTATTGGTAAATGATAGATTCCTGCAGTACAGAGATCAATATAAATGTATTAGTAAATGATCGCTTCCTGCAGTACAGAGATCAATATAAATGTATTAGTAAATGATCGATTCCAGCAGCACAGAGAGATGAATATAAATGTATTAGTAAATGATCGATTCCTGCCCTACAGAGAGATCAATATAAATGTATTAGTAAATGATCGATTCCTGTAGTACAGAGAGATCATTATAAATGTATTGGTAAATGATAGATTCCTGCAGTACAGAGAGATCAATATAAATGTATTAGTAAATGATCGCTTCATTCAATAGAGAGCAATATAAATGTATTAGTAAATGATCGATTCCTGCCCTACAGAGAGATCAATATAAATGTATTGGTAAATGATCGCTTCCTGCAGTACAGAGAGATCAATATAAATGTATTGGTAAATGATCGATTCCTGCAGTACAGAGATCAATATAAATGTATTAGTAAATGATCACTTCCTGCAGTACAGAGAGATCAATATAAATGTATTGGTAAATGATCGATTCCTGTAGTACAGAGAGAGATCAATATAAATGTATTAGTAAATGATCGCTTCCTGCAGTACAGAGAGATCAATATAAATGTATTGGTAAATGATCGCTTCCTGCAGTACAGAGAGATCAATATAAATGTATTAGTAACTGATCGATTACTGCAGTACACAGAGATCAATATAAATGTATTGGTAAATGATCGCTTCCTGCAGTACAGAGAGATCAATATAAATGTATTAGTAAATGATCGATTCCTGCAGTACACAGAGATCAATATAAATGTATTAGTAAATGATCGCTTCCTGCAGTACAGAGAGATCAATAAAAATGTATTGGTAAATGATCTCTTCCTGCAGTACAGAGAGATCAATATAAATGTATTAGTAAATGATCGCTTTCTGCAGTACAGAGAGAGCAATATAAATGTATTGGTAAATGATCGCTTCCTGCAGTATAGAGAGATCAATATAAATGTATTAGTAAATGATCGCTTCCTGCAGTACAGAGAGATCAATATAAATGTATTAGTAAATGATTGCATCCTGCAGCACAGAGAGATCAATATAAATGTATTAGTAAATGATCGATTCCTGCAGCACAGAGAGATCAATATAAATGCATTAGTAAATGATCGATTCCTGCAGTACAGAGATCAATATAAATATATTAGTAAATGATCGATTCCTGCAGTAAAGAGAGATCAATACAAATGTATTAGTAAATGATCGATTCCTGCAGTACAGAGAGATCAATATAAACGTATTGGTAAATGATCGATTCCTGCAGCACAGAGAGATCAATATAAATGTATTGGTAAATGATCGATTCCTGTAGTACAGAGAGATCATTATAAATGTATTGGTAAATGATAGATTCCTGCAGTACAGAGATCAATATAAATGTATTCGTAAATGATCGATTCCTGCAGCACAGAGAGATCAATATAAATGTATTGGTAAATGATCGATTCCTGTAGTACAGAGAGATCATTATAAATGTATTGGTAAATGATAGATTCCTGCAGTACAGAGATCAATATAAATGTATTAGTAAATGATCGATTCCTGCAGCACAGAGAGATCAATATAAATGTATTGGTAAATGATCGATTCCTGTAGTACAGAGAGATCATTATAAATGTATTGGTAAATGATAGATTCCTGCAGTACAGAGATCAATATAAATGTATTAGTAAATGATCGATTCCTGCAGCACAGAGAGATCAATATAAATGTATTAGTAAGTGATCGATTCCTGCCCTTCAGAGAGATCAATATAAATGTATTAGTAAATGATCGATTCCTGTAGTACAGAGAGATCATTATAAATGTATTGGTAAACGATAGATTCCTGCAGTACAGAGAGATCAATATAAATGTATTAGTAAATGATCGCTTCCTTCAATAGAGAGCAATATAAATGTATTAGTAAATGATCGATTCCTGCCCTACAGAGAGATCAATATAAATGTATTGGTAAATGATCGCTTCCTGCAGTACAGTGAGATCAATATAAATGTATTGGTAAATGATCGATTCCTGTAGTACAGAGATCAATATAAATGTATTAGTAAATGATCACTTCCTGCAGTACAGAAAGATCAATATAAATGTATTGGTAAATGATCGATTCCTGTAGTACAGAGAGAGATCAATATAAATGTATTAGTAAATGATCGCTTCCTGCAGTACAGAGAGATCAATATAAATGTATTGGTAAATGATCGCTTCCTGCAGTACAGAGAGATCAATATAAATGTATTAGTAACTGATCGATTACTGCAGTACACAGAGATCAATATAAATGTATTGGTAAATGATCGCTTCCTGCAGTACAGAGAGATCAATATAAATGTATTAGTAAATGATCGATTCCTGCAGTACACAGAGATCAATATAAATGTATTAGTAAATGATCGCTTCCTGCAGCACAGAGAGATCAATATAAATGTATTGGTAAATGATCGCTTCCTGCAGTACAGAGAGATCAATATAAATGTAATAGTAAATGATCGATTCCTGCAGTACACAGAGATCAATATAAATGTATTAGTAAATGATCGCTTCCTGCAGTACAGAGAGATCAATAAAATATATTGGTAAATGATCGCTTCCTGCAGTACAGAGAGATCAATATAAATGTAATAGTAAATGATCGATTCCTGCAGTACACAGAGATCAATATAAATGTATTAGTAAATGATCGCTTCCTGCAGTACAGAGAGATCAATATAAATGTATTAGTAAATGATCGCTTCCTGCAGTACAGAGATCAATATAAATATATTAGTAAATGATCGATTCCTGCAGTAAAGAGAGATAAATACAAATGTATTAGTAAATCATCGATTCCTGCAGTATAGAGAGATCAATATAAATGTATGGGTAAATGATCGATTCCTGCAGCACAGAGAGATCAATATAAATGTATTGGTAAATGATCGATTCCTGTAGTACAGAGAGATCATTATAAATGTATTGGTAAATGATAGATTCCTGCAGTACAGAGATCAATATAAATGTATTAGTAAATGATCGATTCCTGCAGCACAGAGAGATCAATATGAATGTATTGGTAAATGATCGATTCCTGTAGTACAGAGAGATCATTATAAATGTATTGGTAAATGTTAGATTCCTGCAGTACAGAGATCAATATAAATGTATTAGTAAATGATCGCTTCCTGCAGTACAGAGATCAATATAAATGTATTAGTAAATGATCGATTCCTGCAGCACAGAGAGATCAATATAAATGTATTAGTAAATGATCGATTCCTGCCCTACAGAGAGATCAATATAAATGTATTAGTAAATGATCGATTCCTGTAGTACAGAGAGATCATTATAAATGTATTGGTAAATGATAGATTCCTGCAGTACAGAGAGATCAATATAAGTGTATTAGTAAATGATCGCTTCATTCAATAGAGAGCAATATAAATGTATTAGTAAATGATCGATTCCTGCCCTACAGAGAGATCAATATAAATGTATTGGTAAATGATCGCTTCCTGCAGTACAGAGAGATCAATATAAATGTATTGGTAAATGATCGATTCCTGTAGTACAGAGATCAATATAAATGTATTAGTAAATGATCACTTACTGCAGTACAGAGAGATCAATATAAATGTATTGGTAAATGATCGACTCCTGTAGTACAGAGAGAGATCAATATAAATGTATTAGTAAATGATCGCTTCCTGCAGTACAGAGAGATCAATATAAATGTATTGGTAAATGATCGCTTCCTGCAGTACAGAGAGATCAATATAAATGTATTAGTAACTGATCGATTACTGCAGTACACAGAGATCAATATAAATGTATTGGTAAATGATCGCTTCCTGCAGTACAGAGAGATCAATATAAATGTATTAGTAAATGATCGATTCCTGCAGTACACAGAGATCAATATAAATGTATTAGTAAATGATCGCTTCCTGCAGTACAGAGAGATCAATAAAAATGTATTGGTAAATGATCGCTTCCTGCAGTACAGAGAGATCAATATAAATGTATTAGTAAATGATCGCTTCCTGCAGTACAGAGAGAGCAATATAAATGTATTGGTAAATGATCGCTTCCTGCAGTACAGAGAGATCAATATAAATGTATTAGTAAATGATCGCTTCCTGCAGTACAGAGAGATCAATATAAATGTATTAGTAAATGATCGCATCCTGCAGCACAGAGAGATCAATATAAATGTATTAGTAAATGATCGATTCCTGCAGCACAGAGAGATCAATATAAATGCATTAGTAAATGATCGATTCCTGCAGTACAGAGATAAATATAAATATATTAGTAAATGATCGATTCCTGCAGTAAAGAGAGATCAATACAAATGTATTAGTAAATGATCGATTCCTGCAGTACAGAGAGATCAATATAAATGTATTGGTAAATGATCGATTCCTGCAGCACAGAGAGATCAATATAAATGTATTGGTAAATGATCGATTCCTGTAGTACAGAGAGATCATTATAAATGTATTGGTAAATGATAGATTCCTGTAGTACAGAGAGATCATTATAAATGTATTGGTAAATGATAGATTCCTGCAGTACAGAGATCAATATAAATGTATTAGTAAATGATCGATTCCTGCAGCACAGAGATATCAATATAAATGTATTGGTAAATGATCGATTCCTGTAGTACAGAGAGATCATTATAAATGTATTGGTAAATGATAGATTCCTGCAGTACAGAGATCAATATAAATGTATTAGTAAATGATCGATTCCTGCAGCACAGAGAGATCAATATAAATGTATTAGTAAATGATAGATTCCTGCCCTACAGAGAGATCAGTATAAATGTATTAGTAAATGATCGCTTCCTGCAGTACAGAGATCAATATAAATGTATTAGTAAATGATCGATTCCTGCAGCACAGAGAGATCAATATAAATGTATTAGTAAATGATCGATTCCTGCCCTACAGAGAGATCAATATAAATGTATTAGTAAATGATCGATTCCTGTAGTACAGAGAGATCATTATAAATGTATTGGTAAATGATAGATTCCTGCAGTACAGAGAGATCAATATAAATGTATTAGTAAATGATCGCTTCATTCAATAGAGAGCAATATAAATGTATTAGTAAATGATCGATTCCTGCCCTACAGAGAGATCAATCTAAATGTATTGGTAAATGATCGATTCCTGCACTACAGAGAGATCAATATAAATGTATTAGTAAATGATTGCTTCATTCAATACAGAGAGATCAATGTAAATGTATTGGTAAATGACCGATTCCTGTAGTACGGAGAGATCAATCTAAATGTATTGGTAAATGATCGATTCCTGCACTACAGAGAGATCAATATAAATGTATTAGTAAATGATCGCTTCATTCAATACAGAGAGATCAATATAAATGTATTGGTAAATGATCGATTCCTGCAGTACAGAGAGATCAATATAAATGTATCGGTAAATGATCGCATCCTGCACTACAGAGAGATCAATAAAAATGTATTGGTAAATGATCGATTCCTGTAGTACAGAGAGATCAATCTAAATGTATTGGTAAATGATCAATTCCTGCACTACAGAGAGATCAACATAAATGTATTAGTAAATGATCGCTTCATTCAATACAGAGAGATCAATATAAATGTATTGGTAAATGATCGCTTCCTGCACTACAGAGAGATCAATAAAAATGTATTGGTAAATGATCGATTCCTGCAGTACAGAGAGATCAATAAAAATGTATTGGTAAATGATCGATTCCTGCACTACTGAGAGATCAATATAAATGTATTGGTAAATGATCGATTCCTGTAGTACAGAGATCAATATAAATGTATTAGTAAATGATCGCTTCCTGCAGTACAGAGAGATCAATATAAATGTATTAGTAAATGATCGCTTCCTGCAGTACAGAGATCAATATAAATGTATTGGTAAATGATTGATTCCTGTAGTACAGAGAGATCAATATAAATGTATTGGTAAATGATAGATTCCTGCACTACAGAGAGATCAATATAAATGTATTGGTAAATGATCGCTTCCTGTAGTACAGAGAGATCAATATAAATGTATTAGTAAATGATTGCTTCATTCAATACAGAGAGATCAATATAAATGTATTGGTAAATGATCGATTCCTGTAGTACAGAGATCAATATAAATGTATTAGTAAATGATCGCTTCCTGCAGCACAGAGATCAATATAAATGTATTAGTAAATGATCGCTTCCTGTAGTACAGAGAGATCAATATAAATGTATTAGTAAATGATCGCTTCCTGCAGTACAGAGATCAACATAAATGTATTAGTAAATGATCGATTCCTGTAGTACAGAGAGATCAATATAAATGTATTGGTAAATGATCGATTCCTGTAGTACAGAGATCAATATAAATGTATTAGTAAATGATCGCTTCCTGCAGTACAGAGATCAATATAAATGTATTAGTAAATGATCGATTCCTGTAGTACAGAGAGATCAATATAAATGTATCAGTAAATGATCGCTTCCTGTAGTACAGAGAGATCAATATAAATGTATCGGTAAATGATCGCTTCCTGCAGTACAGAGAGATCAATATAAATGTATTGGTAAATGATCGATTCCTGCAGCACAGAGAGATCAATATAAATGTATTGGTAAATGATCGATTCCTGTAGTACAGAGAGATCATTATAAATGTATTGGTAAATGATAGATTCCTGCAGTACAGAGATCAATATAAATGTATTAGTAAATGATCGATTCCTGCAGCACAGAGAGATCAATATAAATGTATTGGTAAATGATCGATTCCTGTAGTACAGAGAGATCATTATAAATGTATTGGTAAATGATAGATTCCTGCAGTACAGAGATCAATATAAATGTATTAGTAAATGATCGCTTCCTGCAGTACAGAGATCAATATAAATGTATTAGTAAATGATCGATTCATGCAGAACAGAGAGATCAATATAAATGTATTAGTAAATGATCGATTCCTGCCCTACAGAGAGATCAATATAAATGTATTAGTAAATGATCGATTCCTGTAGTACAGAGAGATCATTATAAATGTATTGGTAAATGATAGATTCCTGCAGTACAGAGAGATCAATATAAATGTATTAGTAAATGATCGCTTCATTCAATAGAGAGCAATATAAATGTATTAGTAAATGATCGATTCCTGCCCTACAGAGAGATCAATATAAATGTATTGGTAAATGATCGCTTCCTGCAGTACAGAGAGATCAATATAAATGTATTGGTAAATGATCGATTCCTGTAGTACAGAGATCAATATAAATGTATTAGTAAATGATCACTTCCTGCAGTACAGAGAGATCAATATAAATGTATTGGTAAATGATCGATTCCTGTAGTACAGAGAGAGATCAATATAAATGTATTAGTAAATGATCGCTTCCTGCAGTACAGAGAGATCAATATAAATGTATTGGTAAATGATCGCTTCCTGCAGTACAGAGAGATCAATATAAATGTATTAGTAACTGATCGATTACTGCAGTACACAGAGATCAATATAAATGTATTGGTAAATGATCGCTTCCTGCAGTACAGAGAGATCAATATAAATGTATTAGTAAATGATCGATTCCTGCAGTACACAGAGATCAATATAAATGTATTAGTAAATGATCGCTTCCTGCAGTACAGAGAGATCAATAAAAATGTATTGGTAAATGATCGCTTCCTGCAGTACAGAGAGATCAATAGAAATGTATTAGTAAATGATCGCTTCCTGCAGTACAGAGAGATCAATATAAATGTATTGGTAAATGATCGCTTCCTGCAGTACAGAGAGATCAATATAAATGTATTAGTAAATGATCGCTTCCTGCAGTACAGAGAGAGCAATATAAATGTATTGGTAAATGATCGCTTCCTGCAGTACAGAGAGATCAATATAAATGTATTAGTAAATGATCGCTTCCTGCAGTACAGAGAGATCAATATAAATGTATTAGTAAATGATCGCATCCTGCAGCACAGAGAGATCAATATAAATGTATTAGTAAATGATCGATTCCTGCAGCACAGAGAGATCAATATAAATGCATTAGTAAATGATCGATTCCTGCAGTACAGAGATCAATATAAATATATTAGTAAATGATCGATTCCTGCAGTAAAGAGAGATCAATACAAATGTATTAGTAAATGATCGATTCCTGTAGTACAGAGAGATCAATATAAATGTATTGGTAAATGATCGATTCCTGCAGCACAGAGAGATCAATATAAATGTATTGGTAAATGATCGATTCCTGCAGTACAGAGAGATCAATATAAATGTATTAGTAAATGATCGCTTCCTGCAGTACAGAGAGATCAATATAAATGTATTAGTAAATGATCGCTTCCTGCAGTACAGAGATCAATATAAATGTATTGGTAAATGATCGATTCCTGTAGTACAGAGAGATCATTATAAATGTATTGGTAAATGATAGATTCCTGCAGTACAGAGATCAATATAAATGTATTAGTAAATGATCGATTCCTGCAGCACAGAGAGATCAATATAAATGTATTGGTAAATGATAGATTCCTGCAGCACAGAGAGATCATTATAAATGTATTGGTAAATGATAAATTCCTGCAGTACAGAGATCAATATAAATGTATTAGTAAATGATCGATTCCTGCAGCACAGAGAGATCAATATAAATATATGTGTAAATGATCGATTCCTGCAGTAAAGAGAGATCAATACAAATGTATTAGTAAATGATCGATTCCTGTAGTACAGAGAGATCAATATAAATGTATTAGTAAATGATCGATTCCTGCAGCACAGAGAGATCAATATAAATGTATTGGTAAATGATAGATTCCTGCAGCACAGAGAGATCATTATAAATGTATTGGTAAATGATAGATTCCTGCAGTACAGAGATCAATATAAATGTATTAGTAAATGATCGATTCCTGCAGCACAGAGAGATCAATATAAATGTATTAGTAAATGATCGATTCCTGCCCTACAGAGAGATCAATATAAATGTATTAGTAAATGATCGATTCCTGTAGTACAGAGAGATCATTATAAATGTATTGGTAAATGATAGATTCCTGCAGTACAGAGAGAGCAATATAAATGTATTAGTAAATGATCGATTCCTGCCCTACAGAGAGATCAATCTAAATGTATTGGTAAATGATCGATTCCTGCACTACAGAGAGATCAATATAAATGTATTAGTAAATGATCGATTCCTGCAGTACAGAGAGATCAATATAAATGTATTGGTAAATGATCGATTCCTGTAGTACGGAGAGATCAATCTAAATGTATTGGTAAATGATCGATTCCTTCACTACAGAGAGATCAATATAAATGTATTAGTAAATGATCGCTTCATTAAATACAGAGAGATCAATATAAATGTATTGGTAAATGATCGCTTCCTGCACTACAGAGAGATCAATAAAAATGTATTGGTAAATGATCGATTCCTGCAGTACAGAGAGATCAATATAAATGTATTGGTAAATGATCGATTCCTGCACTACTGAGAGATCAATATAAATGTATTGGTAAATGATCGATTCCTGTAGTACAGAGATCAATATAAATGTATTAGTAAATGATCGCTTCCTGCAGTACAGAGATCAATACAAATGTATTAGTAAATGATCGCTTCCTGCAGTACAGAGAGATCAATATAAATGTATTAGTAAATGATCGCTTCCTGTAGTACAGAGATCAATATAAATGTATTAGTAAATGATCGCTTCCTGCAGTACAGAGAGATCAATATAAATGTATTAGTAAATGATCGATTCCTGTAGTACAGAGAGATCAATATAAATGTATTAGTAAATGATCGCTTCCTGTAGTACAGAGATCAATATAAATGTATTAGTAAATGATCGCTTCCTGCAGCACAGAGAGATCAATATAAATGTATTAGTAAATGATCGCTTCCTGCAGTACAGAGAGATCAATATAAATGTATTAGTAAATGATCGCTTCCTGCAGCACAGAGAGATCAATATAAATGTATTAGTAAATGATCGCTTCCTGTAGTACAGAGATCAATATAAATGTATTAGTAAATGATCGCTTCCTGCAGCACAGAGAGATCAATATAAATGTATTAGTAAATGATCGCTTCCTGCAGCACAGAGAGATCAATATAAATGTATTAGTAAATGATCGCTTCCTGTAGTACAGAGATCAATATAAATGTATTAGTAAATGATCGCTTCCTGTAGTACAGAGATCAATATAAATGTATTAGTAAATGATCGCTTCCTGCAGCACAGAGAGATCAATATAAATGTATTAGTAAATGATCGATTCCTGCAGTACAGAGAGAGCAATATAAATGTATTAGTAAATGATCGCTTCCTGCAGTACAGAGAGATCAATATAAATGTATTAGTAAATGATCGCTTCCTGCAGCACAGAGAGATCAATATAAATGTATTAGTAAATGATCGCTTCCTGTAGTACAGAGATCAATATAAATGTATTAGTAAATGATCGCTTCCTGTAGTACAGAGATCAATATAAATGTATTAGTAAATGATCGCTTCCTGCAGCACAGAGAGATCAATATAAATGTATTAGTAAATGATCGATTCCTGCAGTACAGAGAGATCAATATAAATGTATTAGTAAATGATCGCTTCCTGCAGTACAGAGAGATCAATATAAATGTATTAGTAAATGATCGCTTCCTGTAGTACAGAGATCAATATAAATGTATTAGTAAATGATCGCTTCCTGCACTACAGAGAGATCAATATAAATGTATTAGTAAATGATCGCTTCCTGTAGTACAGAGATCAATATAAATGTATTGGTAAATGATCGCTTCCTGTAGTACAGAGAGATCAATATAAATGTATTAGTAAATGATCGCTTCCTGCAGTACAGAGAGATCAATATAAATGTATTAGTAAATGATCGCTTCCTGCTGTACAGAGAGATCAATATAAATGTATTAGTAAATGATCGCTTCCTGTAGTACAGAGATCAATATAAATGTATTGGTAAATGATCGCTTCCTGTAGTACAGAGAGATCAATATAAATGTATTAGTAAATGATCGCTTCCTGCAGTACAGAGAGATCAATATAAATGTATTAGTAAATGATAGATTCCTGCAGTACAGAGATCAATATAAATGTATTGGTAAATGATCGATTCCTGTAGTACAGAGATCAATATAAATGTATTAGTAAATGATCGCTTCCTGTAGTACAGAGATCAATATAAATGTATTAGTAAATGATCGCTTCCTGTAGTACAGAGATCAATATAAATGTATTAGTAAATGATCGCTTCCTGTAGTACAGAGAGATCAATATAAATGTTATGCACAATACACCAAACACTATATACTATAAGACTCTAATTACTATACTAATTACGCTATACGTCATTCCCTGTAGGCCATGCACTATACACAATACGCTATACGTCATTCCCTATAGGCCATGCACTATACACAATACGCTATACGTCATTCCCTATAGACCATGCGCTATACACAATACGCTCTACGTCATTCCCTATAGACCATGCACTATACACAATACGCTATACGTCATTCCCTATAGGCCATGCACTATACACAATACGCTATACGTCATTCCCTATAGGCCATGCACTATACACAATACGCTATACGTCATTCCCTATAGACCATGCGCTATACACAATACGCTCTACGTCATTCCCTATAGACCATGCACTATACACAATACGCTATACGTCATTCCCTATAGACCATGCACTATACACAATACGCTATACGTCATTCCCTATAGGCCATGCGCTATACACAATACGCTCTACGTCATTCCCTAGAGACCATGCACTATACACAATACGCTATACGTCATTCCCTATAGGCCATGCACTATACACAATACGCTCTACGTCATTCCCTATAGGCCATGCACTATACACAATACGCTCTACGTCATTCCCTATAGGCCATGCGCTATACACAATACGTTATACGTAATACCCTATAAGCCATGCATTATACTAATTACGCTATACGTCATTCCCTATAGGCCATGCGCTATACACAATACGCTCTACGTCATTCCCTATAGACCATGCACTATACACAATACGCTATACGTCATTCCCTATAGGCCATGCGCTATACACAATACGTTATACGTAATACCCTATAGGCCATGCGCTATACACAATACGTTATACGTAATACCCTATAGGCCATGCGCTATACACAATACGCTATACGTCATTCCCTATAGACCATGCACTATACACAATACGCTATACGTCATTCCCTATAGGCCATGGACTATACCCAATACGCTATACGTCATTCCCTATAGGCCATGCACTATACACAATACGCTATACGTCATTCCCTATAGGCCATGCACTATACACAATATGCTATACGTCATTCCCTATAGGCCATGCACTATACACAATATGCTATACGTCATTCCCTATAGACTATGCACTATACACAATATGCTATACGTCATTCCCTATAGGCCATGCACTATACACAATATGCTACACGTCATACCCTATGGGCCATGCACTATACACAATACGCTATACGTCATTCCCTATAGACCATGCACTATACACAATACGCTATACGTCATTTCCTATAGGCCATGCACTATACACAGTACGCTATACGTCATTCCCTATAGGCCATGCACTATACACAATACGCTATACGTCATTCCCTATAAGCCATGCACTATACACAGTACGCTATACGTCATTCCCTATAGGCCATGCACTATACACAATACGCTATACGTCATTCCCTATAGGCCATGCACTATACACAGTACGCTATACGTCATTCCCTATAGGCCATGCACTATACACAATACGCTATACGTCATTCCCTATAAGCCATGCACTATACACAGTACGCTATACGTCATTCCCTATAGGCCATGCACTATACACAATACGCTATACGTCATTCCCTATAGGCCATGCACTACACACAATACGCTATACGTCATTCCCTATAGGCCATGCACTATACACAATATGCTATACGTCATTCCCTATAGACCATGCACTACACACAATATGCTATACGTCATTCCCTATAGGCCATGCACTACACACAATACGCTATACGTCATTCCCTATAGGCCATGCACTACACACAATACGCTATACGTCATTCCCTATAGGCCATGCACTATACCCAATACGCTATACGTCATTCCCTATAGACCATGCACTATACACAATATGCTATACGTCATTCCCTATAGGCCATGCACTATACACAATACGCTATACGTCATTCCCTATAGGCCATGCACTATACACAATACGCTATACGTCATTCCCTTTAGACCATGCACTACACACAATACGCTATACGTCATTCCCTATAGGCCATGCACTAGACACAATACGCTATACGTCATTCCCTATAGGCCATGCACTATACACAATATGCTATACGTCATTCCCTATAGGCCATGCACTATACACAATATGCTATACGTCATTCCCTATAGGCCATGCACTATACACAATACGCTATACGTCATTCCCTATAGCTATGCACTATACACAATACGCTATACGTCATTCCCTATAGGCCATGCACTATACACAATACGCTATACGTCATTCCCTATAGACCATGCACTATACACAATACGCTATACGTCATTTCCTATAGGCCATGCACTATACACAATACGCTATACGTCATTCCCTATAGGCCATGCACTATACCCAATACGCTATACGTCTTTCCCTATAGGCCATGCACTATACACAATACGCTATACGTCATTCCCTATAGGCCATGCACTATACACAATACGCTATACGTCATTCCCTATAGGCCATGCACTATACCCAATACGCTATACGTCATTCCCTATAGACTATGCACTATACACAATATGCTATACGTCATTCCCTATAGGCCATGCACTATACACAATATGCTACACGTCATACCCTATGGGCCATGCACTATACACAATACGCTACACGTCATTCCCTATAGACCATGCACTATACACAATACGCTATACGTCATTTCCTATAGGCCATGCACTATACACAATACGCTATACGTCATTCCCTATAGGCCATGCACTACACACAATACGCTATACGTCATTCCCTATAGGCCATGCACTATACACAATATGCTATACGTCATTCCCTATAGGCCATGCACTATACACAATACGCTATACGTCATTCCCTATAGGCCATGCACTATACACAATACGCTATACGTCATTCCCTATAGCTATGCACTATACACAATACGCTATACGTCATTCCCTATAGGCCATGCACTATACACAATACGCTATACGTCATTCCCTATAGGCCATGCACTATACACAATACGCTATACGTCATTCCCTATAGGCCATGCGCTATACACAATACGCTATACGTCATTCCCTATAGGCCATGCACTATACACAATACGCTATACGTCATTCCCTATAGACCATGCACTATACACAATACGCTATACGTCATTTCCTATAGGCCATGCACTATACACAATACGCTATACGTCATTCCCTATAGGCCATGCACTACACACAATACGCTATACGTCATTCCCTATAGGCCATGCGCTATACACAATACGCTATACGTCATTCCCTATAGACCATGCACTATACACAATACGATATACGTCATTCCCTATAGCTATGCACTATACACAATACGCTATACGTCATTCCCTACAGACCATGCACTATACACAGTACGCTATACGTCATTCCCTATAGGCCATGTACTATACACAATATGCTATACGTCATTCCCTATAGACCATGCACTATACTCAGTACGCTACACGTCATTCCCTATAGGCCATGCACTATGCTCAATATGCTATACGTCATTTCCTAAGGGCCATGCACTATACCCGATATGATATATATATATGTCATACCCTATGAGCAATACACAAAATGCCGTACGCCAAACACAATACTCTATGCTCTCAGCGCTATACGCTCTACTCCAAAGCTGTAAACCAAACGCCATAGACATAATACTCCAAAGGTAATATACCAAACACCATACACAAAACGATGTATGCGCAATACGAAACACTATACGCAAAACACAATGCACAAAACGCTATACACCTTATCAAAAACACAACGCACAAACGCTATACACCTTATCAAAAACACAATGCACAAACGCTATACACCTTATCAAAAACACAACGCACAAAACGCTATACACCTTATCAAAAACACAACGCACAAAACGCTATACACCTTATCAAAAACACAATGCACAAACGCTATACACCTTATGAAAAACACAATGCACAAAACGCTATACACCTTATGAAAAACACAATGCACAAAACGCTATACACCTTATCAAAAACACAATGCACAAACGCTATACACCTTATCAAAAACAAAATGCACAAAACGCTATACACCTTATCAAAAACACAATGCACAAAATGCTATACACCTTATCAAAAACACAACGCACAAAACGCTATACACCTTATCAAAAACACAAAGCACAAAACGCTATACACCTTATCAAAAACACAATGCACAAAACGCTATACACCTTATCAAAAACACAATGCACAAACGCTATACACCTTATGAAAAACACAATGCACAAAACGCTATACACCTTATCAAAAACACTATACACAAACGCTATACACCTTATCAAAAACACAATGCACAAAACGCTATACACCTTATCAAAAACACAATGCACAAATGCTATACACCTTATCAAAAACACAATGCACAAAACGCTATACACCTTATCAAAAACACAATGCACAAACGCTATAAACCTTATCAAAAACACAATGCACAAAACGCTATACACCTTATCAAAAACACAATGCACAAAACGCTATACACCTTATCAAAAACACAATGCACAAACGCTATACACCTTATGAAAAACACAATGCACAAACGCTATACACCTTATCAAAAACACAACGCACAAACGCTATACACCTTATCAAAAACACAACGCACAAAACGCTATACACCTTATGAAAAACACAATGCACAAACACTATACACCTTATCAAAAACACAATGCACAAACGCTATACACCTTATCAAAAACACAATGCACAAAACGCTATACACCTTATCAAAAACACAATGCACAAAACGCTATACATCTTATCAAAAACACTATACACAAACGCTATACACCTTATCAAAAACACAATGCACAAAACGCTATACACCTTATCAAAAACACAGTGCACAAAACGCTATACACCTTATCAAAAACACAATGCACAAAACGCTATACACCTTATCAAAAACACAACGCACAAAACGCTATACACCTTATCAAAAACACAATGCACAAACGCTATACACCTTATCAAAAACACAACGCACAAAACGCTATACACCTTATCAAAAACACAACGCACAAACGCTATACACCTTATCAAAAACACAATGCACAAAACGCTATACACCTTATCAAAAACACAACGCACAAAATGCTATACACCTTATCAAAAACACAACGCACAAACGCTATACACCTTATCAAAAACACAATACACAAACGCTATACACCTTATCAAAAACACAATGCACAAACGCTATGCACCTTATCAAAAACACAATGCACAAAACGCTAAACACCTTATCAAAAACACAATGCACAAAACGCTATACACCTTATCAAAAACACAATGCACAAACGCTATACACCTTATCAAAAACACAATGCACAAACGCTATACACCTTATCAAAAACACAACGCACAAAACGCTATACACCTTATCAAAAACACAATGCACAAAACGCTATACACCTTATCAAAAACACAACGCACAAAACGCTATACACCTTATCAAAAACACAACGCACAAACGCTATACACCTTATCAAAAACACAATGCACAAACGCTATACACCTTATCAAAAACACAACGCACAAAACGCTATACACCTAATCAAAAACACAATGCACAAAACGCTATACACCTTATCAAAAACACAATGCACAAAACGCTATACACCTTATAATAAACACAACGCACAAAACGCTATACACCTTATCAAAAACACAATGCACAAACGCTATACACCTTATCAAAAACACAACGCACAAACGCTATACACTTTATCAAAAACACAACGCACAAAACGCTATACACCTTATCAAAAACACTATACACAAAACGCTATACACCTTATCAAAAACACAATGCACAAAACGCTATACACCTTATCAAAAACACAATGCACAAAACGCTATACACCTTATCAAAAACACAACGCACAAAACGCTATACACCTTATCATAAACACAATGCACAAACGCTATACACCTTATCAAAAACACAACGCACAAAACGCTATACACCTTATCAAAAACACAACGCACAAAACGCTATACACCTTATAAAAAACACAATGTAGAAACGCTATACACCTTATCATAAACACAATGCACAAACGCTATACACCTTATCAAAAACACAATGCACAAACGCTATACACCTTATCAAAAACACAATGCACAAACGCTATACACCTTATCAAAAACACAACGCACAAAATGCTATACACCTTATCAAAAACACAACGCACAAACGCTATACACCTTACCAAAAACACAATGCACAAACGCTATACACCTTATCAAAAACACAACGCACAAAACGCTATACACCTTATCAAAAACAAAATGTAGAAACGCTATACACCTTATCAAAAACACAACGCACAAACGCTATACACCTTATCAAAAACACAACGCACAAACGCTATACACCTTATCAAAAACACAATGCACAAAACGCTATACACCTTATCAAAAACACAACGCACAAACGCTATACACCTTATCAAAAACACAATGCACAAAACGCTATACACCTTATCAAAAACACAACGCACAAAACGCTATACACCTTATCAAAAACACAACGCACAAAACGCTATACACCTTATCAAAAACACAATGTACAAAACGCTATACACCTTATCAAAAACACAATGCACAAACGCTATACACCTTATCAAAAACACAATGCACAAAACGCTATACACCTTATCAAAAACACAATGCACAAACGCTATACACCTTATCAAAAACACAATGCACAAACGCTATACACCTTATCATAAACACAATGCACAAACGCTATACACCTTATCAAAAACACAATGCAGAAAACGCTATACACCTTATCAAAAAAACAACGCACAAAACGCTATACACCTTATCAAAAACACAACGCACAAAACGCTATACACCTTATCAAAAACACAATGCACAAACGCTATACACCTTATCATAAACACAATGCACAAACGCTATACACCTTATCAAAAACACAATGCACAAAACGCTATACACCTTATCATAAACACAATGCACAAAACGCTATACACCTTATCATAAACACAATGCACAAAACGCTATACACCTTATCAAAAACACAATGCACAAAACGCTATACACCTTATCAAAAACACAATGTACAAAACGCTATACACCTTATGAGAAACACAATGCACAAAACGCTATACACCTTATCAAAAACACAATGCACAAAACGCTATACACCTTATCAAAAACACAACGCACAAAACGCTATACACCTTATCAAAAACACAACGCACAAACGCTATACACCTTATCAAAAACACAACGCACAAAACGCTATACACCTTATCAAAAACACAACGCACAAACGCTATACACCTTATCAAAAACACAACGCACAAAACGCTATACACCTTATCAAAAACACTATACACAAAACGCTATACACCTTATCAAAAACACAATGCACAAAACGCTATACACCTTATCAAAAACACAATGCACAAAACGCTATACACCTTATCAAAAACACAACGCACAAAACGCTATACACCTTATCAAAAACACAATGCACAAAACGCTATACACCTTATCAAAAACACAATGCACAAACGCTATACACCTTATCAAAAACACAATGCACAAAACGCTATACACCTTATCAAAAACACAACGCACAAAACGCTATACACCTTATCAAAAACACAACGCACAAAACGCTATACACCTTATCAAAAACACAATGTACAAAACGCTATACACCTTATCAAAAACACAATGCACAAACGCTATACACCTTATCAAAAACACAATGCACAAAACGCTATACACCTTATCAAAAACACAACGCACAAACGCTATACACCTTATCAAAAACACAATGCACAAACGCTATACACCTTATCAAAAACACAACGCACAAAACGCTATACACCTTATCAAAAACACAATGCACAAAACGCTATACACCTTATCAAAAACACAATGCACAAAACGCTATACACCTTATAATAAACACAACGCACAAAACGCTATACACCTTATCAAAAACACAATGCACAAACGCTATACACCTTATCAAAAACACAACGCACAAACGCTATACACTTTATCAAAAACACAACGCACAAAACGCTATACACCTTATCAAAAACACTATACACAAAACGCTATACACCTTATCAAAAACACAATGCACAAAACGCTATACACCTTATCAAAAACACAATGCACAAAACGCTATACACCTTATCAAAAACACAACGCACAAAACGCTATACACCTTATCATAAACACAATGCACAAACGCTATACACCTTATCAAAAACACAACGCACAAAACGCTATACACCTTATCAAAAACACAACGCACAAAACGCTATACACCTTATAAAAAACACAATGTAGAAACGCTATATACTTTATCAAAAACACAACGCACAAAATGCTATACACCTTATCAAAAACACAACGCACAAACGCTATACACCTTATCAAAAACACAATGCACAAACGCTATACACCTTATCAAAAACACAACGCACAAAACGCTATACACCTTATCAAAAACAAAATGTAGAAACGCTATACACCTTATCAAAAACACAACGCACAAACGCTATACACCTTATCAAAAACACAACGCACAAACGCTATACACCTTATCAAAAACACAATGCACAAAACGCTATACACCTTATCAAAAACACAACGCACAAACGCTATACACCTTATCAAAAACACAATGCACAAAACGCTATACACCTTATCAAAAACACAACGCACAAAACGCTATACACCTTATCAAAAACACAACGCACAAAACGCTATACACCTTATCAAAAACACAATGTACAAAACGCTATACACCTTATCAAAAACACAATGCACAAACGCTATACACCTTATCAAAAACACAATGCACAAAACGCTATACACCTTATCAAAAACACAATGCACAAACGCTATACACCTTATCAAAAACACAATGCACAAACGCTATACACCTTATCATAAACACAATGCACAAACGCTATACACCTTATCAAAAACACAATGCACAAAACGCTATACACCTTATCAAAAAAACAACGCACAAAACGCTATACACCTTATCAAAAACACAACGCACAAAACGCTATACACCTTATCAAAAACACAATGCACAAACGCTATACACCTTATCAAAAACACAATGCACAAAACGCTATACACCTTATCATAAACACAATGCACAAAACGCTATACACCTTATCATAAACACAATGCACAAAACGCTATACACCTTATCAAAAACACAATGCACAAAACGCTATACACCTTATCAAAAACACAATGTACAAAACGCTATACACCTTATGAGAAACACAATGCACAAAACGCTATACACCTTATCAAAAACACAATGCACAAAACGCTATACACCTTATCAAAAACACAACGCACAAAACGCTATACACCTTATCAAAAACACAATGCACAAACGCTATACACCTTATCAAAAACACAACGCACAAAACGCTATACACCTTATCAAAAACACAACGCACAAATCCTATACACCTTATCAAAAACACAACGCACAAAACGCTATACACCTTATCAAAAACACTATACACAAAACGCTATACACCTTATCAAAAACACAATGCACAAAACGCTATACACCTTATCAAAAACACAACGCACAAAACGCTATACACCTTATCAAAAACACAATGCACAAAACGCTATACACCTTATCAAAAACACAACGCACAAAACGCTATACACCTTATCAAAAACACAATGCACAAAACGCTATACACCTTATCAAAAACACAACGCACAAAACGCTATACACCTTATCAAAAACACAACGCACAAAACGCTATACACCTTATCAAAAACACAATGTACAAAACACTATACACCTTATCAAAAACACAATGCACAAACGCTATACACCTTATCAAAAACACAATGCACAAAACGCTATACACCTTATCAAAAACACAATGCACAAACGCTATACACCTTATCAAAAACACAATGCACAAACGCTATACACCTTATCATAAACACAATGCACAAACGCTATACACCTTATCAAAAACACAATGCACAAAACGCTATACACCTTATCAAAAACACAACGCACAAAACGCTATACACCTTATCAAAAACACAACGCACAAAACGCTATACACCTTATCAAAAACACAATGCACAAACGCTATACACCTTATCATAAACACAATGCACAAACGCTATACACCTTATCAAAAACACAATGCACAAAACGCTATACACCTTATCATAAACACAATGCACAAACGCTATACACCTTATCAAAAACACAATGCACAAAACGCTATACACCTTATCATAAACACAATGCACAAAACGCTATACACCTTATCATAAACACAATGCACAAAACGCTATACACCTTATCAAAAACACAATGTACAAAACGCTATACACCTTATGAGAAACACAATGCACAAAACGCTATACACCTTATCAAAAACACAATGCACAAAACGCTATACACCTTATCAAAAACACAACGCACAAAATGCTATACACCTTATCAAAAACACAATGCACAAACGCTATACACCTTATCAAAAACACAACGCACAAAACGCTATACACCTTATCAAAAACACAACGCACAAACGCTATACACCTTATCAAAAACACAACGCACAAAACGCTATACACCTTATCAAAAACACTATATACAAAACGCTATACACCTTATCAAAAACACAATGCACAAAACGCTATACACCTTATCAAAAACACAATGCACAAAACGCTATACACCTTATCAAAAACACAACGCACAAAACGCTATACACCTTATCAAAAACACAACGCACAAAACGCTATATACCTTATCAAAAACACAATGTAGAAACGCTATACACCTTATCAAAAACACAACGCACAAAACGCTATACACCTTATCAAAAACACAATGCACAAAACGCTATACACCTTATCAAAAACACAATGTAGAAACGCTATACACCTTATCAAAAACACAACGCACAAACGCTATACACCTTATCAAAAACACAATGCACAAACGCTATACACCTTATCAAAAACACTATACACAAACGCTATACACCTTATCAAAAACACAATGTAGAAACGCTATACACCTTATCAAAAACACAATGCACAAACGCTATACACCTTATCAAAAACACAATGTAGAAACGCTATACACCTTATCAAAAACACAATGCACAAAACGCTATACACCTTATGAAAAACACAATGTACAAAACGCTATACACCTTATGAAAAACACAATGCACAAACGCTATACACCTTATCAAAAACACAATGCACAAACGCTATACACCTTATCAAAAACACAATGCACAAAACGCTATACACCTTATAATAAACACAACGCACAAAACGCTATACACCTTATCAAAAACACAATGTACAAAACACTATACACCTTATGAGAAACACTATACACAATAACACCCATGCTAGTTTAAGAGATATAACGAAGCTTCTATAGTTCCCCCCTCCCGCGCCCTTTACAGATGTCAGCGCTCTAGGTGACAGATTGAGATCCTGGTCCCGGGACCGGACAGCGGCTCTTCAGCAGAACCGAAGTAGCGTTATGTACAAAGACACTCTTCTTTAGAACGCTTCAAAGTGCGTCTTCCTCCTTAAAATGAAGTAATACTGTTCCTTTAAAGCAGTCATTATCTTATTAACTGTATGAGTAACGCCGTGCCAGTATCGCCAGTATATATAAGACTGACGCCTGTATACAGTCTCCGTCGCCATAATAATTATGTAGAAGCATTTTTTTTAAAATCTGATTTAGTCCATATTTGCACATCTCCACTAGTGTGACAATGTGACTGATCAATGCATTACAGACCAGCGAAGCATCTGAAGAGTTAAATTCCCAAATGAAATCAATAGAAATATTTACTCATGCCCCATGTGGGGCAATAGATCTGCTCCAGAATGTCTCAGTTTTCTCAGTGAATAAGCCTTGGGACGTTTAGAAGAGAGACCACAGGAAGACTTATTAGTGAACTAGCAGTGTGGGATGGCACTGGCCGTCTTCTTCCTTTTGTATCCAGACATATAGGAGACTCGTCAGGTCTGCGTGTTATATACAGTAAAGTGATAATATGTGTATTCATGTGCTGCTTGTGAGTGTCAGGATAATAAGGAGGAGACGGGGGGTTAATCAGGAGGATAGTGCGGGATAACCAACTCTGGACAGAGGGGGTTAATGAGGAACTTAAAGCAGCTAGAAGGGGATATGGAGTTCCGGATAGAAGGGTTAATGAGGTGGATACAGGAAGGAGAATCATTTGTGGACAAAGGGGGTTTAGGAAGATTTGGAGGATAGAGGAGACTAAGTGGATACCATTGCCTTACCCTGCGCTGCTGCGGGCTCTCTCCCTTCTGAGATTGAGTTAACCCCTGCGATGTCATTTGGTCCGCAGCGTGTCTCTGTCGTCAATAGAGTATGTATGTATGTATGTATGTATATCTTTATTTATATGGTGCCACACAGTGTACGCAGCGCCTTACAATAGACATATGTTACAATAAATAAGAGGGGATGAAATAAGTGCGACATTCATAGAAACAATGGGAGAGGTCCCTGCCCCAAGGAGCTTACAGTCCAAATGGGTAAAAGGAGACATACAATGGGGTAAGAGGGTGTTAAGTGCTGAGATTACAAGTGCTGAGTTTGGCCAAACGCAGTGCATGGTCCTAGTGCTCCAGTAGATAAGATATCAGGGTAGACTTAAAGACAGAGGGAGATTGTGATCAAGCATCATCCTTGCAGCTGTTCTTGGAATGTTATGAGTGAAAGGAAACACACAATGTTGTAAGTGTAACACTGTATGTTATCCTTAGAGGATTGTGTGTTTCTTTTCAGTCATGAGCAGCACATTGAAAGAACAGCTGGAAGGCCGACGCTTGATCTCACTCCACTACCGGCATTTGAATGTGTGCTCCACATTCGCAGCTCAACTGAGCCTACTCCTCGGCTGGGCACAGAGTGAAAGGCGAGCAGATGAAGGACAGGTGGATGTTGCGAGGTGAATGGTGGTTCTTGGTGCCCCACGTGTGTCTTTTCTGTAGTGGAGTGAGAGCAAGCATCGGCCTTCCAACTGTTCTTTCAATGTACTGCTCGTGACTGAAAGGAAACACGCAATGTTGTAAGTGTAACACTGCATGTTATCTTTAGAGGATTGTGTGTTTCTTTTCAGTCATGAGCAGCACATTGAAAGAACAGATGGAAGGCTGACGATGATCTCACTCCACTACCGGCATTTGCATTTGTTTTTCCTTAGAACACATTTTCATAGGAGTGAGCAACGTCCGTCAGATCATGACTAGTCCGGCCAGGTAGGAAGAGATGTGGAGTAACGGAGTACAGGACGGCTAGGGGATCGACAGATATGGAGATGGGGGGACATAGCAGGGTCAGTGTGTGTGAGGAATAAGACAGGGATATGGTGTGCGCGACAAACTGTTCTGTACTGTAGATTTTTTCCATACTGACTGTGAAGTGAATATAAAGGGTTTTTTGAGAAGAGAATGAATTTTTTAAGCAGCGGAAAGTGGTCCTGCGATGAGTGTGGAGCTGAGGAGAAAGAGAGAGAGCGTAGAAAATGGAAGAAACAGCTTACTGGTGAGGCCACGAGAACAGAGGAGAGGACAAAACCGTGAGAGAGGAGAAAGTCCGGGGAAGAGCTTAGAGGTGAGCCGATCAACGTAGGGGAGAGGACAAAGTTCGGAGGGAGAGCTTACTTAAAATGTGGATTCACAGTGTGGGGAGACAATTCAGAGTTTGACCCAAACATATTTATTTGTGTGTGTGTGTGTGTGTGTGTGTGTGTGCGTGTGTGTGTGTGTGTGGGGGGCCTGTGTGTGTCTTTGGTGTAGGTCCGAATGACAGGCATTTTTTTTTCCTGAGTTGGATTTTGTGTGTGTGTGTGTAGGGGGCTTGTCTGTGTGTTTGTGGTGTAGGAGTGAGTGGCAGCCATTTTGTTTTTTTCCTTAGTTGTATAGTTGTGGACGGGCTAACTCCCTGCATGATTTTCACAGGAGTAGCAGGGGCCTTCTGCCCCTGCAACTCCTGTGAAAATCACACCCCCATTGAATCACCCAGTGAGAGCAATAACTCCTCCTTCCTGCCGCCCCTGGGTGTGTGTGTCTCTCCTGAGGAGACATAAATTATGTAAGGAGGCTTTCTGTTCTATGTGTGTGTTTGTCTTCTGAGTAGATATAAATTATGTTCTATGTGTGTGTCCTCCTGAGGAAACAAATTATGCAATGAGGCTTTCTTATATATTTATCTATATCTATATCTAGGGGGGTTAATATATAAAATGTATAATATTTGGACAAAGTTTTCAATTTGATATAAAACCCCTCCCAGAAGAGTACTTATAGTTTACTCATTGTGATAAACCCTACAATACAGATTTCCTTCATATAAATCACCACTATCACTTTTAGACCCAGGGGCAGTTATCAGAGGGCAGAAATGCAAGGTGTCATGGGAACAGGGCCACCCTGACTGTTTGTGTGGAACCACATTTGGATTTTACCCTTGTGCCGTGGAGTTACCCCTGAGTCTCTACCCCTGCCACAGGGGGTGATTGTCCCCTTTCCCCTGGTTCCTCTGTTTCCCCAGTGAACACTTTTCCAGTCTTATCAGGCCTGGGGACCCCGGACCTCCAAAAGGCAAGAGTGAATTATGTAAAACATTGGGAACAGCTCCTTTTGTGCCCAAATTTACCCTTCCCATTGTATGAACCCCAGCCCTTCGTATCCCATATGTACACACCTATTGTCCCATTGTGACACCTACCCATTGTTCCATCACACAGTATGTTTACTCCCATTGTATCTTTTGGCCCCAGTACTGTATAAAATGTACACGAGGTCTTGCAATAAAGAGTTCTTGGTGTTGCCCCTACACTGTCTTGCCTGGTGCTTGGGGTGATCTGTTGGACGTTTTGTGTTCCAGATCGGGGGAAGCTGCAACTGACGGAGACACCCAGTCGGGGTGTCTGCTGGTACCATGTCACGGTTTTATAAAACACTCAGACAATTGGGTAGGATAAAATAAGAAAGATTTATTAGACAGAATAAAGCGCACAAGGCCCCTAATGGGTCCAAACTCTACAAGGCAGCAATAATAAAGTTTGACACAGGACAGGGCATACAAGATAATATACAATAGTGAGGCTCTACTGGTCTTACCGAATACCGGGTAAGGCAGCCTAATAACTGGTGCAACAAGGAACTGAGGAGGCTCTACCGGCCTTACGGAATACCGGGTAAGGCAGCCTAATAACTGGTGCAACAAGGAACTAAGGAGGCTCTACTGGCCTTACCGAACACCGGGTAAGGCAACCTAATAACTGGTGCAACAAGGAACTAAGGAGGCTCTACGGCCTTACCGAACACCGGGTAAGGCAGCCTAAACTGGTGCAACAAGGAACTGAGGAGGCTCTACCGGCCTTACCGAATACCGGGTAAGGCAGCCTAAACTGGTGCAACAAGGAACTGAGGAGGCTCTACCGGCCTTACCGAATACCGGGTAAGGCAGCCTAAACTGGTGCAACAAGGAACTGAGGAGGCTCTACCGGCCTTACCGAATACCGGGTAAGGCAGCCTAATATCTAGTGCAACAAGGAATTGCTAGAGACAGGATAGCACTGACTGGAATGGCACAATGGAGACCACAGATAGTCACAAGCTGAGCGACATAGGAAGGCAACAGTAACCGCTTAGTGACTGGATAGCACTGACTGGATGTGCTTAACGGAGGCAACTGGTGGTTACAGGCTGAGCGATATAGGAAGGCAACAGTAACCGCTTAGTGACTGGATAGCACTGACTGGATGTGCTTAACGGAGGCAACTGGTGGTTACAAGCTGAGCGATATAGGAAGGCAACAGTAACCGCTTAGTGACTGAATAGCACTGACAGAAGTGCTTAATGGAGGCCACAGATAGCAACCAGCTGAGCGAAATAGGGAGGCAACAGTTAACAGCTTAGTGACTGGGTTAGCACTGACTGGAAGTGCTAAACGGAGGCAACCAATAGTACAGGCTGAGCGAAATTGGAAGGCAACAGTAACCGCTTAGTGACCGGATAGCACTGACTGCAAAGCGAGGGCAACAGGATAGCATAGTCAGTCGTGCCCGGATCAATACACAGAGAGTGGTAGACAGCCACAGCCAGGGACGGTACACAGAGAGCGGAAGTCAGCCACAGCCAGGGTTGGTACACAAAGAGCGGTAGTCACCACAGCCAGGGTTGGTACACAAAGAGCGGTAGTCACCACAGCTGGGTCAGTACACAAAGAGCGGTAGTCACCACAGCCAGGGGTTGGTACACAAAGAGCGGTAGTCACCACAGCCAGGGACGGTACACAGAGAGCGGTAGTCACCACAGCCTGGGTCGGTACACAAAGAGCGGTAGTCAGCCACAGCCAGGGTCGGTACACAGAGAGCGGTAGTCACCACAGCCTGGGTCGGTACACAAAGAGCGGTAGTCAGCCACAGCCTGGGTCGGTACACAGAGAGCGGTAGTCAGCCAAAGCCTGGGTCAGTACACAGAGAGCGGTAGTCAGCCACAGCCTGGGTCGGTTCACAGAGAGCGGTAGTCAGCCACAGCCTGGGTCGGTACACAGAGAGCGGTAGTCACCACAGCCTGGGTCAGTACACAAAGAGCGGTAGTCACCACAGCCAGGGTTGGTACACAAAGAGCGGTAGTCACCACAGCCAGGGACGGTACACAGAGAGCGGTAGTCACCACAGCCTGGGTCGGTACACAAAGAGCGGTAGTCAGCCACAGCCAGGGTTGGTACACAAAGGACGTAGTCACCACAGCCTGGGTCGGTACACAAAGAGCGGTAGTCAGCCACAGCCTGGGTAGGTACACAAAGAGCGGTAGTCAGCCACAGCCTGGGTCGGTACACAGAGAGCGGTAGTCAGCCAAAGCCTGGGTCAGTACACAGAGAGCGGTAGTCACCACAGCCTGGGTCAGTACACAAAGAGCGGTAGTCACCACAGCCTGGGTCAGTACACAAAGAGCGGTAGTCACCACAGCCAGGGTTGGTACACAAAGAGCGGTAGTCACCACAGCCAGGGGACGGTACACAGAGAGCGGTAGTCACCACAGCCTGGGTCGGTACACAAAGAGCGGTAGTCACCACAGCCAGGGTCGGTACACAGAGAGCGGTAGTCAGCCAGAAACCGGATCAACACGGAACAGGAGCACTGAATCACGAATCTCAGAAACACCACGAAAGGGCACCCGCTTAGTGACAGAAGGGGGTATATAAAGGCTAGCCCTGGGAGGGGCTAGCCAGCAAGCACCAATAAAAGACAGCAAGGCACAAACACGGAAGTCGCACAGGAATCACGGGCACCGTGATATACCATCACACAAGGCCTGGATAAACAGGATGTTACGCTATTATGATTAACTCTTTAATGCCAAAATCCTCTTCAAAGCAATGAGATGGGGGACCCATTGAAAGAAAAGTAACCCCATTTGGATTTCTGGCCATAGTGATATAAGATAGGTGGGGCTGTATGGATGTGTTACGTCTCCTTTAAGTTGACTGAGGACGTACAGGAATCCATTAAAAAGGACCCTAGTCAAACTGCTTCTCATATAATAATAATAATAATAATATCATTAATTATGGATAAGACTTAGACACAATCTTCAGTGCTGAGCATTAGGGAAACATTAATTACAGAGAGAATTACACACAGACATAAACAAGACAGGTCCCTTCCTGGTAGAAACTAGAATGTTTACAACAGTTGTAGGAAATTCTATGGCTCTCCAACTGGGGGATGGTGGGAGCTGTAGTCCATGCAGGGCCTTCTGTCTGATACCATCCTGACACCTTTCTACCAATCCTGTGCAGGGCCTTCTGTCTGATACCATCCTGCCACTGTCCTACTAATCCCATGCAGGGCCCTCTGTCTGATACCATCCTGACACCGTCCTACCAATCCCATGCAGGGCCTTCTGTCTGATACCATCCTGACACCTTTCTACCAATCCTGTGCAGGGCCTTCTGTCTGATACCATCCTGACACCTTTCTACCAATCCTGTGCAGGGCCTTCTGTCTGATACCATCCTGACACCGTCCTACCAATCCTGTGCAGGGCCTTCTGTCTGAAACCGTCCCTCCACCCTCCTATCAATCCTGCGCATGTCCTTCTGTCCGATACCATCCCTCCACCTTCCTACCAATCCATGCAGGGCCTTCTGTCTGATACCATCCTGCCACCGTCCTACTAATCCCATGCAGGGAATTCTGTCTGATACCATCCTGCACCGTCCTACTAATCCATGCAGGGCCTTCTGTCTGATACCATCCTGACACCTCTTCTACCAATCCTGTGCATGGCCTTCTGTCTGATACCATCCTGCCACCGTCCTACTAATCCCGTGCAGGGCCTTCTGTCTGATACCATCCCTCCACCGTCCTACTAATCCCATGCAGGGCCTTCTGTCTGATACCATCCTGACACCTTTCTACCAATCCTGTGCATGGCCCTTCTGTCTGTCTGATACCATCCTGCCACCTTCCTACCAATGCTGTGCAGGGCCTTCTGTCTGATTACATACCCTCCACCTTCCTACCAATCCTGTGCAGGGCCTTCTGTCTGAAACCGTCCCTATACCCTTCTATCAATCCCGTGCAGGGCCTTCTGACTGATACTGTCCCTCCACCTTCCTACCAATCCCATGCAGGGCCTTCTGTCCGATACCGTCCTGACACCTTCCTACCAAACCCATGCAGGGCCTTCTATCTGACATTATCCTGCCACCTTCCTACCAATCCTGTGCATGTCCTTCTGCCTGATACAGTCCCTCCACGTTCCTACCAATCCCATGCAGGGCCTTCTGTCTGATACCATCCCTCCACCCTCCTATCAATCCTGTGCATGTTCTTCTGCCTGATACACTCCTGCCACCTTCCTACCAATCCTATGCAGGTTCTTCTGACAGATACCATCCCGCAACCTTCCTACCAATCCCGTGCAGGGCCTTCTGTCTGATACCATCCTGCCACCTACCTACCAATCCCGTGCATGTCCTTCTGCCTGATACACTCCTGCCACCTTCCTACCAATCCCATGCAGGTTCTTCTGACAGATACCATCCCGCAACCTTCCTACCAATCCATGCAGGGCCTTCTGTCTGATACCATCCTGCCACCTACCTACCAGTCCCGTGCATGTCCTTCTGCCTGATACACTCCTGCCACCTTCCTACCAATCCCATGCAGGTTCTTCTGACAGATACCATCCCGCAACCTTCCTACCAATCCCGTGCAGGGCCTTCTGTCTGATACCATCCTGCCACCTTCCTCCCAATCCTGTGCATGTCCTTCTGCCTGATACAGTCCTGCCACCTTCCTACCAATCCCATGCAGGTTCTTCTGACAGATACCATCCCCAAACCTTCCTACCAATCCCGTGCAGGGCCTTCTGTCTGATACCATCCTGCCACCTTCCTACCAATCCCATGCAGGGCCTTCTGTCAGATTACATCCTGCCACCTTCCTATCAATCCTGCGCATGTCCTGCCTGATACAGTCCTGCCACCTTCCTACCAATCCCGTGCAGGGCCTTCTGTCTGATACCATCCTGCCACCTTCCTACCAATCCCATGCAGGGCCTTCTGTCAGATAACATCCTGCCACCTTCCTATCAATCCTGTGCATGTCCTTCTGCCTGATACAGTCCTTCCACCTTCCTACCAATCCCGTGCAGAGCCTTCTGTCAGATTCCATCCTGCCCCCTTCCTACCAATCCAGTGCAGGAAGGAGTGTGTCAAGTAACCTGTATTTGTCTGTGTCTTGGGTGCCTGATGTATCTGTACACAAAGTATATCTGTCAGTCAGTCGAAGAAGAGGCTTAGCCAGCTCTGCGTAGGAACGTGAATCCCATACTTGCCTGACTGGTACTTTTTTGGGGGGTATTTCTCTCTAGTCCAATTCTTATTATCGACACCTGGTTAGTACCAGAAGTTTGTAATGAAATGAACAGAGGCGCTCTGAAAGGCACCAGACTATTATAAATGGTTTCTGGTTCACACAGATGCCTTCATGTACAGAACTGGAGCAGTACTAAGCCAACTGAACAATCAGGTTGAAGAACATCCAGTGTGTTATCATTTTTGGAAACCCCCTGGACCGGGAAATGGGGTATGCCACCATCAAGACAGAACGCCTCACATTGTTGTGGGCCCTGAAGAGCTTTTCATATGTATATGGGCAGGAGTTTACAGTGCTAATGGACCACAGCAGTCTCTCACTGCAACCCTACCACTTCACTGTGTAACACTGGCTGTGAAGGGGCAACAGGAATGCAGTTGGATTCTCAAGACACACACAACTACATATATTTCAAAAATACATGCACAAATACACATATACCCAAAAACACATTCAAGTACATAACAGGACACCCTTACATCTAACCGCAACACACTTACATAGATAGAGATATAGATAGCGGTATATATATACATATACAGTTCTGTGAAAAAGAACGTACACCCCTCTTTGAATTCTATGGTTTTACATATCAGGACATAATAACAATCATCTGTTCCTTAGCAGATCTAAAAATTAGGTAACTGAAACCTCAGATGAACAGCAACACACGACTGTCACAGTACCTTGTTTCCAGCGCCGCCGCTTCAGCAACGCTCGGCGTCTTTCCACGCATCATCTGCAGGCGAGAGGCTTCAGAGTGAAGCAGGCCTCTTTTATGCCATGCTTCCTGTAGTCTCCTGCTACCCTACTTCCTTCCTCTGAGCCTGCTCCTCCTACCTACTTCCTGTGGAGGGGTTTAAAGGGCAGACTGAGTCCTGACTCAGTTACCCTTACGTTGGTGTTCTGAGCAGTTCATTATCTAGTGTTCCTGATTCCTGTGTATGATCCGGCTTGTCTGTCCATCCATTCTGGTGCTGACCTGTGGCTCTGACTATTCTCCTTGTGCGTTCCGATTTGGCTCAGATATCCTTTCTGGTGCAAACCTGTTACTCTGGCTGACTACCCGCTCTGTGTATGACCTGGCTTGTCTGACTACCCACTCTGGTGTTGACCTGGGGCTCTGTCCACTGCGCATCCAGCATTCTATCGCTTCAGTGGATATCCTATCTGGTGCAAACCTGTGGCTCTGGCTGACTACCTGCTCCGTGTATGACTTTGGCTCATCTGACTATCCTATCTGGTGCTTACTAGAAGGCCCTGTCTGTTGGCTCCTAGGGTTGGCTCCGTTATTCAGACATCCTTCCTAGTACTGACCTGGGGCTAGCAGACTCCTAGCTACTGACTGCAGCTGAGTCAGTACCACTCTTGGGCGTTATTGTTATTATGTCCTGATATGTAAAACCATAGAATTGAAAGAGGGTGTACTTTTCTTTTTCACTGTACTGTAAATATCTTCACTGTACTGTAAATATCTGATTTATTATATATCTATACATATATATATATATATATATATATATATACACATATACAGAGAGAGAGAGAGAGAGGAAGCCTCACTGCATAATTTATGTCTCCTCAGGAGACACACACAACCAGGGATGGCAGTAAGGAGGAGATATAGAAATCTGCTCCCTACTGCCAATGCTGGAGATATGCGAGTGGGCAGGGTTTGCACTCCCTCAACTTCCTGCTCAACCAGAAAGAAATATGGCCGATACACATGCACACACAAACACACACACACACAAACACACACACAGTCACACACACAGTCACACACTCCCAGTGGCCTCAGCAGGACCTGTAGTACAGCCACTGAAGGGTGCTGCAACACCAGGGAACAAAATGGCACTCAGAGGGTTAAGGCAGGCCCTAATTGCTCAGTTATTTCATGACTGTCATCATTTGCCATGCAAGACACAGGACAGGCAGCCATCAGACACACACTTAACCCCCTCACTACCACAGGGTTGAGTTCAGGACAGACCAGCAGCATACAGAGAAGTGTGTTCAAACCCCTCACACTGTAAACTTGCATTTCCCTCCCACATCTCCTGCTTCCCCAGCCTATTACTACACTTTCCCACATTTATGTTAAGCCCCGCCCCCTACTCGTGATTAAGCGTGTGTGTGCGTACATGTCTGTTGTGTGTGTGTGTGCGTACATGTCTGTTGTGTGTGTGTGTACATGTCTGTTGTGTGTGTGTGTGTGTGCGTACGTCTGTTGTGTGCATATGTCTGTTGCGCGCGTGTGCGTATGTCTGTTGCGCGAGTGTGCGTATGTCTGTAGCGCGCGTGTGCGTATGTCTGTAGCACGCGTGTGTGCACATGTCTGTTGCATGTGTGTGAGCATATATGTTGTACTCATGTGTCTGCGCATGTCTGTTGAGAGTGTACATCTCTGTTACATGTGTGTGTACTTGTGTGAATCTCCAGTGTGTGTGTGTGTGCATGTCTTTTGCATGTTTCTACCGCTCACTGTGTGTATGTGTCTGCCTGTGTGTTGCATATATCTGTGTTTATATCACGGTGCCCGTGATTGGTGTTGTTCAGTGTCAGTCACTTGCTGAGTATCATGATTGGCTGTCTGTGATTAGTCCTCCTCACACAGCCTTTTTAAACCCAGGCTGAGCACTTCCAGGTTGCCCTTTCGTGGTGTTTCTGACTCCACTCTGCCTGATCTGCTTGTCAGGCTTCTGGGCCTGTTCCTGCTGTACTTGCTGATCCTGTGTTCCAGTGTTCCTGTATGCTAGTGTTCCTGTGTTCCAGAGTTCCAGTGTTCCAGTGTTCCAGCACCTCGCGGGTTAATCTTACTGAGTTCCAGTGTTCCTGTGTTCCAGGACCTCGCGGGTTAATCTTACTGAGTTCCTGAATCTCCTGCTCCAGCCGTCGCTCTGGCGACATTGTTCTTCTCGCTGCTGATCATACTTTGTTGGTTTACTCCACTAAACCTGGTTGCGATATACATTGTTGGTCCCATCGTGCGGACACTGGTTTACTCTACTAAACCTGGTTGCGATATACTTTGTTGGTCCCAGCGTGCGGACGCTGGTTTACTCCACTAAACTGGTTGCGAGATACATTATTGGTTCCAGCGTGCGGTCGCTGGTTTGCTCCATTAAACCTGGTGGCGCTATTACCATTAGTCCCAACGTGTGGACGTTGGTTTGCTCCTGAACATCCAGTACTGTGGTCAGTCGCTGTCCACTTCCTTGCAGTTGTCTGAGTATCCCTGGCAATAGACTCCTGCTGAGTAAGACCTCTATTCTTATGGTCTATGCTGTCTTAGTCACCTGACAGCTGGTCTACTCGCTCAGGCTGCCCTGCCCGGTATTGGTGAGGCCGGTAGAACCTTGACGATACCATCCTGTAGGTTGCCTCACCCGGTATTGTCAGGGCCGGTAGAGTCTACTCCAGTACTCCTTTGGGCTGCCCTGCCTGGTATTGGTAAGGCCGGTAGAACCTTGTAATTCACCATCCTTAAGGTTGCCTCACCCGGTATTGTCAGGGCCGGTAGAGTCTACTCCAGTACTCCTTTGGGCTGCCTTACCCGGTATTGGTGAGGCCGGTAGAACCTTGTATTCACCATCTTTAAGGTTGCCTTACCCGGTATTGGCAGGGCCGGTAGAGCCTACTACAGTACTACTTTGGGCTGCCTTGCCCGGTATTGGTAAGGCCGGTAGAACCTTGTACATCACCATCTTTAAGGTTGCCTTACCCGGTATTGGCAGGGCCGGTAGAGCCTACATTCAGCATTCCGTGGGGGCTGCCTTGCCCGGTATTGGTAAGGCCGGTAGAACCGGTATATGTCATCTCACGGTTGCCTTACCCGGTATAGGCAAGGCCGGTAGAGCCTGTCATTAAAACTGTCACTTGGGTTGCCTTGCCCGGTATTTAGGCAAGGCCGTAGAACCTATTATATGTTATATTACTGTTGTATTGTTATGTATGTTTACCCTACAGGGACTGCCTTTAACTTTTAATAAAGTTAAGTTATTTTACCAAACCTTAAGTCTGAGAGTCTTCAAATCCGTGACAGTTTATCAGTGTGTCTACATTCAGTCAAGTACTCCCAACGGTCATAACATGACGGGCTAAGCCGTCCCACATTGCTAGTATATATTATATGTATATATATGAGAAAGTATCATGTGACCAAAGACCCTGGCCACTCCTGTTAAAAACTCTGCAAGAAGTTTGCCCTCCCACCCACACATACATACACAGATATAAATACATACACACACTGTAAAACACATACACACACACACATGTAACACCCTGGATATTTTCTGTTGTAGATCTCTTAGGGACTGACAAGGACTTAATAGGCTGTTAACACTGTGTCCGCCTGCTCCACACACACACTGCCCTCACCTGTACTTCTCCTGTTAACCCTTTCAGTGCCAGAGGGGTACACAACGCATGCAATGTGTTGTAAACCAATCTGGCACTCAAAGGGTAAAACATTTACAGACTCTTAACTTGCAGGGAAGTAATGTACAAGGGAGGAAGGGATGTCGGAAACCTATGATACTCAAACTGTTAACACTTGGAGGGCCAGAGGGGTATGTTTAACATTGTTTGCAATGCGTTTAGAAACCCTCTGCGGCTGAAAGGGTTAATGGGATAGTAATACTTCTATTAAAGTTTAGCTCCAAGTCTTCTTTACATGTAGCGCTATATTTCATTACTTACAGTGTTGTAGTTCAAACGCTATTCAAGCGAAACAATCCCCCCTCCTGTCCTTTTCCCTGTGTCACTCAGTCTGGTCCAGATGGAGAGCGGTGAGGGACAATCTTCACAAAGCAAAAGGAAAATCCTTCCTCCTTCCTCATGTAGGATCAGGGTTTTCCTTATACTCACTGAATGAAGATCGTCCCTCGCTGCATCCGTCCGACCCCACGACAGGGTTCCAGATCTAATGGGAGGCGGCCAGAGGGGGCGGGAGAGGGATCCTTTTGGCTTCAATAGTTTTTGAACTACAACACTGTAAATAATTAAATATAGAGTAATGTTAAATATAAAGCAGACTCAGACAAACTTTAATTGAAGTATTACTATCAAAAACATTATACACTTTTTCCGGGGTGACCGTGTTGGGGTTTTTGGAGCCTTTTATTTTTGGAGATGGACAGTGGATGCCCAGGATCCCTGTTCTCTCCTCACTCCCAGCACGGCCTCTCCAGGCTGATACCCCTGCCAGACCCTAGGCTCAGGCCTGCTCCCTCACCATCAACAGCGGCTTCTTCCTCCCGCACTGGATCCGGACATTGTGAGGCACATTGTGGGGAGAAGAGCGTCTCCGCTGTACCGGGGACAGTAATGTGGGGCGCTGAATCTACATTATTTATCTGGACAAATTCTTTATAATTAACAGCATTCTATTTAACCATTTGAGTGCCAGAGAAGTAGCTAATGCATTGCACCACAAAGAATTGGATGCCTTTCCAGCACTCAGATGTTTAACTCAGACATGACACACCGCTGTATACTGCACGGCACTCTATGGATTAACATGCTGGTATAAGTCTCTCTCACATAATCTCCTTTTATTTTTGCTTTCCACTTCTACACACCAAACACACAGAGGCATAATACTGCAATTCTGCCTGAAGGTAAAGAAAATAACAAATACCACTGATTTAATGATTTCAGGACCAGACGGGGGGGATAGACTGGGATGGCAACACGTTGTGAAGCTTCTAACTCTCTGAATATTGCAGACATTCACTTCAATACGACATTGTTACCTACACAGCACTGTAACGCTCCTACACTAATCCCGGGGTGGACACAGCCCACACTTCTACACTAAGAACCTATAGATATTCACTTCAATACAACATTGTTATCTACACAGCACTGTAACGCTCCTACACTAATCCCAGGGTGGATACAGACCACACTTCTACACTAAGAACCTATAGACATTCACTTCAATACAACACTGTTACCTACACAGCACTGTAAATCTCCTACACTAATCCCAGGGTGGACACAGTCCACACTTCTACACTAAGAACCTTTAGATATTCACCTCAATACAACATTGTTACCTACACAGCACTGTAACGCTCCTACACTAATCCCAGGGTGGATACAGACCACACTACTACACTAAGAACCTATAGACATTCACTTCAATACAACATTGTTACCTACACAGCACTGTAACGCTCCTACACTAATCCCAGGGTGCCCACAGCCCAAACTTCTACACTAAGAACCTATAGATATTCACTTCAATACAACATTGTTACCTACACAGCACTGTAAATCTCCTACACTAATCCCAGGGTGCCCACAGTCCACACTTCTACACTAAGAACCTATAGATATTCACTTCAATACAACATTGTTACCTACACAGCACTGTAACGCTCCTACACTAATCCCAGGGTGGACACAGCCCCCACTTCTACACTAAGAACCTATAGATATTCACTTCAATACAACATTGCTACCTACACAGCACTGTAACACTCCTACACTAATCCCAGGGAGGTCACAGCCCCCACTTCTACACTAAGAACCTATAGATATTCACTTCAATACAACACTGTTACCTACACAGCACTGTAAATCTCCTACACTAATCCCAAGGTGGCCACAGCCCACACTTCTACACTAAGAACCTATAGATATTCACTTCAGTACAACATTGTTACCTACACAGCACTGTAACACTTCTACACTAATCCCAAGGTGGCCACAGCCCCACACTTCTACACTAAGAACCTATAGATATTCACTTCAATACAACATTGTTACCTACACAGCACTGTAAATCATAGTAACATAGTAACATAGTAAATTAGGTTGAAAAAAGACACAAGTCCATCAAGTTCAACCTTCGCTTCATACCTCAGTAACTAAGAATTTTATAGCTTTCCTGCTACCAATTAAATTAGTCTTTATCAGACCTTCCTGATCTGCCTACTGATAAACAGTATAACTCTGTATGTTCCCTTTTGAAAGAAATGTATCTAATCTTCTCTTAAATGTGTCCATTGTATCTGCCATAACTACCTCCCTGGGCAATGAATTCCACAATTTGACAGACCTTACCGTAAAAAAACCCTTCCTCTGCTGAAGTTTAAACCTCCTTTCCTCTAATCTCAAGAGGTGTCCCCTGGTCACCTGAGCAGGCCTTGGAATAAATAGCTCACCGCAGAGATCCTTGTATTGACCTCTCATATACTTGTACAATGTGATAAGGTCTCCTCTTAGTCGTCTTTTCTCTAGAGTAAATAAACCAAGTTTGTTTAGTCGTTCCTCATATGTCAAGTCCTCCATTCCCTTAATTAATTTTGTTGCTCTCCGCTGTACCCTCTCTAGTTCTAGTATATCCTTTTTCAGAACCGGTGCCCAAAATTGCACTGCATACTCAAGGTGAGGTCTTACCAATGATTTGTATAATGGCAAAATAATGTTATCCACTCTTGCTTCAATACCTCTTTTTATGCAAGACAGGACTTTGTTTGCCTTTGCTACTGCTGTTTGACACTGGTCACTGTTTCCAAGTTTGTAGTTGACAAGGATACCCAGGTCTTTTTCTAGCAACGAGTCACCTAAAATTATTCCATTAAGTTTATAAGTAGCCTTGGGATTGTTTCCTCCCAAATGCATGACTTTACACTTCCCCACATTAAACTTCATATTCCACATGTTTGCCCAATCTGACATTGTATGTAAGTCCCTCTGTAGAGAGAAAATATCCTGTTCTGAATTAATGACTTTGCATAGTTTAGTATCATCTGCAAATATTGATATTTTGCTTTCTATATCTATTTCCAGGTCATTTATAAACATGTTAAAAGCAGCGGACCCAATACTGAACCCTGAGGTACTCCACTCTCCACTTTAACTATACTGGAGAATTTTCCATTTACAACCACACACTGTTCCCTATCCTTCAACCAGTTTTGTATCCAATTGCAAAGGTTATCTCCTAGCCCCAATTTCCTTATTTTATACACCAGCCTTCTGTGTGGTACTGTATCAAATGCCTTTGCAAAGTCTAGATATACTACATCTACTGCCTTGCCATTGTCAAGGTTGCTGCTTACCTCCTCATAGAAGCTGAAAAGGTTAATTTGGCATGACCTATTCTTCATAAAACCATGTTGATTCGTGCTAATGATCTTATTTTTTGTGTTGTAATCCTGAATATAGTCCCTTATTATGCCTTCTAATAGTTTTCCCACTACAGAGGTCAAACTCACTGGTCTATAATTCCCAGGTTCTGTTTTAGTTCCCTTCTTAAATAGAGGCACTATGTTAGCTCTTCGCCAATCCTGTGGCACTGAGCCTGTGGTAATAGAATCTTTAAAGAGTAAATATAGGGGTTTTGCTAACACTGCACTGAGTTCCTGAAGAACCCTTGGATGTATACCATCAGGACCCGGTGCTTTGTCGGTCTTAATTTTGTTCAGTCTTCCCATGACATCTCCTTGAGTTAACCCAATATCTATTAATTGTATTGTTTTATTTGATACTTGCGGAGGCTCTTCTACCATTCCTTGCTCCCTTGTATATACTGATGCAAAGAAAGTGTTTAAAACATCAGCCTTTTCCTTATCCTCACTAACCAACTCACCCATCTCATTTTTGAATGGTCCAATGCACTCCCTCTTAAGTTTTTTGCTATTTATATATTTAAAAAACTTTTTTGGATTAGTCTTGCTTTCCCTTGCAATTCGAGTTTCATTATCTATTTTTGCTACCCTAATTGCCTTTTTGCAATCTTTGTTGCTCTCCCTGTATTTTAAGAAAGATTGTTCAGTTCCTTCTGACTTAAATAATTTGAATGCTTTTTTTTTCCTTGCCATTTCCTTCTTTACATGTGCAGTTAACCACATTGGCTGTGACTTACTTCTTTTGCACTTGTTCCCCATTGGTATATACAGTTGGGTACATTTCTGCAACCTAAATTTGAATTCTGACCATTTTTCCTCAGTATTTTTGCCTTTAAATAACATATCCCAGTCTATGTGTTGCATTGAGGCCCTTAACAATTTGAAGTTTGCTTTTTTAAAATTAAGAGTTTTGTTTGAACCTATACATTTTTGCTTTGCCAGACAGATCTCAAATGTAACCATGTTGTGATCACTGTTTCCCAAATGTTCTCTTACCTTAATATTGGATACCATTTCTGTGTTATTAGTGATCACTAGGTCCAATACATTGTTATTTCTTGTCGGCGCTCCCACCATTTGTGACATGTAGCTTTCATGAAGCGTGTTCAAAAACCTGCTACCCTTAGCACTCTGACAGGTCTCATTTTTCCAGTTGATATCTGGATAATTAAAATCTCCCATAATTATAGTATGCCCAAACTGGGCAGCTTTCCTCATTTGCAATAGCAGTTGGGCCTCATCATTGTCATCTATATTTGGTGGTTTGTAGCATATGCCCACCAACAACTTTTTTTTACCATTCACACCACATTTAGTCTCGATTTCTACCCACATGGACTCCACAGTTTGGCCAGTTTCCTCACTAATATCACCTCGCAAAACTGGATTTAGCTCTGTTTTCAAATATAAACACACACCTCCACCTTTTCTATTAATTCTGTCTCTTCTAAACAGGGAATAGCCCTCTATATTTACAGTCCAGTCATGTGCATCGTTCCACCATGTTTCTGTTATTCCAATTATGTCCAATTGCTCATTAACCGCCAGCAATTCTAGTTCTCCTATTTTATCTACCATACTTCTTGCATTTGCTAGCATACAATTGATTTTAAAGTCTTTACATATATTAATCCCTACATGCCTTTTTTCTTCACCTTCATTTACTAGGAGTTCCTCCCTACTGACTAAATTTCTCCCCACCCTTTCTCCACCCCCCTGGTCATTTACTTGGACCCAGTTCCTATCTGCTCTATCTACCCCATTTTTGCTATCTACACCCACCCCCCCCTTTCCTAGTTTAAAAGCTCCTCCAAGCTTCCTAGCATTCTCTCCCCTAACACAGAGGCTCCTCTACCATTTAGGTGCAATCCATCTCTTCCATATAGATTGTACCCAAGAGCAAAGTCTGCCCAGTGTTCTAAAAACCCAAAACCCTCCTTCCTACACCATTGCTTGAGCCATGCATTAAGCTCCCTGAGCTCCCTCTGCCTACCTGCACTGGCGCATGGCACAGGTAGTATTTCAGAAAATACTACCTTAGAGGTCCTTGCCTTAAGCTTGCACCCTAAATCCCTGAAATCATTCTTTAGGGACCTCCATCTTCCTCCTATTTTGTCATTGGTTCCAATATGTACCAAGACAGCTGGATCACTTCCAGCCCCTCCCAATAATCTGTTAGCCCTGTCCGCAACATGCCGAACCCGAGCACCCGGGAGACAGCATACTGTTCGGCATTCACGTTCCTGGCGGCAGATTACCCTATCTACCCTCCTAATAATAGAGTCCCCTATTACCACCACCTGCCTTGGTTTCTGCCTGCTCTGCATCCCATCTAGCCTGGAAGGAGGACTGTTCCCCTGGCTGCTAGAGCAATCAGTCCTCTCCAGTGTTGCCAATTCTGAGCAATTCTCATCAACATCTTCACACAATCTTGCAAATCTGTTGGACTGAGTCAACTCAGAACTGGCCTTCCTCTTCCTCTGCCCACTACCTCCCCTCCTTACTGTTACCCAGCTGCCTACCTGTCGCTCCTCATCTACAATCTAAATCTCCTACACTAATCCCAGGGTGCCCACAGTCCACACTTCTACACTAAGAACCTATAGATATTCACTTCAATACAACATTGTTACCTACACAGCACTGTAACGCTCCTACACTAATCCCAGGGTGGACACAGCCCCCACTTCTACACTAAGAACCTATAGATATTCACTTCAATACAACATTGTTACCTACACAGCACTGTAACACTCCTACACTAATCCCAGGGAGGTCACAGCCCCCACTTCTACACTAAGAACCTATAGATATTCACTTCAATACAACATTGTTACCTACACAGCACTGTAAATCTCCTACACTAATCCCAAGGTGGCCACAGCCCACACTTCTACACTAAGAACCTATAGATATTCACTTCAGTACAACATTGTTACCTACACAGCACTGTAACACTCCTACACTAATCCCAAGGTGGCCACAGCCCCACACTTCTACACTAAGAACCTATAGATATTCACTTCAATATAACATTGTTACCTACACATCACTGTAACACTCCTACACTAATCCCAGGGTGGACACAGCCCCCACTTCTACACTAAGAACCTATAGATATTCACTTCAATACAACATTGTTACCTATACAGCACTGTAACGCTCCTACAATAATCCCAGGGTGGACACAGCCCCCACTTCTACACTAAGAACCTATAGATATTCACTTCAATACAACATTGTTACCTACACAGCACTGTAGCGCTCCTACAATAATCCCAGGGTGGATACAGACCACACTTCTACACTAAGAACCTATAGATATTCACTCCAATACAACATTGTTATCTAGACAGCACTGTAAATCTCCTACACTAATCCCAGGGTGGCCACAGCCCACACTTCTACACTAAGAACCTATAGATATTCACTTCAATACAACATTGTTACCTACACAGCACTGTAACGCTCCTACACTAATCCCAGGGTGGTCACAGCCAACACTTCTACACTAAGAACCTATAGCTATTCACTTCAATACAACATTGTTACCTACACAGCACTGTAACGCTCCTACACTAATCCCAGGGGGGACACAGTCCACACTTCTACACTAAGATCCTATAGATATTCACTTCAATACAACATTGTTATCTACACAGCACTGTAAGGCTCCTACACTAATCCCAGGGTGGACACAGTCCACACTTCTACACTAAGAACCTATAGCTATTCACTTCAATACAACATTGTTACCTACACAGCACTGTAACGCTCCTACACTAATCCCAGGGGGGACACAGTCCACACTTCTACACTAAGAACCTATAGATATTCACTTCAATACAACATTGTTACCTACACAGCACTGTAACGCTCCTACACTAATCCCAGGGGGGACACAGCCCACACTTCTACACTAAGAACCTATAGCTATTCACTTCAATACAACATTGTTATCTACACAGCACTGTAAGGCTCCTACACTAATCCCAGGGTGGACACAGTCCACACTTCTACACTAAGAACCTATAGCTATTCACTTCAATACAACATTGTTACCTACACAACACTGTAACGCTCTACACTAATCCCAGGGTGGCCACAGTCCACAATTCTACACTAAGAACCTATAGATATTCACTTCAATACAACATTGTTACCTACACAGCACTGTAAATCTCCTACACTAATCCCGGGGTGGCCACAGTCCACACTTCTACACTAAGAACCTATAGATATTCACTTCAATACAACATTGTTACCTACACAGCACCATAACGCTCCTACACTAATCCCTGGGTGGATACAGACCACACTTCTACACTAAGAACCTACAGATATTCACTTCAATACAACATTGTTACCTACACAACACTGTAACTCTCCTACACTAATCCCAGGGTGGACACAGTCCACACTTCTACACTAAGAACCTATAGATATTCACTTCAATACAACATTGTTACCTACACAGCACTGTAACGCTCCTACACTAATCCCAGGGTGGCCACAGCCCACACTTCTACACTAAGAACCTATAGATATTCACTTCAATACAACATTGTTACCTACACAGCACTGTAACGCTCCTACACTAATCCCGGGGTGGCCACAGCCCACACTTCTACACTAAGAACCTATAGATATTCACTTCAATACAACATTGATACCTACACAGCACTGTAATCCTCCTACACTAATCTCAGGGTGGACACAGTCCACACTTCTACACTAAGAACCTATAGATATTCACTTCAATACAACATTGTTACCTACACAGCACTGTAACACTCCTACACTAATCCCAGGGTGGTCACAGTCCCCACTTCTACACTAAGAACTTATAGATATTCATTTCAATACAACATTGTTACCTACACAGCACTGTAAATCTCCTACACTAATCCCAGGGTGTCCACAGCCCACACTTCTACACTAAGAACCTATAGATATTCACTTCAATACAACATTGTTATCTACACAGCACTGTAACGCTCCTACACTAATCCCAGGGTGGATACAGACCACACTTCTACACTAAGAACCTATAGATATTCACTTCAATACAACATTGTTACCTACACAGCACTGTAACGCTCCTACACTAATCCCAGGGTGGCCACAGCCCACACTTCTACACTTAGAACCTATAGATATTCACTTCAATACAACATTGTTACCTAAACAACACTGTAACGCTCCTACACTAATCCCAGGGTGGTCACAGTCCATACTTCTACACTAAGAACCTATAGATATTCACTTCAATACAACATTGTTACCTACACAGCACTGTAACGCTCCTACACTAATCCCGGGGTGGCCACAGCCCACACTTCTACACTAAGAACCTATAAATATTCACTTCAATACAACATTGTTACCTACACAGCACTGAAACGCTCCTACACTAATCCCAGGGTGGACACAGCCCCCACTTCTACACTAAGAACCTATAGATATTCACTTCAATACAACATTGTTACCTACACAGCACTGTAACACTCCTACACTAATCCCAGGGTGATCACAGCCCCCACTTCTACACTAAGAACCTATAGATATTCACTTCAATACAACATTGTTACCTACACAGCACTGTAACGCTCCTACACTAATCCCGGGGTGGACACAGCCCACACTACTACACTAAGAACCTATAGATATTCACTTCAATACAACATTGTTACCTACACAGCACTGTAACGCTCTACACTAATCCCAGGGTGGCCACAGCCCACACTTCTACACTAAGAACCTATAGACATTCACTTCAATACAACATTATTACCTACACAGCACTGTAACACTCCTACACTAATCCCGGGGTGGTCACAGCCCCCACTTCTACACTAAGAACCTACAGATATTCACTTCAATGCAACATTGTTACCTACACAGCACTGTAACACTCCTACACTAATCCCAGGGTGGACACAGTCCACACTTCTACACTAAGAACCTATAGATATTCACTTCAATACAACATTGTTACCTACACAGCACTGTAACGCTCCTACACTAATCCCAGGGTGGTCACAGCCCCCACTTCTACACTAAGAACCTATAGATATTCACTTCAATACATCATTGTTATCTACACAGCACTGTAACGCTCCTACACTAATCCCAGGGTGGCCACAGCCCACACTTATACACTAAGAACCTATAGATATTCACTTCAATACAACATTGTTATCTACACAGCACTGTAACGCTCCTACACTAATCCCAGGGTGGCCACAGCCCACACTTCTACACTAAGAACCTATAGATATTCACTTCAATACAACATTGTTACCTACACAACACTGTAACGCTCCTACACTAATCCCAAGGTGGACACAGCCCACACTTCTACACTAAGAACCTATAGATATTCACTTCAATACAACATTGTTACCTACACAGCACTGTAACGCTCCTACACTAATCCCAGGGTGGACACAGTCCACACTTCTACACTAAGAACCCATAGATATTCACTTCAATACAACATTGTTACCTACACAGCACTGTAACGCTCCTACACTAATCCCGGGGTGGACACAGCCCACACTTCTACACTAAGAACCTATAGATATTCACTTCAATACAACATTGTTACGTACACAGCACTGTAACGCTCCTACACTAATCCCGGGGTGGACACAGTCCACACTTCTACACTAAGAACCTACAGATATTCACTTCAATACAACATTGTTACCTACACAGCACTGTAACGCTCCTACACTAATCCCAGGGTGGACACAGCCCACACTTCTACACTAAGAACCTACAGATATTCACTTCAATACAACATTGTTACCTACACACCACTGTAACGCTCCTACACTAATCCCAGGGTGGACACAGCCCACACTTCTACACTAAGAACCTATAGATATTCACTTCAATACAACATTGTTACCTACACAGCACTGTAACGCTCCTACACTAATCCCGGGGTGGACACAGCCCTCACTTCTACACTAAGAACCTATAGATATTCACTTCAATACAACATTGTTACCTACACAGCACTGTAACGCTCCTACACTAATCCCGGGGTGGACACAGCCCCCACTTCTACACTAAGAACCTATAGATATTCACTTCAATACAACATTGTTACCTACACAGCACTGTAACACTCCTACACTAATCCCAGGGTGGTCACAGTCCCCACTTCTACACTAAGAACTTATAGATATTCATTTCAATACAACATTGTTACCTACACAGCACTGTAAATCTCCTACACTAATCCCAGGGTGTCCACAGCCCACACTTCTACACTAAGAACCTATAGATATTCACTTCAATACAACATTGTTATCTACACAGCACTGTAACGCTCCTACACTAATCCCAGGGTGGATACAGACCACACTTCTACACTAAGAACCTATAGATATTCACTTCAATACAACATTGTTACCTACACAGCACTGTAACGCTCCTACACTAATCCCAGGGTGGCCACAGCCCACACTTCTACACTTAGAACCTATAGATATTCACTTCAATACAACATTGTTACCTAAACAACACTGTAACGCTCCTACACTAATCCCAGGGTGGTCACAGTCCATACTTCTACACTAAGAACCTATAGATATTCACTTCAATACAACATTGTTACCTACACAGCACTGTAACGCTCCTACACTAATCCCGGGGTGGCCACAGCCCACACTTCTACACTAAGAACCTATAAATATTCACTTCAATACAACATTGTTACCTACACAGCACTGAAACGCTCCTACACTAATCCCAGGGTGGACACAGCCCCCACTTCTACACTAAGAACCTATAGATATTCACTTCAATACAACATTGTTACCTACACAGCACTGTAACACTCCTACACTAATCCCAGGGTGATCACAGCCCCCACTTCTACACTAAGAACCTATAGATATTCACTTCAATACAACATTGTTACCTACACAGCACTGTAACGCTCCTACACTAATCCCGGGGTGGACACAGCCCACACTACTACACTAAGAACCTATAGATATTCACTTCAATACAACATTGTTACCTACACAGCACTGTAACGCTCTACACTAATCCCAGGGTGGCCACAGCCCACACTTCTACACTAAGAACCTATAGACATTCACTTCAATACAACATTATTACCTACACAGCACTGTAACACTCCTACACTAATCCCGGGGTGGTCACAGCCCCCACTTCTACACTAAGAACCTACAGATATTCACTTCAATGCAACATTGTTACCTACACAGCACTGTAACACTCCTACACTAATCCCAGGGTGGACACAGTCCACACTTCTACACTAAGAACCTATAGATATTCACTTCAATACAACATTGTTACCTACACAGCACTGTAACGCTCCTACACTAATCCCAGGGTGGTCACAGCCCCCACTTCTACACTAAGAACCTATAGATATTCACTTCAATACATCATTGTTATCTACACAGCACTGTAACGCTCCTACACTAATCCCAGGGTGGCCACAGCCCACACTTATACACTAAGAACCTATAGATATTCACTTCAATACAACATTGTTATCTACACAGCACTGTAACGCTCCTACACTAATCCCAGGGTGGCCACAGCCCACACTTCTACACTAAGAACCTATAGATATTCACTTCAATACAACATTGTTACCTACACAACACTGTAACGCTCCTACACTAATCCCAAGGTGGACACAGCCCACACTTCTACACTAAGAACCTATAGATATTCACTTCAATACAACATTGTTACCTACACAGCACTGTAACGCTCCTACACTAATCCCAGGGTGGACACAGTCCACACTTCTACACTAAGAACCCATAGATATTCACTTCAATACAACATTGTTACCTACACAGCACTGTAACGCTCCTACACTAATCCCGGGGTGGACACAGCCCACACTTCTACACTAAGAACCTATAGATATTCACTTCAATACAACATTGTTACGTACACAGCACTGTAACGCTCCTACACTAATCCCGGGGTGGACACAGTCCACACTTCTACACTAAGAACCTACAGATATTCACTTCAATACAACATTGTTACCTACACAGCACTGTAACGCTCCTACACTAATCCCAGGGTGGACACAGCCCACACTTCTACACTAAGAACCTACAGATATTCACTTCAATACAACATTGTTACCTACACACCACTGTAACGCTCCTACACTAATCCCAGGGTGGACACAGCCCACACTTCTACACTAAGAACCTATAGATATTCACTTCAATACAACATTGTTACCTACACAGCACTGTAACGCTCCTACACTAATCCCGGGGTGGACACAGCCCTCACTTCTACACTAAGAACCTATAGATATTCACTTCAATACAACATTGTTACCTACACAGCACTGTAACGCTCCTACACTAATCCCGGGGTGGACACAGCCCCCACTTCTACACTAAGAACCTATAGATATTCACTTCAATACAACATTGTTACCTACACAGCACTGTAACGCTCCTACACTAATCCCACGGTGGACACAGCACCCACTTCTACACTAAGAACCTATAGATATTCACTTCAATACAACATTGTTACCTACACAGCACTGTAAATCTCCTACACTAATCCCAGGGTGGACACAGCCCCAACTTCTACACTAAGAACCTATAGATATTCACTTCAATACAACATTGTTACCTACACAGCACTGTAACGCTCCTACACTAATCCCAGGGTGGACACAGCCCCCACTTCTACACTAAGAACCTATAGATATTCACTTCAATACAACATTGTTACCTACACAACACTGTAACGCTCCTACACTAATCCCAGGGTGGACACAGCCCCCACTTCTACACTAAGAACCTATAGATATTCACTTCAGTACAACATTGTTACCTACACAGCACTGTAACGCTCCTACACTAATCCCAGGGTGGACACAGCCCCCACTTCTACACTAAGAACCTATAGATATTCACTTCAGTACAACATTGTTACCTACACAGCACTGTAACGCTCCTACACTAATCCCAGGGTGGACACAGTCCCCACTTCTACACTAAGAACCTACAGATATTCACTTCAGTACAACATTGTTACCTACACAGCACTGTAACGCTCCTACACTAATCCCAGGGTGGACACAGCCCCCACTTCTACACTAAGAACCTATAGATATTCACTTCAATACAACATTGTTATCTACACAGCACTGTAAATCTCCTACACTAATCCCAGGGTGGACACAGTCCACACTTCTACACTAAGAACCTATAGATATTCACTTCAATACAACATTGTTACCTACACAGCACTGTAACGCTCCTACACTAATCCCAGGGGGGACACAGCCCACACTTCTACACTAAGAACCTATAGATATTCACTTCAGTACAACATTGTTACCTACACAGCACTGTAACGCTCCTACACTAATCCCAGGGTGGACACAGCCCCCACTTCTACACTAAGAACCTATAGATATTCACTTCAGTACAACATTGTTACCTACACAGCACTGTAACGCTCCTACACTAATCCCGGGGTGGACACAGCCCCCACTTCTACACTAAGAACCTATAGATATTCACTTCAATACAACATTGTTACCTACACAGCACTGTAACGCTCCTACACTAATCCCACGGTGGACACAGCACCCACTTCTACACTAAGAACCTATAGATATTCACTTCAATACAACATTGTTACCTACACAGCACTGTAAATCTCCTACACTAATCCCAGGGTGGACACAGCCCCAACTTCTACACTAAGAACCTATAGATATTCACTTCAATACAACATTGTTACCTACACAGCACTGTAACGCTCCTACACTAATCCCAGGGTGGACACAGCCCCCACTTCTACACTAAGAACCTATAGATATTCACTTCAATACAACATTGTTACCTACACAACACTGTAACGCTCCTACACTAATCCCAGGGTGGACACAGCCCCCACTTCTACACTAAGAACCTATAGATATTCACTTCAGTACAACATTGTTACCTACACAGCACTGTAACGCTCCTACACTAATCCCAGGGTGGACACAGCCCCCACTTCTACACTAAGAACCTATAGATATTCACTTCAGTACAACATTGTTACCTACACAGCACTGTAACGCTCCTACACTAATCCCAGGGTGGACACAGTCCCCACTTCTACACTAAGAACCTACAGATATTCACTTCAGTACAACATTGTTACCTACACAGCACTGTAACGCTCCTACACTAATCCCAGGGTGGACACAGCCCCCACTTCTACACTAAGAACCTATAGATATTCACTTCAATACAACATTGTTATCTACACAGCACTGTAAATCTCCTACACTAATCCCAGGGTGGACACAGTCCACACTTCTACACTAAGAACCTATAGATATTCACTTCAATACAACATTGTTACCTACACAGCACTGTAACGCTCCTACACTAATCCCAGGGGGGACACAGCCCACACTTCTACACTAAGAACCTATAGCTATTCACTTCAATACAACATTGTTACCTACACATCACTGTAACGCTCCTACACTAATCCCAGGGTGGACACAGCCCACACTTCTACACTAAGAACCTATAGATATTCACTTCAATACAACATTGTTACCTACACAGCACTGTAACGCTCCTACACTAATCCCAGTGTGGACACAGCCCTCACTTCTACACTAAGAACCTATAGATATTCACTTCAATACAACATTGTTACCTACACAGCACTGTAACGCTCCTACACTAATCCCGGGGTGGACACAGTCCACACTTCTACACTAAGAACCTATAGATATTCACTTCAATACAACATTGTTACCTACACATCACTGTAACGCTCCTACACTAATCCCAGGGTGGTCACAGCCCCCACTTCTACACTAAGAACCTATAGACATTCACTTCAATACAAGATTGTTACCTACATAGCACTGTAACGCTCCTACACTAATCCCAGGGTGGACACAGCCCCCACTTCTACACTAAGAACCTATAGATATTCACTTCAATACAACATTGTTACCTACACAGCACTGTAACTCTCCTACACTAATCCCAGGGTGGACACAGCCCACACTTCTACACTAAGAACCTATAGATATTCACTTCAATACAACATTGTTACCTATATAGCACTGTAACGCTCCTACACTAATCCCGGGGTGGACACAGTCCACACTTCTACACTAAGAACCTATAGATATTCACTTCAATACAACATTGTTACCTACACAGCACTGTAATGCTCCTACACTAATCCCAGGGTGGACACAGCCCACACTTCTACACTAAGAACCTATAGATATTCACTTCAATACAACATTGTTACCTATACAGCACTGTAACGCTCCTACACTAATCCCAGGGTGGACACAGCCCACACTTCTACACTAAGAACCTATAGATATTCACTTCAATACAACATTGTTACCTACACAGCACTGTAATGCTCCTACACTAATCCCAGGGTGGACACAGCCCACACTTCTACACTAAGAACCTACAGATATTCAATTCAATACAACATTGTTACCTACACAGCACTGTAACGCTCCTACACTAATCCCAGGGTGGACACAGCCCCCACTTCTACACTAATAACCTATAGATATGCACTTCAATACAACATTGTTACCTACACATCACTGTAACGCTCCTACACTAATCCCAGGGTGGTCACAGCCCACACTTCTACACTAAGAACCTACAGATATTCACTTCAATACAACATTGTTATCTACACAGCACTGTAACGCTCCTACACTAATCCCGGGGTGGCCACAGCCCACACTTCTACACTAAGAACCTACAGATATTCACTTCAATACAACATTGTTATCTACACAGCACTGTAACGCTCCTACACTAATCCCAGGGGGGACACAGCCCACACTTCTACACTAAGAACCTATAGCTATTCACTTCAATACAACATTGTTACCTACACAGCACTGTAACGCTCCTACACTAATCCCAGGGGGGACACAGTCCACACTTCTACACTAAGAACCTACAGATATTCACTTCAATACAACATTGTTACCTACACAGCACTGTAACGCTCCTACACTAATCCCAGGGTGGACACAGCCCCCACTTCTACACTAAGAACCTATAGATATTCACTTCAATACAACATTGTTACCTACACAGCACTGTAACGCTCCTACACTAATCCCAGGGTGGATACAGACCACACTTCTACACTAAGAACCTACAGATATTCACTTCAGTACAACATTGTTACCTACACAGCACTGTAACGCTCCTACACTAATCCCAGGGTGGATACAGACCACACTTCTACACTAAGAACCTATAGATATTCACTTCAATACAACATTGTTATCTACACAGCACTGTAACGCTCCTACACTAATCCCACGGTGGACACAGTCCACACTTCTACACTAAGAACCTATAGATATTCACTTCGATACAACATTGTTACCTACACAGCACTGTAACGCTCCTACACTAATCCCGGGGTGGCCACAGCCCACACTTCTACACTAAGAACCTATAGATATTCACTTCAATACAACATTGTTACCTACACAGCACTGTAACGCTCCTACACTAATCCCGGGGTGGCCACAGCCCACACTTCTACACTAAGAACCTATAGATATTCACTTCAATACAACATTGTTACCTACACAGCACTGTAATGCTCCTACACTAATCCCAGGGTGGACACAGTCCACACTTCTACACTAAGAACCTATAGATATTCACTTCAATACAACATTGTTACCTACACAGCACTGTAAATCTCCTACACTAATCCCAGGGTGGACACAGCCCACACTTCTACACTAAGAACCTATAGATATTCACTTCAATACAACATTGTTATCTACACAACACTGTAACTCTCCTACACTAATCCCAGGGTGGACACAGTCCACACTTCTACACTAAGAACCTATAGATATTCACTTCAATACAACATTGTTACCTACACATCACTGTAACGCTCCTACACTAATCCCAGGGTGGACACAGTCCCCACTTCTACACTAAGAACCTATAGATATTCACTTCAATACAACATTGTTACCTACACAACACTGTAACGCTCCTACACTAATCCCAGGGTGGTCACAGTCCATACTTCTACACTAAGAACCTATAGATATTCACTTCAATACAACATTGTTACCTACACAGCACTGTAACGCTCCTACACTAATCCCGGGGTGGCCACAGCCCACACTTCTACACTAAGAACCTATAGATATTCACTTCAATACAACATTGTTACCTACACAGCACTGTAACGCTCCTACACTAATCCCAGGGTGGACACAGCCCCCACTTCTACACTAAGAACCTATAGATATTCACTTCAGTACAACATTGTTACCTACACAGCACTGTAACGCTCCTACACTAATCCCGGGGTGGACACAGCCCCCACTTCTACACTAAGAACCTATAGATATTCACTTCAATACAACATTGTTACCTACACAGCACTGTAACGCTCCTACACTAATCCCACGGTGGACACAGCACCCACTTCTACACTAAGAACCTATAGATATTCACTTCAATACAACATTGTTACCTACACAGCACTGTAAATCTCCTACACTAATCCCAGGGTGGACACAGCCCCAACTTCTACACTAAGAACCTATAGATATTCACTTCAATACAACATTGTTACCTACACAGCACTGTAACGCTCCTACACTAATCCCAGGGTGGACACAGCCCCCACTTCTACACTAAGAACCTATAGATATTCACTTCAATACAACATTGTTACCTACACAACACTGTAACGCTCCTACACTAATCCCAGGGTGGACACAGCCCCCACTTCTACACTAAGAACCTATAGATATTCACTTCAGTACAACATTGTTACCTACACAGCACTGTAACGCTCCTACACTAATCCCAGGGTGGACACAGCCCCCACTTCTACACTAAGAACCTATAGATATTCACTTCAGTACAACATTGTTACCTACACAGCACTGTAACGCTCCTACACTAATCCCAGGGTGGACACAGTCCCCACTTCTACACTAAGAACCTACAGATATTCACTTCAGTACAACATTGTTACCTACACAGCACTGTAACGCTCCTACACTAATCCCAGGGTGGACACAGCCCCCACTTCTACACTAAGAACCTATAGATATTCACTTCAATACAACATTGTTATCTACACAGCACTGTAAATCTCCTACACTAATCCCAGGGTGGACACAGTCCACACTTCTACACTAAGAACCTATAGATATTCACTTCAATACAACATTGTTACCTACACAGCACTGTAACGCTCCTACACTAATCCCAGGGGGGACACAGCCCACACTTCTACACTAAGAACCTATAGCTATTCACTTCAATACAACATTGTTACCTACACATCACTGTAACGCTCCTACACTAATCCCAGGGTGGACACAGCCCACACTTCTACACTAAGAACCTATAGATATTCACTTCAATACAACATTGTTACCTACACAGCACTGTAACGCTCCTACACTAATCCCAGTGTGGACACAGCCCTCACTTCTACACTAAGAACCTATAGATATTCACTTCAATACAACATTGTTACCTACACAGCACTGTAACGCTCCTACACTAATCCCGGGGTGGACACAGTCCACACTTCTACACTAAGAACCTATAGATATTCACTTCAATACAACATTGTTACGTACACAACACTGTAACTCTCCTACACTAATCCCAGGGTGGACACAGCCCACACTTCTACACTAAGAACCTATAGATATTCACTTCAATACAACATTGTTACCTATATAGCACTGTAACGCTCCTACACTAATCCCGGGGTGGACACAGTCCACACTTCTACACTAAGAACCTATAGATATTCACTTCAATACAACATTGTTACCTACACAGCACTGTAATGCTCCTACACTAATCCCAGGGTGGACACAGCCCACACTTCTACACTAAGAACCTATAGATATTCACTTCAATACAACATTGTTACCTATACAGCACTGTAACGCTCCTACACTAATCCCAGGGTGGACACAGCCCACACTTCTACACTAAGAACCTATAGATATTCACTTCAATACAACATTGTTACCTACACAGCACTGTAATGCTCCTACACTAATCCCAGGGTGGACACAGCCCACACTTCTACACTAAGAACCTACAGATATTCAATTCAATACAACATTGTTACCTACACAGCACTGTAACGCTCCTACACTAATCCCAGGGTGGACACAGCCCCCACTTCTACACTAAGAACCTATAGATATGCACTTCAATACAACATTGTTACCTACACATCACTGTAACGCTCCTACACTAATCCCAGGGTGGTCACAGCCCACACTTCTACACTAAGAACCTACAGATATTCACTTCAATACAACATTGTTATCTACACAGCACTGTAACGCTCCTACACTAATCCCGGGGTGGACACAGCCCCCACTTCTACACTATGAACCTATAGATATTCACTTCAATACAACATTGTTATCTACACAGCACTGTAACGCTCCTACACTAATCCCAGGGGGGACACAGCCCACACTTCTACACTAAGAACCTATAGCTATTCACTTCAATACAACATTGTTACCTACACAGCACTGTAACGCTCCTACACTAATCCCAGGGGGGACACAGTCCACACTTCTACACTAAGAACCTACAGATATTCACTTCAATACAACATTGTTACCTACACAGCACTGTAACGCTCCTACACTAATCCCAGGGTGGATACAGACCACACTTCTACACTAAGAACCTATAGATATTCACTTCAATACAACATTGTTATCTACACAGCACTGTAACGCTCCTACACTAATCCCACGGTGGACACAGTCCACACTTCTACACTAAGAACCTATAGATATTCACTTCGATACAACATTGTTACCTACACAGCACTGTAACGCTCCTACACTAATCCCGGGGTGGCCACAGCCCACACTTCTACACTAAGAACCTATAGATATTCACTTCAATACAACATTGTTACCTACACAGCACTGTAACGCTCCTACACTAATCCCGGGGTGGCCACAGCCCACACTTCTACACTAAGAACCTATAGATATTCACTTCAATACAACATTGTTACCTACACAGCACTGTAATGCTCCTACACTAATCCCAGGGTGGACACAGTCCACACTTCTACACTAAGAACCTATAGATATTCACTTCAATACAACATTGTTACCTACACAGTACTGTAAATCTCCTACACTAATCCCAGGGTGGACACAGCCCACACTTCTACACTAAGAACCTATAGATATTCACTTCAATACAACATTGTTATCTACACAACACTGTAACTCTCCTACACTAATCCCAGGGTGGACACAGTCCACACTTCTACACTAAGAACCTATAGATATTCACTTCAATACAACATTGTTACCTACACATCACTGTAACGCTCCTACACTAATCCCAGGGTGGACACAGTCCCCACTTCTACACTAAGAACCTATAGATATTCACTTCAATACAACATTGTTATCTACACAGCACTGTAACGCCCCTACACTAATCCCAGGGTGGACACAGTCCCCACTTCTACACTAAGAACCTATAGATATTCACTTCAATACAACATTGTTACCTACACAACACTGTAACGCTCCTACACTAATCCCAGGGTGGTCACAGTCCATACTTCTACACTAAGAACCTATAGATATTCACTTCAATACAACATTGTTACCTACACAGCACTGTAACGCTCCTACACTAATCCCAGGGTGGACACAGCCCACACTTCTACACTAAGAACCTATAGATATTCACTTCAGTACAACATTGTTACCTACACAGCACTGTAACGGTCCTACACTAATCCCAGGGTGGACACAGCCCCCACTTCTACACTAAGAACCTATAGATATTCACTTCAGTACAACATTGTTACCTACACAGCACTGTAACGCTCCTACACTAATCCCGGGTGGACACAGCCCCCACTTCTACACTAAGAACCTATAGATATTCACTTCAATACAACATTGTTACCTACACAGCACTGTAACGCTCCTACACTAATCCCACGGTGGACACAGCACCCACTTCTACACTAAGAACCTATAGATATTCACTTCAATACAACATTGTTACCTACACAGCACTGTAAATCTCCTACACTAATCCCAGGGTGGACACAGCCCCAACTTCTACACTAAGAACCTATAGATATTCACTTCAATACAACATTGTTACCTACACAGCACTGTAACGCTCCTACACTAATCCAGGGTGGACACAGCCCCCACTTCTACACTAAGAACCTATAGATATTCACTTCAATACAACATTGTTACCTACACAACACTGTAACGCTCCTACACTAATCCAGGGTGGACACAGCCCCCACTTCTACACTAAGAACCTATAGATATTCACTTCAGTACAACATTGTTACCTACACAGCACTGTAAACGCTCCTACACTAATCCCAGGGTGGACACAGCCCCCACTTCTACACTAAGAACCTATAGATATTCACTTCAGTACAACATTGTTACCTACACAGCACTGTAACGCTCCTACACTAATCCCAGGGTGGACACAGTCCCCACTTCTACACTAAGAACCTACAGATATTCACTTCAGTACAACATTGTTACCTACACAGCACTGTAACGCTCCTACACTATCCCAGGGTGGACACAGCCCCCACTTCTACACTAAGAACTATAGATATTCACTTCAATACAACATTGTTATCTACACAGCACTGTAAATCTCCTACACTAATCCCAGGGTGGACACAGTCCACACTTCTACACTAAGAACCTAAAGATATTCACTTCAATACAACATTGTTACCTACACAGCACTGTAACGCTCCTACACTAATCCAGGGGGGACACAGCCCACACTTCTACACTAAGAACCTATAGCTATTCACTTCAATACAACATTGTTACCTACACATCACTGTAACGCTCCTACACTAATCCCAGGGTGACACAGCCCACACTTCTACACTAAGAACCTATAGATATTCACTTCAATACAACATTGTTACCTACACAGCACTGTAACGCTCCTACACTAATCCCAGTGTGGGACACAGCCCTCACTTCTACACTAAGAACCTATAGATATTCACTTCAATACAACATTGTTACCTACACAGCACTGTAACGCTCCTACACTAATCCCGGGGTGGACACAGTCCACACTTCTACACTAAGAACCTATAGATATTCACTTCAATACAACATTGTTACCTACACAACACTGTAACTCTCCTACACTAATCCCAGGGTGGACACAGCCCACACTTCTACACTAAGAACCTATAGATATTCACTTCAATACAACATTGTTACCTATATAGCACTGTAACGCTCCTACACTAATCCCGGGGCGGACACAGCCCACACTTCTACACTAAGAACCTACAGATATTCACTTCAATACAACATTGTTATCTACACAGCACTGTAACGCTCCTACACTAATCCAGGGGGGACACAGCCCACACTTCTACACTAAGAACCTATAGCTATTCACTTCAATACAACATTGTTACCTACACAGCACTGTAACGCTCCTACACTAATCCCAGGGGGGACACAGTCCACACTTCTACACTAAGAACCTACAGATATTCACTTCAATACAACATTGTTACTACACAGCACTGTAACGCTCCTACACTAATCCCAGGGTGGATACAGACCACACTTCTACACTAAGAACCTATAGATATTCACTTCAATACAACATTGTTATCTACACAGCACTGTAACGCTCCTACACTAATCCCACGGTGGACACAGTCCACACTTCTACACTAAGAACCTATAGATATTCACTTCGATACAACATTGTTACCTACACAGCACTGTAACGCTCCTACACTAATCCCGGGGTGTCCACAGCCCACACTTCTACACTAAGAACCTATAGATATTCACTTCAATACAACATTGTTACCTACACAGCACTGTAACGCTCCTACACTAATCCCGGGTGGCCACAGCCCACACTTCTACACTAAGAACCTATAGATATTCACTCAATACAACATTGTTACCTACACAGCACTGTAATGCTCCTACACTAATCCCAGGGTGGACACAGTCCACACTTCTACACTAAGAACCTATAGATATTCACTTCAATACAACATTGTTACCTACACAGCACTGTAAATCTCCTACACTAATCCCAGGGTGGACACAGCCCACACTTCTACACTAAGAACCTATAGATATTCACTTCAATACAACATTGTTATCTACACAACACTGTAACTCTCCTACACTAATCCCAGGGTGGACACAGTCCACACTTCTACACTAAGAACCTATAGATATTCACTTCAATACAACATTGTTACCTACACATCACTGTAACGCTCCTACACTAATCCCAGGGTGGACACAGTCCCCACTTCTACACTAAGAACCTATAGATATTCACTTCAATACAACATTGTATCTACACAGCACTGTAACGCTCTACACTAATCCCAGGGTGGACACAGTCCCCACTTCTACACTAAGAACCTATAGATATTCACTTCAATACAACATTGTTACCTACACAACACTGTAACGCTCCTACACTAATCCCAGGGTGGTCACAGTCCATACTTCTACACTAAGAACCTATAGATATTCACTTCAATACAACATTGTTACCTACACAGCACTGTAACGCTCCTACACTAATCCCGGGGTGGCCACAGCCCACACTTCTACACTAAGAACCTATAGATATTCACTTCAATACAACATTGTTACCTACACAGCACTGTAATGCTCCTACACTAATCCCAGGGTGGACACAGTCCACACTTCTACACTAAGAACCTATAGATATTCACTTCAATACAACATTGTTACCTACACAGCACTGTAAATCTCCTACACTAATCCCAGGGTGGACACAGCCCACACTTCTACACTAAGAACCTATAGATATTCACTTCAATACAACATTGTTATCTACACAACACTGTAACTCTCCTACACTAATCCCAGGGTGGACACAGTCCACACTTCTACACTAAGAACCTATAGATATTCACTTCAATACAACATTGTTACCTACACATCACTGTAACGCTCCTACACTAATCCCAGGGTGGACACAGTCCCACTTCTACACTAAGAACCTATAGATATCACTTCAATACAACATTGTTATCTACACAGCACTGTAACGCTCTACACTAATCCCAGGGTGGACACAGTCCCCACTTCTACACTAAGAACCTATAGATATTCACTTCAATACAACATTGTTACCTACACAACACTGTAACGCTCCTACACTAATCCCAGGGTGGTCACAGTCCATACTTCTACACTAAGAACCTATAGATATTCACTTCAATACAACATTGTTACCTACACAGCACTGTAACGCTCCTACACTAATCCCGGGGTGGCCACAGCCCACACTTCTACACTAAGAACCTATAGATATTCACTTCAATACAACATTGTTACCTACACAGCACTGTAATGCTCCTACACTAATCCCAGGGTGGACACAGTCCACACTTCTACACTAAGAACCTATAGATATTCACTTCAATACAACATTGTTACCTACACAGCACTGTAAATCTCCTACACTAATCCCAGGGTGGACACAGCCCACACTTCTACACTCAGATCCTACAGATATTCACTTCAATACAACATTGTTATCTACACAACACTGTAACTCTCCTACACTAATCCCAGGGTGGACACAGTCCACACTTCTACACTAAGAACCTATAGATATTCACTTCAATACAACATTGTTACCTACACATCACTGTAACGCTCCTACAGTAATCCCAGGGTGGACACAGTCCCACTTCTACATTAAGAACCTATAGATATTCACTTCAATACAACATTGTTATCTACACAGCACTGTAACACTCCTACACTAATCCCAGGTGGACACAGTCCCCACTTCTACACTAAGAACCTATAGATATTCACTTCAATACAACATTGTTACCTACACAACACTGTAACGCTCCTACACTAATCCCAGGGTGGTCACAGTCCATACTTCTACACTAAGACCTATAGATATTCACTTCAATACAACATTGTTACCTACACAGCACTGTAACGCTCCTACACTAATCCGGGGTGGCCACAGCCCACACTTCTACACTAAGAACCTATAGATATTCACTTCAATACAACATGTTACCTACACAGCACTGTAACGCTCCTACACTAATCCCAGGGTGGACACAGCCCCCATTTCTACACTAGGACCTATAGATATTCACTTCAATACAACATTGTTACCTACACAGCACTGTAACACTCCTACACTAATCCTAGGTGGACACAGCCTCCACTTCTACACTAAGACCTACAGATATTCACTTCAATACAACATTGTACCTATATAGCACTGTAACGCTCCTACACTAATCCCGGGGCGGACACAGCCACACTGCTACACTAAGAACCTATAGATATTCACTTCATACAACATTGTTATCTACACAGCACTGTAACGCTCTACACTAATCCCAGGGTGGCCACAGCCCACACTTCTACACTAAGAACCTATAGACATTCACTTCAATACAACATTGTTACCTACACAGCACTGTAACACTCTACACTAATCCCGGGGTGGTCACAGCCCACACTTCTACACTAAGAAACTACAGATATTCACTTCAATACAACATTGTTACCTACACAGCACTGTAACGCTCTACACTAATCCCAGGGTGGACACAGCCCACACTTCTACACTAAGAAGCCATAGATATTCACTTCAATACAACATTGTTACCTACACAGCACTGTACGCTCCTACCTAATCCCGGGTGGACACAGCCCACACTTCTACACTAAGAACCTACAGATATTCACTTCAATACAACATTGTTACCTACACAGCACTGTAACGCTCCCTACACTAATCCCGGGGTGGACACAGTCCACACTTCTACACTAAGAACCTATAGATATTCACTTCAATACAACATTGTTACCTACACAGCACTGTAACGCTCTACACTAATCCCAGGGTGGACACAGCCCA
>JBBDGT010000075.1:0-81911 GCA_037306005.1 Rhinophrynus dorsalis
TAGTCACCCACCCCCAGCCCTGCCTTCCCTCACACCCAGTATAGCCAGTCTCCCACCCCCAGCCCTGCCTTCCCTCACACCCAGTATAGCCAGACACCCACCCCCAGCCCTGCCTTCCCTCACACCCAGTATAGCCGGTCTCCCACCCCCAGCCCTGCCTTCCCTCACACCCAGTATAGCCAGACACCCACCCCCAGCCCTGCCTTCCCTCACACCCAGTATAGCCAGACACCCACCCCCAGCCCTGCCTTCCCTCACACCCAGTATAGCCTGTCACCCACCCCCAGCCCTGCCTTCCCTCACACCCAGTATAGCCAGACACCCACCCCCAGCCCTGCCTTCCCTCACACCCAGTATATCCGATCTCCCACCCCCAGCCATGCCTTCCCTCACACCCAGTATAGCCAGACACCCACCCCCAGCCCTGCCTTCCCTCACACCCAGTATAGCCGATCTCCCACCCCCAGCCCTGCCTTCCCTCACACTCAGTATTGCCAGACACCCACCCCCAGCCCTGCCTTCCCTCACACCCAGTATAGCCGGTCACCCGCCCCCAGCCCTGCCTTCCCTCACACCCAGTATAGCCTGTATCCCACCCCCAGCCCTGCCTTCCCTCACACCCAGTATATCCGGTCTCCCGCCCCCAGCCCTACCTTCCCTCACACCCAGTATAGCCTGTCTCCCACCCCCAGCCCTGCCTTCCCTCACACCCAGTATAGCCAGTCTCCCACCCCCAGCCCTGCCTTCCCTCACACCCAGTATAGCCGGTCTCCCACCCCCAGCCCTTCCTTCCCTCACACCCAGTATAGCCAGTCACCCACCCCCAGCCCTTCCTTCCCTCACACCCAGTATATCCGGTCACCCACCCCCAGCCCTGCCTTCCCTCACACTCAGTATAGCCGGTCTCCTGCCCCCAGCCCTGCCTTCCCTCACACTCAGTATAGCCAGACACCCACCCCCAGCCCTGCCTTCCCTCACACCCAGTATAGCCGGTCACCCACCCCCAGCCCTGCCTTCCTTCACACCCAGTATAGCCGGTCTCCCACCCCCAACCCTGCCTTCCCTCACACCCAGTATATCCGGTCTCCCGCCCCCAGCCCTGCCTTCCCTCACACCCAGTATATCCGGTCTCCTGCCCCCAGCCCTGCCTTCCCTCACACCCAGTATATCCGGTCTCCCGCTCCCAGCCCTGCCTTCCCTCACACCCAGTATAGCCGGTCTTCCACCCCCAGCCCTTCCTTCCCTCACACCCAGTATATCCGGTCTCCCACCCCCAGCCCTGCCTTCCCTCACACTCAGTATAGCCGGTCTCCCACCCCCAGCCCTTCCTTCCCTCACACCCAGTATATCCGGTCTCCCACCCCCAGCCCTGCCTTCCCTCACACTCAGTATAGCCGGTCTCCCACCCCCAGCCCTGCCTTCCCTCACACCCAGTATATCCGGTCTCCCGCCCCCAGCCCTGCCTTCCCTCACACCCAGTATATCCGGTCTCCCGCCCCCAGCCCTGCCTTCCCTCACACCCAGTATATCCGGTCACCCACCCCCAGCCCTGCCTTCCCTCACACCCAGTATAGCCAGACACCCGCCCCCAACCCTGCCTTCCCTCACATCCAGTATAGCCGGTCTCCCTCCCCCATCCATGCCTTCCCTCACACCCAGTATAGCCAGACACCCACCCCCAGCCCTGCCTTCCCTCACACCCAGTATAGCCAGATACCCACCCCCAGCCCTGCCTTCCCTCACATCCAGTATAGCCAGACACCCGCCCCCAGCCCTGCCTTCCCTCACACTCGGTATAGCCTGTCTCCCGCCCCCAGCCCTGCCTTCCCTCACACCCAGTATAGCCAGACACCCGCCCCCAGCCCTGCCTTCCCTCACACCCAGTATAGCCTGTCTCCCGCCCCCAGCCCTGCCTTCCCTCACACCCAGTATAGCCAGACACCCGCCCCCAGCCCTGCCTTCCCTCACACCCAGTATATTCGGTCTCCCACCTCCAGCCCTGCCTTCCCTCACACCCAGTATAGCCAGACACCCGCCCCCAGCCCTGCCTTCCCTCACACCCAGTATAGCCGGTCTCCCGCCCCCAGCCCTGCCTTCCCTCACACCCAGTATAGCCGGTCACCAACACCCCCAGCGCTGCCCTCCCTCACACTCAGTATAGCCGGTCACCCACCCCCAGCCCTGCCTTCCCTCACACTCAGTATAGCCGGTCACCAACACCCCCAGCCCTGCCTTCCCTCACACTCAGTATAGCCGGTCACCAACACCCCCAGCCCTGCCTTCCCTCACACCCAGTATAGCCAGACACCCGCCCCCAGCCCTGCCTTCCCTCACACCCAGTATAGCCGGTCACCAACACCCCCAGCCCTGCCTTCCCTCACACTCAGTATAGCCGGTCACCCACCCCCAGCCTTGCCTTCCCTCACACCCAGTATAGCCGGTCACCCACCCCCAGCCCTGCTTTCCCTCACACCCAGTATAGCCAGACACCCGCCCCCAGCCCTGCCTTCCCTCACACCCAGTGGAACTGGTCTCCTGCCCCCAGCCCTGCCTTCCCTCACACTCAGTATAGCCGGTCACCCGCCCCCAGCCCTGCCTTCCCTCACACTCAGTATAGCCGGTCTCCCACCCCCAGCCCTGCCTTCCCTCACACCCAGTATATCCGGTCACCCACCCCCAGCCCTGCCTTCCCTCACACCCAGTGTAGCCGGTCACCCACCCCCAGCCCTGCCTTCCCTCACACCCAGTATAGCCGGTCACCCACCCCCAGCCCTGCTTTCCCTCACACCCAGTAAAGCCAGACACCCGCCCCCAGCCCTGCCTTCCCTCACACTCAGTATAGCCGGTCTCCCGCCCCCAGCCCTGCCTTCCCTCACACTCAGTATAGCCAGACACCCGCCCCCAGCCCTGCCTTCCCTCACACCCAGTATATCCGGTCTCCCGCCCCCAGCTCTGCCTTCCCTCACACTCAGTATAGCCAGACACCCGCCCCCAGCCCTGCGTTCCCTCACACCCAGTATAGCCGGTCACCAACACCCCCAGCCCTGCCTTCCCTCACACTCAGTATAGCCGGTCTCCCGCCCCCAGCTCTGCCTTCCCTCACACTCAGTATAGCCAGACACCCGCCCCCAGCCCTGCCTTCCCTCACACCCAGTATATCCGGTCTCCCGCCCCCAGCCCTGCCTTCCCTCACACTCAGTATAGCCGGTCTCCCGCCCCCAGCCCTGCCTTCCCTCACACCCAGTATAGCCAGACACCCGCCCCCAGCCCTGCCTTCCCTCACACTCAGTATAGCCAGACACCCACCCCCAGCCCTGCCTTCCCTCACACCCAGTATAGCCGGTCTCCCGCCCCCAGCCCTGCCTTCCCTCACACCCAGTATAGCCGGTCTCCCGTCCCCAGCCCTGCCTTCCCTCACACCCAGTATAGCCGGTCACCCACCCCCAGCCCTGCCTTCCCTCACACTCAGTATAGCCAGACACCCGCCCCCAGGCCCTTCCTTCCCTCACACTCAGTATAGCCAGACACCCGCCCCCAGGCCCTTCCTTCCCTCACACTCAGTATAGCCAGACACCCGCCCCCAGGCCCTTCCTTCCCTCACACTCAGTATAGCCAGACACCCACCCACAGCCCTGCCTTCCCTCACACCCAGTATAGCCAGACACCCACCCCCAGCCCTGCCTTCACTCACACCCAGTATAGCCGGTCTCCCACCCCCAGCCCTGCCTTCCCTCACACCCAGTATATCCGGTCTCCCGCCCCCAGCCCTGCCTTCCCTCACACCCAGTATAGCCAGACACCCACCCCCAGCCCTGCCTTCCCTCACACCCAGTATATCCGGTCTCCCACCTCCAGCCCTGCCTTCCCTCACACTCAGTATAGCCAGACACCCGCCCCCAGCCCTGCCTTCCCTCACACCCAGTATATCCGGTCACCCACCCCCAGCCCTGCCTTCCCTCACACCCAGTATAGCCGGTCTCCCACCCCCAGCCCTGCCTTCCCTCACACCCAGTATAGCCAGACACCCGCCCCCAGCCCTGCCTTCCCTCACACTCAGTATATCCGGTCTCCCGCCCCCAGCCCTGCCTTCCCTCACACCCAGTATATCCGGTCTCCCGCCCCCAGCCCTGCCTTCCCTCACACCCAGTATATCCGGTCTCCCGCTCCCAGCCCTGCCTTCCCTCACACCCAGTATAGCCGGTCTTCCACCCCCAGCCCTTCCTTCCCTCACACCCAGTATATCCGGTCTCCCACCCCCAGCCCTGCCTTCCCTCACACTCAGTATAGCCGGTCTCCCACCCCCAGCCCTTCCTTCCCTCACACCCAGTATATCCGGTCTCCCACCCCCAGCCCTGCCTTCCCTCACACTCAGTATAGCCGGTCTCCCACCCCCAGCCCTGCCTTCCCTCACACCCAGTATATCCGGTCTCCCGCCCCCAGCCCTGCCTTCCCTCACACCCAGTATATCCGGTCTCCCGCCCCCAGCCCTGCCTTCCCTCACACCCAGTATATCCGGTCACCCACCCCCAGCCCTGCCTTCCCTCACACCCAGTATAGCCAGACACCCGCCCCCAACCCTACCTTCCCTCACATCCAGTATAGCCGGTCTCCCGCCCCCATCCATGCCTTCCCTCACACCCAGTATAGCCAGACACCCACCCCCAGCCCTGCCTTCCCTCACACCCAGTATAGCCAGACACCCACCCCCAGCCCTGCCTTCCCTCACATCCAGTATAGCCAGACACCCGCCCCCAGCCCTGCCTTCCCTCACACTCAGTATAGCCTGTCTCCCGCCCCCAGCCCTGCCTTCCCTCACACCCAGTATAGCCAGACACCCGCCCCCAGCCCTGCCTTCCCTCACACCCAGTATAGCCTGTCTCCCGCCCCCAGCCCTGCCTTCCCTCACACCCAGTATAGCCAGACACCCGCCCCCAGCCCTGCCTTCCCTCACACCCAGTATATTCGGTCTCCCACCTCCAGCCCTGCCTTCCCTCACACCCAGTATAGCCAGACACCCGCCCCCAGCCCTGCCTTCCCTCACACCCAGTATAGCCGGTCTCCCGCCCCCAGCCCTGCCTTCCCTCACACCCAGTATAGCCGGTCACCAACACCCCCAGCCCTGCCCTCCCTCACACTCAGTATAGCCGGTCACCCACCCCCAGCCCTGCCTTCCCTCACACTCAGTATAGCCGGTCACCAACACCCCCAGCCCTGCCTTCCCTCACACTCAGTATAGCCGGTCACCAACACCCCCAGCCCTGCCTTCCCTCACACCCAGTATAGCCAGACACCCGCCCCCAGCCCTGCCTTCCCTCACACCCAGTATAGCCGGTCACCAACACCCCCAGCCCTGCCTTCCCTCACACTCAGTATAGCCGGTCACCCACCCCCAGCCTTGCCTTCCCTCACACCCAGTATAGCCGGTCTCCCACCCCCAGCCCTGCCTTCCCTCACACCCAGTATAGCCAGACACCCGCCCCCAGCCCTGCCTTCCCTCACACCCAGTGGAACTGGTCTCCTGCCCCCAGCCCTGCCTTCCCTCACACTCAGTATAGCCGGTCACCCGCCCCCAGCCCTGCCTTCCCTCACACTCAGTATAGCCGGTCTCCCACCCCCAGCCCTGCCTTCCCTCACACCCAGTATATCCGGTCACCCACCCCCAGCCCTGCCTTCCCTCACACCCAGTGTAGCCGGTCACCCACCCCCAGCCCTGCCTTCCCTCACACCCAGTATAGCCGGTCACCCACCCCCAGCCCTGCTTTCCCTCACACCCAGTATAGCCAGACACCCGCCCCCAGCCCTGCCTTCCCTCGCACCCAGTATAGCCGGTCTCCCGCCCCCAGCCCTGCCTTCCCTCACACCCAGTATAGCCGGTCACCAACACCCCCAGCCCTGCCTTCCCTCACACTCAGTATAGCCGGTCTCCCGCCCCCAGCCCTGCCTTCCCTCACACTCAGTATAGCCAGACACCCACCCCCAGCCCTGCCTTCCCTCACACCCAGTATATCCGGTCTCCCGCCCCCAGCTCTGCCTTCCCTCACACTCAGTATAGCCAGACACCCGCCCCCAGCCCTGCGTTCCCTCACACCCAGTATAGCCGGTCACCAACACCCCCAGCCCTGCCTTCCCTCACACTCAGTATAGCCGGTCTCCCGCCCCCAGCTCTGCCTTCCCTCACACTCAGTATAGCCAGACACCCGCCCCCAGCCCTGCCTTCCCTCACACCCAGTATATCCGGTCTCCCGCCCCCAGCCCTGCCTTCCCTCACACTCAGTATAGCCGGTCTCCCGCCCCCAGCCCTGCCTTCCCTCACACCCAGTATAGCAAGACACCCGCCCCCAGCCCTGCCTTCCCTCACACTCAGTATAGCCAGACACCCGCCCCCAGCCCTGCCTTCCCTCACACTCAGTATAGCCAGACACCCACCCCCAGCCCTGCCTTCCCTCACACCCAGTATAGCCGGTCTCCCGCCCCCAGCCCTGCCTTCCCTCACACCCAGTATAGCCGGTCTCCCGTCCCCAGCCCTGCCTTCCCTCACACCCAGTATAGCCGGTCACCCACCCCCAGCCCTGCCTTCCCTCACACTCAGTATAGCCAGAGACCCGCCCCCAGGCCCTTCCTTCCCTCACACTCAGTATAGCCAGACACCCACCCACAGCCCTGCCTTCCCTCACACCCAGTATAGCCAGACACCCACCCCCAGCCCTGCCTTCCCTCACACCCAGTATAGCCGGTCTCCCACCCCCAGCCCTGCCTTCCCTCACACCCAGTATATCCGGTCTCCCGCCCCCAGCCCTGCCTTCCCTCACACCCAGTATAGCCAGACACCCACCCCCAGCCCAGCCTTCCCTCACACCCAGTATATCCGGTCTCCCACCTCCAGCCCTGCCTTCCCTCACACTCAGTATAGCCAGACACCCGCCCCCAGCCCTGCCTTCCCTCACACCCAGTATATCCGGTCACCCACCCCCAGCCCTGCCTTCCCTCACACCCAGTATAGCCGGTCTCCCACCCCCAGCCCTGCCTTCCCTCACACCCAGTATATCCGGTCTCCCGCCCCCAGCCCTGCCTTCCCTCACACCCAGTATAGCCGGTCACCCACCCCCAGCCCTGCCTTCCCTCACACTCAGTATAGCCAGACACCCGCCCCCGGCCCTGCCTTCCCTCACACCCAGTATAGCCAGACACCCGCCGCCAGCCCTGCCTTCCCTCACACTCAGTATATCCGGTCTCCCGCCCCCAGCCCTGCCTTCCCTCACACCCCGTATAGCCGATCTCCCGCCCCCATCCATGCCTTCCCTCACACTCAGTATAGCCGGTCTCCCGCCCCCAGCCCTGCCTTCCCTCACACTCAGTATAGCCTGTCTCCTGCCCCCAGCCCTGCCTTCCCTCACACCCAGTATAGCCGGTCACCCACCCCCAGCCCTGCCTTCCCTCACACCCAGTATAGCCGGTCTCCTGCCCCAAGCCCTGCCTTCCCTCACACCCAGTATAGCCAGACACCCACCCCCAGCCCTGCCTTCCCTCACACCCAGTATAGCCAGACACCCGCCCCTAGCCCTTCCTTCCCTCACACCCAGTATAGCCAGACACCCGCCCCCAGCCCTGCCTTCCCTCACACCCAGTATATCCGGTCTCCCACCTCCAGCCCTGCCTTCCCTCACACCCAGTATAGCCAGACACCCGCCCCCAGCCCTGCCTTCCCTCACACCCAGTATAGCCGGTCTCCCGCCACCAGCCCTGCCTTCCCTCACACCCAGTATAGCCGGTCATCAACACCCCCAGCCCTGCCTTCCCTCACACCCAGTATAGCCGGTCACCCACCCCCAGCCCTGGCTTCCCTCACACCCAGTATATCCGGTCTCCCGCCCCCAGCCCTTCCTTCCCTCACACTCAGTATAGCCGGTCACCCACCCCCAGCCCTTCCTTCCCTCACACCCAGTATAGCCGGTCACCCACCCCCAGCCCTGCCTTCCCTCACACCCAGTATAGCCAGACACCCGCCCCCAGCCCTGCCTTCCCTCACACCCAGTGGAACTGGTCTCCTGTCCCCAGCCCTGCCTTCCCTCACACTCAGTATATCCGGTCTCCCGCCCCCAGCCCTGCCTTCCCTCACACTCAGTATAGCCGGTCACCCGCCCCCAGCCCTGCCTTCCCTCACACTCAGTATAGCCGGTCTCCCACCCCCAGCCCTGCCTTCCCTCACACCCAGTATATCCGGTCACCCACCCCCAGCCCTGCCTTCCATCACACCCAGTATAGCCGGTCACCCACCCCCAGCCCTGCCTTCCCTCACACCCAGTATAGCCGGTCACCCACCCCCAGCCCTGCCTTCCCTCACACCCAGTATAGCCGGTCACCCACCCCCAGCCCTGCCTTCCCTCACACCCAGTATAGCCAGACACCCGCCCCCAACCCTGCCTTCCCTCACACCCAGTATAGCCGGTCTCCCGCCCCCAGCCCTGCCTTCCCTCACACCCAGTATAGCCAGACACCCGCCCCCAGCCCTGCCTTCCCTCACACCCAGTATAGCCGGTCTCCCGCCACCAGCCCTGCCTTCACTCACACCCAGTATAGCCGGTCACCAACACCCCCAGACCTGCCTTCCCTCACACTCAGTATAGCCGGTCTCCCGCCCCCAGCTCTGCCTTCCCTCACACTCAGTATAGCCGATCTCCCGCCCCCAGCCCTGCCTTCCCTCACACTCAGTATAGCCGGTCTCCCGCCCCCAGCCCTGCCTTCCCTCACACTCAGTATAGCCGGTTTCCCGCCCCCAGCCCTGCCTTCCCTCACACCCAGTATATCCGGTCTCCCACCCCCAGCCCTGCCTTCCCTCACACTCAGTATAGCCAGACACCCACCCCCAACCCTGCCTTCCCTCACACTCAGTATAGCCAGACACCCACCCCCAGCCCTGCCTTCCCTCACACCCAGTATAGCCAGACACCCACCCCCAGCCCTGACTTCCCTCACACCCAGTATATCCGGTCTCCCACCCCCAGCCCTGCCTTCCCTCACACTCAGTATATCCGGTCTCCCACCCCCAGCCCTGCCTTCCCTCACACCCAGTATAGCCGGTCTCCTGCCCCCATCCATGCCTTCCCTCACACTCAGTATATCCGGTCTCCTGCCCCCAGCCCTGCCTTCCCTCACACCCAGTATAGCCGGTCACCCGCCCCCAGCCCTGACTTCCCTCACACCCAGTATAGCCAGACACCCACCCCCAACCCTGCCTTCCCTCACACCCAGTATATCCGGTCTCCCGCCCCCAGCCCTGCCTTCCCTCACACCCAGTATAGCCGGTCTCCCGCCCCCAGCCCTGCCTTCCCTCACACCCAGTATAGCCGGTCTCCTGCCCCCCAGCCCTGCCTTCCCTCACACCCAGTATAGCCAGACACCCGCCCCCAGCCCTGCCTTCCCTCACACTCAGTATATCTGGTCTCCCGCCCCCAGCCCTGCCTTCCCTCACACTCAGTATAGCCGATCTCCCGCCCCCATCCCTGCCTTCCCTCACACCCAGTATAGCCGGTCTCCTGCCCCCAGCCCTGCCTTCCCTCACACCCAGTATATCCGGTCTCCCGCCACCAGCCCTGCCTTCCCTCACACCCAGTATAGCCGGTCACCAACACCCCCAGCCCTGCCTTCCCTCACACTCAGTATAGCCGGTCTCCCGCCCCCAGCTCTGCTTTCCCTCACACTCAGTATAGCCGATCTCCCGCCCCCAGCCCTGCCTTCCCTCACACTCAGTATAGCCGGTCTCCCGCCCACAGCCCTGCCTTCCCTCACACCCAGTATATCCGGTCTCCCACCCCCAGCCCTGCCTTCCCTCACACTCAGTATAGCCAGACACCCACCCCCAACCCTGCCTTCCCTCACACTCAGTATAGCCAGACACCCACCCCCAGCCCTGCCTTCCCTCACACCCAGTATAGCCAGACACCCACCCCCAGCCCTGACTTCCCTCACACCCAGTATATCCGGTCTCCCACCCCCAGCCCTGCCTTCCCTCACACTCAGTATATCCGGTCTCCCACCCCCAGCCCTGCCTTCCCTCACACCCAGTATAGCCGGTCTCCTGCCCCCATCCATGCCTTCCCTCACACTCAGTATAGCCAGACACCCACCCCCAGCCCTGCCTTCCCTCACACTCAGTATATCCGGTCTCCCGCCCCCAGCCCTGCCTTCCCTCACACTCAGTATAGCCGATCTCCCGCCCCCATCCCTGCCTTCCCTCACACCCAGTATAGCCGGTCTCCTGCCCCCAGCCCTGCCTTCCCTCACACCCAGTATATCCGGTCTCCCGCCCCCAGCCCTGCCTTCCCTCACACTCAGTATAGCCGATCTCCCACCCCCAGCCCTGCCTTCCCTCACACTCAGTATAGCCGGTCTCCCGCCCCCAGCCCTGCCTTCCCTCACACTCAGTATAGCCAGACACCCACCCCCAACCCTGCCTTCCCTCACACCCAGTATATCCGGTCTCCCGCCCCCAGCCCTGCCTTCCCTCACACCCAGTATATCCGGTCTCCCGCCCCCAGCCCTGCCTTCCCTCACACTCAGTATAGCCGATCTCCCACCCCCAGCCCTGCCTTCCCTTACACTCAGTATAGCCGGTCTCCCGCCCACAGCCCTGCCTTCCCTCACACTCAGTATAGCCAGACACCCACCCCCAACCCTGCCTTCCCTCACACTCAGTATAGCCGGTCTCCCGCCCCCACCCCTGCCTTCCCTCACACCCAGTATAGCCGGTCACCCACCCCCAGCCCTGCCTTCCCTCACACTCAGTATAGCCAGACACCCACCCCCAGCCCTGCCTTCCCTCACACCCAGTATAGCCGGTCACCCACCCCCAGCCCTGCCTTCCCTCACACCCAGTATATCCGGTCACCCACCCCCTGCCCTGCCTTCCCTCACACTCAGTATAGCCGGTCTCCCGCCCCTAGCCCTGCCTTCCCTCACACCCAGTATAGCCAGACACCCACCCCCAGCCCTGCCTTCCCTCACACCCAGTATAGCCGGTCTCCCGCCCCCAGCCCTGCCTTCCCTCACACCCAGTATAACCAGACACCCACCCCCAGCCCTGCCTTCCCTCACACCCAGTATAGCCGGTCTCCCACCCCCAGCCCTGCCTTCCCTCACACTCAGTATATCCGGTCTCCCGCCCCCAGCCCTGCCTTCCCTCACACCCAGTATATCCGGTCTCCCACCCCCAGCCCTGCCTTCCCTCACACCCAGTATAGCCAGTCACCCACCCCCAGCCCTGCCTTCCCTCACACCCAGTATAGCCAGTCTCCCACCCCCAGCCCTGCCTTCCCTCACACCCAGTATAGCCAGACACCCACCCCCAGCCCTGCCTTCCCTCACACCCAGTATAGCCGGTCTCCCACCCCCAGCCCTGCCTTCCCTCACACCCAGTATAGCCAGACACCCACCCCCAGCCCTGCCTTCCCTCACACCCAGTATAGCCAGACACCCACCCCCAGCCCTGCCTTCTCTCGCACCCAGTATAGCCTGTCACCCACCCCCAGCCCTGCCTTCCCTCACACCCAGTATAGCCAGACACCCACCCCCAGCCCTGCCTTCCCTCACACCCAGTATATCCGATCTCCCACCCCCAGCCATGCCTTCCCTCACACCCAGTATAGCCAGACACCCACCCCCAGCCCTGCCTTCCCTCACACCCAGTATAGCCGATCTCCCACCCCCAGCCCTGCCTTCCCTCACACTCAGTATAGCCAGACACTCACCCCCAGCCCTGCCTTCCCTCACACCCAGTATAGCCGGTCACCCGCCCCCAGCCCTGCCTTCCCTCACACCCAGTATAGCCTGTATCCCACCCCCAGCCCTGCCTTCCCTCACACCCAGTATATCCGGTCTCCCGCCCCCAGCCCTGCCTTCCCTCACACCCAGTATAGCCTGTCTCCCACCCCCAGCCCTGCCTTCCCTCACACCCAGTATAGCCAGTCTCTCACCCCCAGCCCTGCCTTCCCTCACACCCAGTATAGCCGGTCTCCCACCCCCAGCCCTTCCTTCCCTCACACCCAGTATAGCCAGTCACCCACCCCCAGCCCTTCCTTCCCTCACACCCAGTATATCCGGTCACCCACCCCCAGCCCTGCCTTCCCTCACACTCAGTATAGCCGGTCTCCTGCCCCCAGCCCTGCCTTCCCTCACACTCAGTATAGCCAGACACCCACCCCCAGCCCTGCCTTCCCTCACACCCAGTATAGCCGGTCACCCACCCCCAGCCCTGCCTTCCTTCACACCCAGTATAGCCGGTCTCCCACCCCCAACCCTGCCTTCCCTCACACCCAGTATATCCGGTCTCCCGCCCCCAGCCCTGCCTTCCCTCACACCCAGTATATCCGGTCTCCCGCCCCCAGCCCTGCCTTCCCTCACACCCAGTATATCCGGTCTCCCGCTCCCAGCCCTGCCTTCCCTCACACCCAGTATAGCCGGTCTTCCACCCCCAGCCCTTCCTTCCCTCACACCCAGTATATCCGGTCTCCCACCCCCAGCCCTGCCTTCCCTCACACTCAGTATAGCCGGTCTCCCACCCCCAGCCCTTCCTTCCCTCACACCCAGTATATCCGGTCTCCCACCCCCAGCCCTGCCTTCCCTCACACTCAGTATAGCCGGTCTCCCACCCCCAGCCCTGCCTTCCCTCACACCCAGTATATCCGGTCTCCCGCCCCCAGCCCTGCCTTCCCTCACACCCAGTATATCCGGTCTCCCGCCCCCAGCCCTGCCTTCCCTCACACCCAGTATATCCGGTCTCCCACCCCCAGCCCTGCCTTCCCTCACACCCAGTATATTCGGTCTCCCGCCCCCAGCCCTGCCTTCCCTCACACCCAGTATAGCCGGTCTCCCGCCCCCAGCCCTTCCTTCCCTCACACCCAGTATAGCCGGTCTCCCACCCCCAGCCCTGCCTTCCCTCACACCCAGTGGAACCGGTCTCCCGCCCTCAGCCCTTCCTTCCCTCACACTCAGTATATCCGGTCACCCGCCCCCAGCCCTGCCTTCCCTCACACCCAGTATATCCGGTCACCCGCCCCCAGCCCTGCCTTCCCTCACACCCAGTATATCCGGTCTCCCGCCCCCAGCCCTGCCTTCCCTCACACCCAGTATATCCGGTCTCCCGCCCCCAGCCCTGCCTTCCCTCACACCCAGTATATCCGGTCTCCCGCCCCCAGCCCTTCCTTCCCTCACACTCAGTATATCCGGTCTCCCGCCCCCAGCCCTGCCTTCCCTCACACCCAGTATATCCGGTCTCCCGCCCCCAGCCCTTCCTTCCCTCACACTCAGTATATCCGGTCTCCCGCCCCCAGCTCTGACTTTCCTCACACTCAGTATAGCCGGTCTCCCGCCCCCAGCCCTGCCTTCCCTCACACTCAGTGGAACCGGTCACCTGCCCCCAGCCCTGCCTTCCCTCACACCCAGTGGAACCGGTCACCTGCCCCCAGCCCTGTGTCACTTGGGGGATATTATTATTCTTTGGGGAGATAATCCAATTGAGGGGGAAGTTGGAACAGGACAGTTCCGCTTTATCATACGAACCGATTGAAGGATCCTCATGTTAGAGCCGTCAGCCCCTCACATAGTCTTATAAACTGTAAGTTGATATACACACGAAACGTAGGTCCCTACAGCCGCCACTGGAGTAAAAGGGCAAAACAACAGACAGCAGTGTATAGTAAACACATATACTTTTGGAAATCCCCAGTAAGTTTGGGCCTTTTTTGGGGCTTGTTACATGTTATTGTGTTTGCAGGTCATTACTGCAGCAGCTGAGGAACCTACAGGCCTTGGTGAGACAGTGCGGAGGCAAGAACACAACATCCAGTACCTGCCTTATGGTAAGGGGGACGCAGCTTTCATCCCTGGCCCTGACTGTCCCTCCTGTGTCCCTCCCTGACTGCGCTCTGCCCTGGACTGTGTCTCCCTGACTGCGCTCTGCCCTGGACTGTGTCTCCCTGACTGCGCTCTGCACTGGACTGTGTCTCCCTGACTGCGCTCTGCCCTGGACTGTGTCTCTCCCTGACTGCGCTCTGCCCTGGACTGTCTCTCCCTGTCTGCGCTCTGGCCTGGACTGTGTCTCCCTGACTGCGCTCTGCCCTGGACTGTGTCCTCTCCCTGACTGCGCTCTGCCCTGGGACTGTGTCTCCCTGACTGCGCTCTGCCCTGGACTGTCTCTCCCTGACTGCGCTCTGCCCTGGACTGTGTCTCCCTGACTGCGCTCTGCCCTGGACTGTGTCTCTCCCTGACTGCGCTCTGCCCTGGACTGTGTCTCCCTGACTGCGCTCTGCCCTGGACTGTGTCTCCCTGACTGCGCTCTGCCCTGGACTGTGTCTCTCCCTGACTGCGCTCTGCCCTGGACTGTGTCCCCCTGACTGCGCTCTGCCCTGGACTGTGTGTCTCCCTGACTGCGCTCTGCCCTGCACTGTGTCTCTCCCTGACTGCGCTCTGCCCTGCACTGTGTCTCTCCCTGACTGCGCTCTGCCCTGGACTGTGTCTCCCTGACTGCGCTCTGCCCTGGACTGTGTCTCCCTGACTGCGCTCTGCACTGGACTGTGTCTCTCCCTGACTGCGCTCTGCCCTGCACTGTGTCTCTCCCTGACTGCGCTCTGCCCTGGACTGTGTCTCCCTGACTGCGCTCTGCCCTGGACTGTGTCTCTCCCTGACTGCGCTCTGCCCTGGACTGTGTCTCCCTGACTGCGCTCTGCCCTGGACTGTGTCTCCCTGACTGCGCTCTGCACTGGACTGTGTCTCCCTGACTGCGCTCTGCACTGGACTGTGTCTCCCTGACTGCGCTCTGCCCTGGACTGTGTCTCCCTGACTGCGCTCTGCCCTGGACTGTGTCTCCCTGACTGCGCTCTGCACTGGACTGTGTCTCCCTGACTGCGCTCTGCTCTGGACTGTGTCTCCCTGACTGCGCTCTGCTCTGGACTGTGTCTCCCTGACTGCGCTCTGCCCTGGACTGTGTCTCTCCCTGACTGCGCTCTGCACTGGACTGTGTCTCTCCCTGACTGCGCTCTGCACTGGACTGTGTCTCCCTGACTGCGCTCTGCACTGGACTGTGTCTCCCTGACTGCGCTCTGCCCTGGACTGTGTCTCCCTGACTGCGCTCTGCCCTGGACTGTGTCTCTCCCTGACTGCGCTCTGCCCTGGACTGTGTCTCCCTGACTGCGCTCTGCTCTGGACTGTGTCTCCCTGACTGCGCTCTGCCCTGGACTGTGTCTCCTTGACTGCGCTCTGCCCTGGACTGTGTCTCTCCCTGACTGCGCTCTGCACTGGACTGTGTCTCCCTGACTGCGCTCTGCCCTGGACTGTGTCTCCCTGACTGCGCTCTGCCCTGGACTGTGTCTCCCTGACTGCGCTCTGCCCTGGACTGTGTCTCTCCCTGACTGCGCTCTGCCCTGGACTGTGTCTCCCTGACTGCGCTCTGCCCTGGACTGTGTCTCCCTGACTGCGCTCTGCCCTGGACTGTGTCTCTCCCTGACTGCGCTCTGCCCTGGACTGTGTCTCTCCCTGACTGCGCTCTGCCCTGGACTGTGTCTCTCCCTGACTGCGCTCTGCCCTGGACTGTGTCTCTCCCTGACTGCGCTCTGCCCTGGACTGTGTCTCTCCCTGACTGCGCTCTGCCCTGGACTGTGTCTCTCCCTGACTGCGCTCTGCCCTGGACTGTGTCTTCCTGACTGCGCTCTGCCCTGGACTGTGTCTCTCCCTGACTGCGCTCTGCCCTGGACTGTGTCTTCCTGACTGCGCTCTGCCCTGGACTGTGTCTCCCTGACTGCGCTCTGCCCTGGACTGTGTCTCCCTGACTGCGCTCTGCCCTGGACTGTGTCTCCCTGACTGCGCTCTGCCCTGGACTGTGTCTCCCTGACTGCGCTCTGCCCTGGACTGTGTCTCCCTGACTGCGCTCTGCCCTGGACTGTGTCTCCCCTGACTGCGCTCTGCCCTGGACTGTGTCTCTCCCTGACTGCGCTCTGCCCTGGACTGTGTCTCTCCCTGACTGCGCTCTGCCCTGGACTGTGTCTCTCCCTGACTGCGCTCTGCCCTGGACTGTGTCTTCCTGACTGCGCTCTGCCCTGGACTGTGTCTCCCTGACTGCGCTCTGCCCTGGACTGTGTCTCTCCCTGACTGCGCTCTGCCCTGGACTGTGTCTTCCTGACTGCGCTCTGCCCTGGACTGTGTCTCCCTGACTGCGCTCTGCCCTGGACTGTGTCTCCCTGACTGCGCTCTGCCCTGGACTGTGTCTCCCTGACTGCGCTCTGCCCTGGACTGTGTCTCCCTGACTGCGCTCTGCCCTGGACTGTGTCTCCCTGACTGCGCTCTGCCCTGGACTGTGTCTCCCTGACTGCGCTCTGCCCTGGACTGTGTCTCCCTGACTGCGCTCTGCCCTGGACTGTGTCTCTCCCTGACTGCGCTCTGCCCTGGACTGTGTCTCTCCCTGACTGCGCTCTGCCCTGGACTGTGTCTCTCCCTGACTGCGCTCTGCCCTGGACTGTGTCTCCCTGACTGCGCTCTGCCCTGGACTGTGTCTCCCTGACTGCGCTCTGCCCTGGACTGTGTCTCCCTGACTGCGCTCTGCCCTGGACTGTGTCTTCCTGACTGCGCTCTACCCTGGACTGTGTCTCCCTGACTGCGCTCTGCCCTGGACTGTGTCTCCCTGACTGCGCTCTGCCCTGGACTGTGTCTCCCTGACTGCGCTCTTCACTGGACTGTGTCTCCCTGACTGCTCTCTGCCCTGGACTGTCTCTCCCTGACTGCGCTCTGCCCTGGACTGTGTCTCCCTGACTGCGCTCTGCCCTGGACTGTCTCTCCCTGACTGCGCTCTGCCCTGGACTGTGTCTCCCTGACTGCGCTCTGCCCTGGACTGTGTCTCCCTGACTGCGCTCTGCCCTGGACTGTGTCTCTCCCTGACTGCGCTCTGCCCTGGACTGTGTCTCCCTGACTGTGCTCTGCCCTGGACTGTGTCTTCCTGACTGTGCTCTGCCCTGGACTGTGTCTTCCGGACTGCGCTCTGCCCTGGACTGTCTCTCCCTGACTGCTCTCTGCCCTGGACTGTGTCTCCGTGATTGAACGCTGCCGTGGACGTTCTCTCCCTGACTGCGCTCTGCCCGGGATTGTCTCTTCCTGATTGAACGCTGCTCTGGACTTTCTCTCCCTGACTGCGCTTAGTACTTAGTTATTTCATGCTGACTCTGCGTACAGTCCTGGAGGTTGAGGCTGCGATCATGCCTGGAGTTAGAGGCATACTGACCCTGCATTTGTCTTTTCTAGGTTTTGGCTCTTTCTTTCTGTCTCATTCTCTTCCCCAACTTCTTTCCATTTGGAGCCAGAGTAGGACAGCACCACTCGCGTGTGGGTAAGTGGTGTGCGGAAGCGCACTTAGGAATGTGTGAGAGATTTACTCTTCCCATTCTCTTGTGTCCGTCTCTTCTGTCCTGCACTTCTGTTTCACATAAACTGTCTTTGTTGTGTTTTTCAGTCCGGTCTCGTCAGTTGCAAGAGGTCCATCCAGATCCTGCCCTCAATACAGTCGTTGAACAGGGTATGCAGATGGATAATGCTCTGCAGGAAAAGGTTTTGCTGGAAGCACATCTGGATGACTCTCTGCTGGACCTGTCACTGCAGGAAGTGCGTCTGGATCCGTCTCTGCAAGGAGCTCAGAATGACACCCCTGAGGTTCAGGACATGGGCACAGCTGAAACCAAATCCTCCATCAACAGCAACTCCTCCTCTGACCTCCCGGCAGAGAACCAGCAGGCGCCTGCAGTGGAGTCTGGCAGTGCCCTTGTCCACCCGGATCCCGCTCATGTACCACATGTAGTGACTGGAAAGCAGGATTGGTTGGAGAGACCGCGGAGCGTGGTCATCACCCAGCGTCACTCCGATGAAATGTAGTATGGCTGGAGAAGACTGAAGATTACTTTATTATTACCCCCCCAATGATTTATGCCTGCAGAGAATTGCTGTATAAACTCTCATAGCATGTCTCCGTAAATCTACCTGTGATGTAATAACACAGAGAGTTACCTTGTAAATCGTGGTGTAATACTGCAGACCATTACCTGTTAATTTTACGTGTGATATAATACATCAGTGCATTACCTGGTAAATCTGTGATGTAATACTGCAGACCATTACCTGTTAATTCTACCTGGGATGTAATACCTCAAAGCATTATCTGGTAAATCTGTGATGTAATACCACAGAGCGTTACCTGGTAAATCTGTGATGTAATACCACAGAGCGTTACCTGGTAAATCTGTGATGTAATACCACAGAGCGTTACCTGGTAAATCTGTGCTGTAATACCACAGAGCATTACCTAGTAAATCTGTGATGTAATACCACAGATTGTTACCTGGTAAATCTGTGTGTGATGTAATACAGCGGAGCAACACATGTGCATTCGTGATCTTCTCCGTGGTGGCAGTAATCGGGGCACCATGCGGTTCGGGTCTGGAGGGGCGTGGTAAAACACTGCTAGATTCTTGTAGTGGACCCGTCACCAGAAGATAAGTTTAGTTTATTTAGAGAAAGTTGCCTTTGTGTTTGTGGTGCAGTCTGGCACAGTTTGGCACTTTATACTAATTCCCTGCACACTATATGGTAATTAGTTCTATTTCAGGCCAAACTCACCTCCCCATGCTGTGCTAGTAGAATAGAAATGCCCCAGTGTACCAGGATTCATTCATAGCGCGGTGGGTGGAGATATTGGCACAGCACAGAAACTAATTGGCATAGTGTGTCAGACAGTGCCACAAAACAAATAAAGGTTCGTTTCTCAAAAACTATTTATATTACAAACAAATGACTAGCACAACATATAGTCAGATTTTACTACTCTGTTGTCCAGTGTGGAACACATGAACCCTGGGGTAAAGTCTCCTGCCACAAGTGGGCAAGGCACTTCTAAAAACAAGGTTTCTGAGGTGGAGATTCCCTTCTACTTTACTATTGCCTGCTGAGCTTAGTTTTAAGTGACCTCATTAATGGAATGCTGTATGGTCAGTGTTCTCTTAGCTAGCATATTTCCTAGCATATGGGGCTGTATAATCCCCCATTAGGTGAACTTCTGTTACTGGCTTCCCGATTCATGCCCTCTTCACAATTCACAAAAAAGGGGTGGAAAATGTAGTGCCAGACTTTCTCAATCACAAACATCTGGATCCTAGAAATTGGGATCTTAATCAGATTTTGCTCTGGTGCATGTTTCTCCTCCAACTACCCTTATTTCCAGGGTGCTGAGGAAATCAGGATGGAGCAGGCTCATGTCATCTTGATATCTGAATTCGGGACCCGCCGGGCCTCAGTTTTGGGTTGGTCTCAATCTGTCCATGGTGGAGCCTTTTCTTTTTCCCTTGCATCTTGATCTTACGACTCCGGACCCTTAGGCCACCCTCGGGTGGAGAATTTAGCTTTGTTGACTTGACTCTTGAGGCTAGCATCCTGAAGAAAAAGAGTTTTCCTGTTATTTCTATTATGCAGCAGGCTAGAAAGCAGGTTTCTTCCAAGGCCTATCATAGGGTGCGGTCCCTCTTCCACAACTGGTGGGCTGACCGAAACTATTCCACAGCCTTTTCAGCATCCTGTTCTCTTGATATTTCTCCAGGATGGTGTTTAATCCATCATGATTCCAATTTCTGTTCTTTTCCAGCAGCTTATTACCTTGCTCCCTGACATACAAACGTTTGTCAAAGGGTTCGCTCACGCCCGGTGTTTTGGGATCCCAGTCCTCTGTGAGATCTCAAACTAGTATTAGGACTGCGCCAAGGACCTCCCTTTGAAGCTCTGTCATTAGTTTCTTTGCATCTGCTGAAGCACAATATGGTATTTTTTCTGACTATATTGTCTGTTCGAATTTCAAACCTTGTCCCGTAAGCCTCTCTTTCTGATTTTTTTTTTTTTTTTGAGCCAGAACCGGCTACTCTTGGGGAAGTCTATGGATGTTTTTACTAAACATTTCTGATTTTCACATCATCCGGTAAATTGTTCGACCTTCTTTTTGTTAGGCTTCTTCTAATAGGCAAGAGTAGGCACTTCCCCTGCTGGATGTGGTAAGATGCTTGAAGAACTATGTTCATCACATCTAGCCTTTTCAGAGATCTGATTCACTCTTTTTATTCTCTGAGAGCCCATGTTCAGGACAGTGTGTGTCCAAGATTACTATTGCCTCCTGGATTAAGGCATAAATCCTCACAAAGAAGCCTGTAGCCTTTTTTGCCATGGCACATTCCTCCAGATATTTGGGTGTGTTTTGGGCCTACAAAAATTAGGTCACTGCTGAGTAGTTGTGTAAGGTGACAACACGGTCCTTGCTGCACACCTTTACCGTACACTGCTATGTGAACCTCCTGGCTTCAACTGAAGCCAGTTTGGGTCAGAAGGTCCTTCAAGCTGTGATGCTTGTATAAGTGTCCTTCTTGCCCTCCCTTCCTCCCAGAGAAAAAAACATTGGGTCATGTCTGGGCAGAGGGGTCCTTATGGGTTCTCTTTTCAGCCGATTTCCTTTTCTTCTGTTTTTCTATTTGATAAAACTGAGTTGGCAGGCGGGGGATGAATTGGAGGAAAGTGGGCATTTCTGCCTCAAAAACCTTAGAAGTACCCTGCCCTCCTGGAGGAGAAGACTTTACCCATGCTTCCTATGTTCTTCATTGACTAAGAGGATTTAACGGTAAATACATTAAATTCCTCTTTTATTCTAGGGTGAGGAGTGCACTTTAGTCATGAATCATGGACAGTTAAAAGCACTTATTATTTCCTAGTAGAAGTGGAGTTATCACAATGCACTGAGATGTACATATATATTCTGTAATATTTATAATAAATACAATATTAGTCATTCACTGGATTTGGGGGTTCATGGGATGCCGTCTCCTATATTTCTACATCTGCATTGGCCTAGGACTCATAAGGATATTGGTCCACCAAGACATGAGAATAGTCCTATTTGTGCCTGGAGGTTGGACACTGAAAGGCTCATTTAGGAATTTTCCTTCTTTCTTCTGTGAGTGATATTTTTGTGGCCAAGAATTATCAAACTATCTGTAGCTAAACCTAAGAGAGGTACGTCTAGCCATGTAGATGTACGCACAGGTGTGTGTGTGCACAGCCAGTGGTAGATGTAAGCACAGGTGTGTGTGTGTGTGTGTGTGTGTGCACAGTCAGTGGTAGATGTAAGTGCAGATGCATGTGAGGTCAGGGGTAGACTGTGTGTGTGTGGGGGGGGTGTTTGTGCAGTGAGGGGTAGACAATAAGCGTAGGTATGTGTGGTCGGGTAGAAGTAAGCACAGATGTGTGCGCCGCCAGTGTTAGACATAAGTGCAGATGTGTGTGAGGTCAGGGGTATATGTAGGTGAGTGTGTGAGGTCAGGGGTAGACGTGGGGGGGGGGTTTGTGCAGTGAGGGTAGACATAAGCATAGGTGTGTGTGTGGTCAGGGGTACAAGTAAGCACAGGTGTGTGCACTGTCAGTGGTAGACGTAAGTGCAGATATATATATATGTGTGTGCGGTCAGAGGTAGATGTCGGTGCATGTATGTGCGGTCAGGGGTAGATGTTCGTGCAGATGTGTGTGGTCAGGCATAGAATGTGCGTGAGTGTGTGTGGTCAGGGGTAGATGTAAATGCAGGTGTGTGTGGTCAGGAGTAGATGTAAATGCAGGTGTGTGTGTGCATAGTCAGGGGTAGATGGAGGTGCAGTTGTGTGTGGTCAGGGATAGATGGAGGTGCAGGGGTGTGTGTGGTCAGGGATAGATGGAGGTGCAAGTGTGTGTGTTCAGGGGTAGATGGAGGTGCAGGTGTGTGTGTGGTCAGGGATAGATGAAGGTGCAGGTGTGTGTGTGGTCAGGGATAGATGGAGGTGCAGGTGTTTGTGTGGTCAGGGATAGATGGAGGTACAGGTGTGTGTGTGGTCAGGGATAGATGGAGGTGTGTGTGGTCAGGGGTAGATGGAGGTGCAGGTGTGTGCGTGGTCAGGGATAGATGGAGGTGCAGGTGTGTGTGTGGTCAGGGGTAGATGGAGGTGCAGGTGTGTGTGGTCAGGGATAGATGGAGGTGTGTGTGGTCAGGGATAAATGGTGGTGCAGGTGTGTGTGGTCAGGGATAGATGGAGGTGCAGGTGTGTGCGTGGTCAGGGGTAGATGGAGGTGCAGGTGTGTGTGGTCAGGGATAGATGGAGGTGCAGGTGTGTGTGTGGTCAGGGATAGATGGAGGTGCAGGTGTGTGTGTGGTCAGGGATAGATGGAGGTGCAGGTGTGTGTGTGTGGTCAGGGATAGATGGAGGTGCAGGTGTGTGTGTGGTCAGGGATAGATGGAGGTGCAGGTGTGTGTGTGGTCAGGGATAGATGGAGGTGCAGGTGTGTGTGTGTGGTCAGGGATAGATGGAGGTGCAGGTGTGTGTGTGGTCAGGGATAGATGGAGGTGCAGGTGTGTGCGCGGTCATGGATAGATGGAGGTGTGTGTGGTCAGGCGTAGATGGAGGTGCAGGTGTGTGTGTGGTCAGGGATAGATGGAGGTGCTGGTGTTTGTGGTCAGTGATAGATGGAGGTTCAGGTGTGTGTGTACGCAGTCAGGAGTAGATGGAGGTGCAGGTGTATGTGCGTGGTCAAGGGAAGATGGATGTGCAGGGGTGTGTGTGGTCAGGGATAGATGGAGGTGCAGGTGTTTGTGTGGTCAGGGATAGATGGAGGTGCAGGTGTTTGTGTGGTCAGGGATAGATAGAAGTGCAGGTGTGTGCCCGGTCAGGGATAGATGGAGGTGAGTGTGGTCAGGCGTAGATGGAGGTGCAGGTGTGTGTGTGGTCAGGGATAGATGGATGAGCAGGTGTGTGTGTGGTCGGGGATAGATGGATGTGCAGGTGTGTGTGTGGTCGGGGATAGATGGAGGTGCAGGTGTGTGTGTGTGTGGTCAGGGGTAGATGGAGGTGCAGGTGTGTGTGCACGGTCATGAATAGATGGAGGTGTAGGTGTATGCGCGGTCAGGGATAGATGGAGGTGTGTGTGTGGTCAGGGATAGATGGAGGTGCGGGTGTGTGTGCTTGGTCAGGGGTAGATGGAGGTGCAGGTGTGTGTGCGCGGTCAAGGGTAGATGGAGGTGCAGGTGTGTGTGGGTGGACAGGGGTAGATGGAGGTGCAGGTGTGTGTGGTCAGGGATAGATGGAGGTGCAGGTGTGTGCGTGATCAGGGATAGATGGAGGTGTGTGTGGTCAGGGATAGATGGAGGTGCAGGTGTGTGTGTGGTCAGGGGTAGATGGAGGTGCAGGTGTGTGTGGTCAGGGATAAATGGAGGTGCAGGTGTGTGTGGTCAGGGATAGATGGAGGTGCAGGTGTGTGCGTGGTCAGGGGTAGATGGAGGTGCAGGTGTGTGTGTGGTCAGGGATAGATGGAGGTGCAGGTGTGTGTGGTCAGGGATAGATGGAGGTGCAGGTGTGTGTGGTCAGGGATAGATGGAGGTGCAGGTGTGTGTGTGGTCAGGGATAGATGGAGGTGCAGGTGTGTGTGTGGTCAGGGATAGATGGAGGTGCAGGTGTGTGTGTGTGTGTGTGGTCAGGGATAGATGGAGGTGCAGGTGTGTGTGTGTGGTCAGGGATAGATGGAGGTGCAGGTGTGTGTGTGGTCAGGGATAGATGGAGGTGCAGGTGTGTGTGTGGTCAGGGATAGATGGAGGTGCAGGTGTGTGTGTGTGATAAGGGATAGATGGAGGTGCAGGTGTGTGTGGTCAGGGATAGATGGAGGTGCAGGTGTGTGTGTGGTCAGGGATAGATGGAGGTGCAGGTGTGTGTGTGTGTGTGTGGTCAGGGATAGATGGAGGTGCAGGTGTGTGTGTGTGGTCAGGGATAGATGGAGGTGCAGGTGTGTGTGTGGTCAGGGATAGATGGAGGTGCAGGTGTGTGTGTGGTCAGGGATAGATAGAAGTGCAAGTGTGTGCCCGGTCAGGGATAGATGGAGGTGAGTGTGGTCAGGCGTAGATGGAGGTGAAGGTGTGTGTGTGTGGTCAGGGATAGATGGATGTGGAGGTGTGTGTGTGGTCAGGGATAGATGGATGTGCAGGTGTGTGTGTGGTCGGGGATAGATGGAGGTGCAGGTGTGTGTGTGTGTGTGTGTGGTCAGGGGTAGATGGAGGTGCAGGTGTGTGTGCACGGTCATGGATAGATGGAGGTGTAGGTGTATGCGCGGTCAGGGATAGATGGAGGTGCGGGTGTGTGTGTGGTCAGGGATAGATGGAGGTGCGGGTGTGTGTGCTTGGTCAGGGGTAGATGGAGGTGCAGGTGTGTGTGCGCGGTCAAGGGTAGATGGAGGTGCGTGTGTGTGTGTGTGGGTGGACAGGGGTAGATGGAGGTGCAGGTGTGTGTGGTCAGGGATAGATGGAGGTGCAGGTGTGTGCGTGGTCAGGGATAGATGGAGGTGCAGGTGTGTGCACGGTCAGGGATAGATGGAGGTGCAGGTGGTCAGGGATAGATGGAGGTGCAGGTGGTCAGGGATAGGTGGAGGTGCAGGTGTGTGTGGTTAGGGATAGGTGGAGGTGCAGGTGTGTGTGTGGTCAGGGGTTGATGGAGGTGCAGGTGTGTGCGCGGTCAGGGATAGATGGAGGTGCGTGTGGTCAGTGGTAGGTGGAGTGTGCAAGTGTGTGCGTGTGGTCAGGGATTGGTGGAGGTGCAAGTGTATGTGTGGTCAGGGGTAGATGTAGGTGCAGGTGTGTGTGTGTGTGTGTGTGGTTAGGGATAGATGGAGGTGCAGGTGTGTGTGTCAGGGGTAGATGGAGGTGCAGGTGTGTATGTGGTTAGGGATAGATGGAGGTGTGGGTGTGTGTGTGGTCAGGGGTAGATGGAGGTGCAGGTGTGTATGTGGTTAGGGATAGATGGAGGTGCAGGTGTGTGTGGTCAGGGATAGATGAAGGTACAGGTGTGTGTGGTCAGGGGTAGATGGAGGTGCAGGTGTGTGTGGTCAGGGATAGATGGAGGTGCAGTTGTGTGAGTTTGGTCAGGGATAGATGGAGGTGCAGGTGTGTGTCTGGTCAGGGGTAGATTGAGGTAGGTGTGTGTGCTCAGGGATAGATTGAGGTGCAGGTGTGTGTGCTCAGGGATAGATGGAGGTACAGGTGTGTGTGTGTGTGTGTGTGTGTGTGTGTGTGTGTGTGTGTGTGTGTGTGTGTGTGTGTGTGTGTGTGTGTGTGTGTGTGTGTGTGTGTGTGTGTGTGTGTGTGTGGTCAGGGATAAATGGAGGTACAGGTGTGTGTGTGTGGTCAGGGATAGATGGAGGGGCAGGTGTACGCGTAGTCAGGGATAGATGGAGGCGCATGTGTGCTTGTGGTCAGGGATAGATGGAGGTGTGTGTGGTCAGGGGTAGATGGAGGTGCGTGTGGTCAGGGGTAGATGGAGGTGCACCACATTTTTCCTACTGGTCCAGTACCTGATTCTACTTCATCTACCATATTATTCCTACAGGTCCAGTACCTGCTTTCACTTCCTCCATCCCATTGTTCCTACAGGTCCAGTCCAAGGAGGAACAAAGAGCAAAGCAGCTCAGATGGAAGGAGAAAGAATCCACCATTGGCTGGAAAACCACATCCATTGCATCGGCCATATACATTCCAGGAGGGGAAAACTGGGAAGCGGCCTATCATAGATCGAAGAGAATGGGAAATGAAACAGGAGATATTTCTCCAAATTGTGGACAGATGGGACACACCAGAAGTAGATATGATAGCATCACCAAGGAATAAGAAACTTCCAGTGTTTTTGTGCCAGAGCAAGAGATCCACAAACGTTAGCAGTAGATGCTCTAACAATGTCCATGGAAGTACAGACTAGTATGTCTTTCTTCCACTAGCCATAATTCCCAGGGACCTCCTAAATATCAGGAAAGAAAAGGTTCACACCTTCCTTATAGCACCATTTTGGCCAAGATTAGAAGAACTTGGTTTCGTCATGTAAATGACATGTTAATAACATAACATAACACTAGTGTCTTCCTCAGATACCAGATCTTCTATCATGGGCCCATTCATCAACTTACACATTATCTCTTTAATGGCGTGGAACTTGAAACCTTGATTTTGAGACTCAGCTATACCGTTATTCAAACTAGACTAAGAGCCCATAAAACTGGTTTCAGCTAGAATATAGGGTTTTTACAAGCAGGACCTGAGAAGGACTGAGACTAAATTCACTCAAAGTACAAGTCTCAGCATTATCAGTTCTTTTTCAAAGGAAAATCGCTAATGTTCCAGAGATTGAAATTTTTATGTGACAAGTTAATAGAATTCTTCCTCCATACCATGATCCTGTTCTACCGTGGCATCTGAATCTGAGTATTAGAGGTCCTTCAGTCTTCTCCATATGAACATTATCTTCAGCCTCTATTAGAGAACTGACATATAAAACTTAATTTGAGAATTTTCCTAACTCTTTGAAGGAAAGTCTGGATTTTATTGAAGACAGGAGCCGACTATTATACTTTTTACTTTCTTTACTTTATCCAGTAGCAGCAAAGTAAACTTTTATCACATGAAAAAAAAGTTTAGATTTCAAACAGAGTAACCTCATCCCCTTAAGGTGCTGTCCACCAATTCCCTTATAGCATCCCTTATTAACTGTCCGTCTGTAGTACTTTCTTCCTCTTTGATGTTCATAACATCTGGAACGCAATCAAAACGAACGTGAATAAACAACCAAAGGGGACAATTTCTTTCTTATTATTGTCGTCAAAACGTCAGGTATTCTTTAACATAAAATTTGCCTTGACTGAGAAGAATCATCCTAAAACAACACAGAAACAAGTGATAGGTTGGGTATATTAGGCAGGTATAATATTCCCCTTCTGTCTTTAATAAAATCCTGACTTTCTTCATGGAGTTAGGAAAATCCTCAAATTTTATTACAAGACAGGAGACTCTTATGCTAATTCAAAGCTGATCAATAACATTATGAGCAATTTGAGAGATTGGTTAAAATAAAACGATTTAAAGGTAGTTTCCCTAGACCAATCTGCCGCTTTAATATATCTACCTACCTATCGCCAGGAAAGATTTAGATGCCATAGTGCCTCTAGATGAATGTGCCCCAAATAAAGAGATGTCAATACCAGGCAACTGCATAATCCATATAACCCAGCTCGCTAATGTCTCAGAAGATACTGGAAGATGAGGTTTGCAAAAAGAGATGAGAAGTTGATGAAGATTCTCAGATCTAATGAAGGAAGTAACTGATTCATAAGATTGTAAACACACTACAAAAAGTAGTGGATTATGATGGAAAGATGGGTAGAAAACTTCTTGTGTTAAAGTTTTAGTTCTTCCATAGGTAGAGAATCTAACACCACCTGGACAAAAGATCTGCCTCTGATATCTAAAGCCTGAACATCCGAGACTCGTTGACACGATACCAGACATAAAAGCATGGTAAGTTTAGCTGAAAGTTGTTTCAAAGACAAATTGTCATTATCTGGCCAAGATTCTAAAAATTGAAGAATGTAGTTAACATCCCAGAGAGTAGAATATTTAGATCTAGGGGGTTTAACTAATCTGATGCCTTTCATCAGCTTGCATACTAATTGATTATGGCCAATAGGTAAACCTTCCAAATATGAATGGCTTGATGAAATGGCTGATCGATAACAATTTATCATTCGAAACGCTTTCCCCAATTGAAAGCAGAAAATTAAGAATGTTAGTTATAGCGGTCAAAACGGATACAAATTCTGTACCAAGCACCAATGTGACCAGACTGACCAACATGATTTTAACATGCTCGGGTTGCTGGAGCCCAATCTTCTGAGATGAGATTTTGAGCTGATTCCAAAAGACCCTCGATAAACCAGGGACTTCTGAAATCAACCAGGCCATTAAATGTAATTGGTTTGTCACCAGCATTTGATGGGGGTTCCCTAATGGATCCGTTAATAGGAATGGAAATGCAACTAGGTGTCTTGGATAATCTATCGACATTTCCAGAAGTGGAGGGAACAAGGTTGAGATGTCCAGAATGGAGTGATCAGAACTATTGTAGTTTGTCGTGTCCTGACTTGTAAAATTACTCTGAGGATCATCACAAAGGGAGAAAGGCATAATTTATGTTTTCTTCCCAAGCTTGTAGGAATGCATCCACAGGAAGAGCTTCTGGATCCGGACTCCAGCTGAAGAATTTGGGAAGATGTTTGTTTAATCTAGACGCAAAAAGATCTATTTCTAGGACCCAATAATCTGGAATTCCAATCTGCCATTGTGTTGGATAGCCCTGGGAGATATTCTGTTCGAACAAAGATGTTCCTGTCCAAGTAAAAATTCCAAAATTCCTTTGCTAGGTTGGCTAAAGTCATGGACTTGGTTCCTCCAAGATGGTTAATCTGTCTTACTGCTGATACATTGTCCATTTTGAGTATAATACAACAATTCAAGTTGTCTTTCATCAGGCTTTGAATTGCAAATGAGCCTGCTAGCAATTCTAAGCAATTGATATGCAGATCCCGCTCTGTATTTGAGAATTTTCCTCACTTGGTGATCTCTCCGCATCGAGCTCCCCAACCTGTCTTGCTGACGTCTGATTCTATAATCAGAGCTGGATTCGATCCAAAGATCACTCTGCCATTCCAGGCTTAAATGTAATCCAACCACCACACTATTTATTCTCTTGCTTCTATTGAAAGGGGAACACAGACTGTATAATTCAGACCTTTCCGAAGGTGGATGATTTTTAACCTCTGAAGAGCTCTGTAATGTAAGGGATCTGGAAAAATCCCTTGAATTGAAGCAGATAGAAGTCCTATGATCCTTGCTATTGATTTCAATGAAATTAGATCTTTCTTTAATAATAACCAGATCTCTTTCCAAATAATTTTTAATTTGTTCTTGGGAAAGAGAAGTGATATGATCAGAGAACTGATTATGAACCGTAGAAACTCTATCAATCGACTGAGTTGAAGAATCGATTTATCCCAATTTATCAAGAACCCTAATTGGGTGAGAAGCTGAATAATTAACTGGATGTAAGATAAGAGTGTTGTTGTCTAGATAAATGATCAGACTTCTTCCCCTTCTTCTCACAAAGGAAATCACTGGTTTCATCAACTTGGTGAAACACCATGGAGCTGAAGACAGGCCGAAAGGTAGGTAAGTGAATTACCATTTCTTTCCCTCCCAAAGGAATTGCAGAAAAGGTTGAAAATGGTGAGACATGGGGACGGTCATAAAGACATCCTTGAGATTCAATTTCACCATCCAATCTGATGGTATCAAAAGATCTCTGAGGCAATGAATGTGTGTGTGTTTAGTTCTTTTAGGTTCTTAAAGGGTCGTAGACCCAAATCTTTTTTCCTTATCAAAAATATGTTGTTGATATAACCTAGGTTTTGGAAAGGTACTTGAGCTATGGCTCATCATTAAATCTTTGATTTCTGAATTTACCAGTTTCCTTTCATGTTCTAAAAACAAAAAAGGAGGAGGGATTACTGTGTGAATGAGGGGAGAATAAAATTCTATCTGATACCCTCTGATTGTATCTAAAATCCATTGATCTGATGTAATTTGAGCCCAATAGGGGACAAAATAGGTGAGTCTACCACCCACCTTTTCCCCTTGGGGACAAATATGTTGACTTAGACTTACCTGAGAATGTTCTGGAACGTGAATGTCCCCTGGATACTCTGGACCTCCATGATCTTTCTCTTTAGGGAAAAATAGATTGTGGGGCCTATTCTCAACGGAGTTGAATCCTCTACCGTACAAAGGGGGTCTTGAAAAAAATCTGGATTGTCCTCTCTGAAGACCATGGAATGATCAGCTGGGAAAACAACCCCTACTTTTCCCGGCCTTCCCAAAAAAGTTTGTGAGAAAACTTTTCTCAAAGAGGATTGGGCCTTATCAAGAGATTCAGGACAAGAGAAGGTAACAGGGTAACAGCCCCCTTCAACAAGGGAACTTTTCCCTTATTACCAAAAAGAGACCAGTTCAAAGTTCGAAAAATGAGTGTAGCCTAGAAAACGGATCTTTAATCCTTAGCTTTTATTATTCTATTTATTGAAAAGACTAAATCAGTCACAGTATATCCTTTATTAGTCTGGTTAACATTAAAAGTACTATAACTGACTGACTACATTCCAACATGAACTGAAACCACCACCGTGGCTATAGTTTATATGGTTGTCACAACTATTTCACATTGACAGAAAAATAGGTTCAATGTATCCTGTTTAGCCACTGAATTTTGTAAAGACACTAACTTCTCTTAAATAATTAGAAATACTATCATGTATTTCTCATATTATATTCATGTATCATCACAACGTGTCGTGTACCGAGGCAGCATTTATTTCTGCTCGGACAAACCGTCCCTATGTTGTTATTCTAAGTAGACGATTATCAGTGTACTAAGTGTAACACAATGTCATTTAAGAGAGAAACAACAATTTGCTGGGATTAATGTTAGCAACACCTTTAGAGAGTTACTGTAGCAAATACACTTATATCTTATAGCGAAGCTCTGTCTTGCCATGAAGGTCTACATAATGCTGTTCACTAAGTGTTGGTATCCTTGTTAGTGAACACTCAAAAAAAAGCAGGATAGAATAAGACACCTCCTCAGTGAACAATCAGCAAGCAGTGGTAGCGATTGCTCTCTGTATTTCCAGACCAACAAATTTTATTTGGGAGACACGCACTGTGATCAAATGTGTTACTTTAATTTGAGACAGTCAGATAGGTTGTTCACTGTCTCTGTCCCTCGTGGATCACCGCTTAAGGATTTCCACAATCTAGACCCTACAACTATTTAACAACCATTCTGCGGTTCAAATAGTAACCAATTTTAGACACTATTAGCCATAAGCACACGGTGGTATAGCTCTACGCATTACAACATTCAAGGTGGTTCATCAGGGGCATATAGGAAAAAAGATCTTACCTTCGACTCTCTTCGACCTCCAAAACTAGGCTGGTACCAGAGGGCGCCAGTGTGACATCAAACATGACCAATCAAAGTGTTTTTAGGAGTTACAATGAACGAATACTCTGTGTGATGGACAACTTGGCTGAATGAATACCAAGTACAAAAAATATAAAATATATGATTAATGGAATACTAAACTCCTAGAGTAATATGGGCCATAAATACTGTCAAAGACTCACTTAGTAAACTAACGTCTGCCTCCACTAGATGGCACAACTAATATGAATCGCCAATTACTGCAGACAAATTCTACTATATTAGACAGTGGAAACTAAAGACATCAAAACATAATGTCATAGTAAGTTGAACATTAAATAATCATCTAATAGTGGATATTAAACATTCAAAGGTATTAATAAAATATACTTTGTGTATAACAAGTTGAAACTCGTTATTATAACTCAAATGACAGACTGGCCCCAAGTTTAGTTCTTAATAAAAGGACTAAAAGTAAAACCCTCATTTAAAGGGATAGTAATGTTTCATAATAAAAGCAGCTCTAATTAATCATCATAGTATTTGGAGAGTGTTATATCAATTCTGTCAGAGTTGTAGTACAAGAGTAATTGAATGATAAAGTATCCCCCTCCCGCCCCTTTTACTGATGTAACACTGCTCAGCCAGATCAGAAGGGAGGTGCCCAGGTAGACTGCAGAGAGGGACAATCTTCAATTAAGATAAGGGAAAAACCTGTCAAGGGGGGCAGGGATTTCATTGTTCTCACAGTAAGAAGATTGTCCCCTGCTGTTATCTGTCTGGTCTATGGACTGATTTCCACATCTGAGGTGAGCAGTGTTACAAGGGGCGGGAGGGGATACTTTATCATTCAGTTACTCTTGTACTATAACTCTGACAGTACTGAAATAACACTCTCAAATACTCAAATACTATGAAGAGTTATTGGAGAAGGTGTTTTTGTGAAACATTACTATCACTTTAAGCCAAATGGGTGCCTTGTACCAAGTCTATAGATCCACAGAGATTCTATTCTTAAAAGCTTCATGTCCAGGTCCCCTTTCCTTACTTTAGGAGATATTTGTTGTATCTTAGAAAAAGAAAACAGAGCACCAACTGAGACTCCAAAATCTCACTGTGATGGACTACAAAACTTGTCTAATGAAAAAACACCAAAAACAAAATGTTATAAAAACTGTGATAGTAAGAGATCCCAAATAAACAGCCTCCCATGTACCTCTCTATTCCTGAATTTAAATGTCCATAAAGCAGTTGTATATGTACACTGGAGTGCACAAATATAAAACTTCCCAAGAAGAATAAAAAAGAAAAAAAAACACAAGAAAAATGAGGAAGAGTTAAAACAAAGACTCAATCCTCCCTTTACCCAGTCAATTCAATTATCAAATGAATAGATGAGTGAATGTTGATGAATAATATGACAGTACATGAAAACGAACACAGACTGATGGAGATGAGGATAATGATGAGGAGGAGGATAATGATGATGATGAGGATAATGATGAGGATGATGATTAGGATGATGATGAGGATAATGATGAGGATGATGATTAGGATGATGATGAGGATAATGATGAGGAGGATGATTATGAGTATTATGATGAGGATAATGATGATGAGGATAATGATGAGGATGAAGATGATGAGGAATATTATGAGGATAATGATGAGGATGAGGATAATGATGAGGATGATGAGGATAATGAGGATGATGATGAGGATGATGAGCAGGAACACAGCAAGAGCTTTCACCCACCCCTACATATCAGCCTAATCACACCCGAGAGGGCAGTCTAGCTAAAAATGACAGACAAGTCCTCTCTGGGCAAGAAATAGCAACTAACCCCAGACATATGTTTCAGCCTTGTTTGGGTAACTTCAGGAAGGTGCAGCTGGTTCCTATAGGAACCGGGATCAGAAGATCCACATATGGATTATCGTTACCTCTTAGGGAGACACCCTAAACGTTTTTCAAATAACAAACTTAAAGATGTGAGAGGCTCTGAGCATTAACATAAGCAAAGCTGACTGTCCTACGGATATCCACCAATCACAGCATCACGTTATAGCTATCTAGTGCCATTACAGAGGAGAAATTTCCACTTACATATTAACCTAATCCCACCCAAAATGACAGTCAAGTACCAAAATGACAGGCACACCCCCTCTGTACAGAAAATACCACTAATCCCACATGTACTTTTCAGCCTTGTTTAGGCCTCCTCGGGTAGGTGCACATGGTTTCCCTAGGTACTGAGAGCAAGGGGTCCACGTCTGGATTACATCCTAAAAGTTTTTCAAATAACAAACTAAAATATGTGAGAGGCTTTGAGCATAAACAAAATCAAAGTTAACAGTTCTGTGTTTAGTCACCGCTCAGATCATCAAGTTTTGGTTCTCTAGCACCATTACAGAGGAGAAATTTCCACATGCACATTAGACTATTCCAGCCCAAAAGATTGGTCCAGTTCCAAAATGATGAGCAAGCCCCCCCCTCCTACACAGGAAATACCACTAATCCCAGATGTACTTTTCAGCCTCCTCAGTGAGGTGCAGCTGATTCCCCTAGGCACTGAGAGCAAGGGGTCCACATCTGGATTACACTTTACTCTTAGAGAGACCCTAACAGTTTTGCAAATAACAAGCCAAAGATGTGAGAGGCTCTGAGCACGAACTAAAGCAAAGTGGCTTGATCTGAGGCTAGTCTACTTTCATCGCTTCACATTTAACTCTCTAGTGACATTACAGAGAAAAAAAAGTTCATATACATATTATCCTAATCCCACCCAAAAAGAGCAGTCTAGTTCAAATATGACAGGTAAATTCTCTCTGCCCAGAAAATACCAGCTAACCCCAAACATAGATTTCAGCCTTACTTAAACATTTTCAGTAAAGTGCAGCTGTATTCTCCTAGGCACTAAGAGCACAGGGTCCATATCTGGATTACCCTTTAATGTTAGGGAGAAAACCTAAGAGTTTTTCAAATAAAAAGAATATGAGAGGCTCTGAGCATGAAAAAGTTGCCTGTTCTCCGGCTATTCACCTCTCAAGAGCATCACATTTTAGCTTTGTAATTCCATTACAGAGGAGAAATTTCACATACATATTAGACTAATCCCACCCAAAAGGGCGGTCTCCTATCAAAATTAGAGGCAATTGTTCACTACTCAGGAAATGCCAACTAACCACAAACATGCATTTCAGTCTTGTTTGGTTATCATCAGTGAGGCGCAGCTGGCACCCCTAAGCCCTGAGAGCAAGTGGTCCACATCTACCTCTACCTTTAGGGAGACACCCTAAGAGATTTCCAAACAACAAGCCAAAATATTTAAGAAACTCAGACTATGAACAAAAGTAAAGTTGCCTGTTCTACGGTTAGTCACTTCTCATATCATCACATTTTAGCTCTCAGCGCTATTACAGAGGAGAAATTTCAATGTACAAATTAGCCTAACCCCTCCCAAAAGGGAGATCGAGCCAAAAAGACAGATAAATCTTCTCTACACAAGAAATACCAGCTAGACACTGAGAGTTAGGGATTCATATCTGGATTACCCTTTACTCTTAAGGAGACACCCTAAATGGTTTCTTCAAATGACAAGAAAAAAATACATGAAAGACTCTGAACCTGAAAAAAAAAAAACAAAGCTGCCTGTTCTCCGGCTAGTTACCGCTCAAGAGCATCACATTTTAGCTCTCTAATTCCATTACAGAGGAGAAGCTTCCACATACATATTAGACTAACCCCACCCAAAAGGACAGTCTCCTATCAAAATAAGACTCAAGCTCTCACTACGCTGGAAATACCAACTAACCAAAAAAATACATTTCAGTCTTGTTTGGTTATTACCACTGAGAAGCAGCTGGTTTCCCAAGGCACTGAGAGCAAGGGGTCCACATCTGGATTAACCTTTACTCTTAGGGAGACACCCTAAATGTTTTTCAAATAACAAGCCAAAGGATGTGAGAGGCTCTGAGCACAGACAAAAGCAAAGTTGCCTGTTCTATGATTAGTCACCACTCAGCGCATCACATTTTAGCTCTCTAGTGCCATTACAGAGGAGAAATTTCCACATACACATTAGACTAATCCCACCCTTAAGGGCAGTCCACTACCAAAATGATGGGCAAGTCCCCTCTGCACAGGAACACCAGCTAAACCAAGACGTACATTTCAGGCTTGTTGGGTCATGGTCAGTGATGGGGGGGGGGGGGGGGAGCAAGGGGTCCACATCTGGATTACCCTTCTCTCTTAGGGAGACCCCTAAGTGTATTAAAAATCAGCATAGAAAATGTGAGAGGCTTCTGAGAACAAACAACAACACAATGGCCTGTCCTACGGCTACTCACCTCTCAAAAGCATCATGTTTTAGCTCTCTAGTTCCATTACAGAGGAGAAATTTCCACATACATATTAAACTAACCCCACCCAAAACGACAAGCAGGTCCCCTCTGCACGGGAAGACTAGCTAACCCCTAACATATGTTTAAGCCTTGTTGGGCTATGGTCACTGAGATGCAGCTGGATTCCCCTAGGCACTGGGGGCAAGGGGTCCACATCTGGATTATCCTTCACTCTTAGGGAGACACCTAAGAGTTTTAAAAATCAGCATATAAAATGTGAGAGGCCTCTGAGGACGAACAACAGCACAATGGCCTGTCCTACGGCTAGTCACCTCTCAGAGGCATCACATTTTAGCTTTCTAGTGCTATTACAGAGAAGAAATTTCCACATACATATTAGACTAATCCCACCCAAAAGGGCAGTCCAGTTCCATAACGATGGATAAGTCCCGACTACATGGAAACACCAACTAACCCGCAATATACATTTCAGCCTTTTTGGGCCATGTCAGTGAAGTGCATATGAATTCCCCTAGGCACGGAGAGGAAGGAGACCTAAGAGATTTAAAAATCAGCATACAAAATGTGAGAGGCTTCTGAGGACAAACAACAACACAAAGGCCTGTTTTAGGCTAATCACCTCTCAGAAGCATCACGTTTTAGCTCTCTAGTGCCATTACAGAGGAGAAATGTTTTCATACATATTAGACTACTCCCACCCAAAAGGGCTGTCCAGTTCCAAAATGATAGGCAATTCCTCTCTGTACGGGAACACCAGCTAACCCCCCAACATACGTTTCAGCCTTGTTGGGCCAATGGTCGGTGAGGTGCAGCTGGATTCCCCTAGACACTGAGAGCAAGGGGTCCACATCTGGATTACCCTTCACTCTTAGGGAGACCCCTAAGTGTTTTAAAAACCAGCATGCAAAATGTGAGAGGCTTCTGAGGCCATACAGCAGCACAATGGCCTGTCCAACGACTAATCACCTCTCAGAAGCATCATGTTTTAGCTCTCTAGTTCCATTACAGAGGAGAAATTTCCTCATACATATTTGACTAACCCCACCCAAAAGGACAGGCAAGTCCCCTCTGCACGGGGAACACCAACTAACCCCCGACATACGTTTCAGCATTGTTGAGTCATGGTGAGTGAGATGCAGCTGGTTTCCCCTAGACACTGAGCGCAAGGGGTCCACATCTGGATTATCCTTCACTCTTAGGGAGACCCCTAAGAGTATTAAAAATCAGCATATAAAATGCAAAAGGCTTCTGTGGACGAACAACAGCAAACTGGCTTGTCCTACGGCTAGTCACCTCTCAGAAGCATCACGTTTTAGCTCTCTAGTGACATTACAGAAGAGAACTTTCCACATACATTTTAGACAAATCCCAACCAAAAGGGCAGTCCAGTTCTAAAACAATGGGCAAAGCCCCTCTTCATGGGAACACCAACTAACCCCACCCCCTACATACATACATACATACATACATACATACATACATACATACATACATACATACATACATACATACATACATACATACATACATACATACATTTCAGCCTTGTTAGGCCATGCTTAAGGAGGTACAGCTGGTGTCCCCTAAGCATTGAAAGCAAGGGGTCCACATCTGGATTACCCTTCACTCTTAGGGAGACCCCTAAGATTATTAAAAATCAGCATACAAAATGTGAGAGGCCTCCGAGAACAAACAACAGGATAATGGCCTGTCCTACGGCTACTCACCTCTCAGAAGCATCATGTTTTAGCTCTCTAGTTCCATTACAGAGGAGAAATTTCCACATACATATTAAACTAATCCCACCCAAAACAACAGGCAGGTCCCCTGTGCACAGGAACACCAGCTAACCCCTGACATACGTTTCAGCCTTGTTGGGCCATGGTCAGTGAGGTGCAGCTGGATTCCCCTAGGCACTGAGAGCAAGGGGTGCACATCTGGATTACCCTTCATTCGTAGGGAGACCCCTAAGTGTATTAAAAATAAGCATACAAAATGTGAGAGGCTTCTGAGAAGAACAACAGCAGAATGGCCTGTCTTACGGTTAGTTATCTCTCAGAAGCGTCATGTTTTAACTTTCTAGTGCAATTACAGAGAAGACACTTCCACATACATATTATACTAACCCCACCCAAAAGTCCAGTCTCCTCTGCCCAGGAACACATGCTAACTAGCGACCTACATTTCAGCCTTGATGGGGTATGGTCAGGGATGTAGAGCTGCATTCACATAGGCACTGAGAGTAAGGGGTCCACATCTGGATTATCCTTCACTCTTAGGGAGACACCTAAGAGTATTAAAAATCAGCATATAAAATATGAGAGGCTTCTGAGAAGGAACAACAGCACAATAGCCTGTCCTACAGCTAATCACCTCTCAGACGCATCATGTTTTAGATCTCTAGATCTATTATAGAGAAGAAATTAACACATACATATTAAACTAATCCCACCCAAAAAGGCAGTCCAGCTCCATAACGATGAGTAAGCCCCCACTGCACAGGAACACAACTAAACCCCGCCATACATTTCCGCTTTGATGGGCCATAGTCAGTGAGGTGCAGCTGGATTCCCCAAGGCCCTGAGAGCAAGGGGTCCACATCTGGATTACCCTTCACTCTTAGGGATACCCCTAAGTGTTTTAAAAATCAGCATACAAAATCTGAGAGGCTTCTGAGAAAGAACAACAGCACCATGGCCTGTCCTACTGCTACTCACCTCTCAGAAGCGTTACATTTTAGCTCTCTAGTGCAGTTACAGAGGAGATATTTCCACATACATATTAGACTAATCCACCCCAATAGGACAATCCTCTCTGCACAGAAACAACACCTAACCCCTAACATACGTTTCAGCCTTGTTGGTCCATAATCAGTGAAGGGCAGCTAGAACCCCCTAGACACTAAAAGCAAGGAGTCAACATCTGGATTACCCTTCACTCTTAGGGAGAACCCTAAGTGTTTTAAAAATCAGCATACAAAATGTGAGAGGCCTCTGAGGACGACCAACAGCACCATGGTCTGTTCTACTGCTAGCCACCTCTCAGAAGCATCATGTGTTAGCTCTCTAGTGACATTACAGAGAAGACATTTCCACATACATATTAGACTAATGCTACCCAAAAGTCCACTTCCAAAATAATGGGCAAATGCCCTCTGCACAGAAACACCAGCTATCCCCAGACATACATTTCAGCCTTGCTGGGGCATAATCAGTGATGTGCCACTAGATGCCTTTAGGCACGGAGAGCAAGGGGTCCACATCTGGATTATCCTTCACTCTTAGGGAGACCCCTAAGAGTATTTAAAATCAGCATACAAAATATGAGAGGCTTCTGTGAATGAACAATAGCACATTGGCCTGCTCTACAGCTATTCACCTTTCAGAAGCATCATGTTTCAGCTATCTGGAATCATTACAGAGAAGAAATTTTTTTCATACATATTACACTAATCACACCCAAAAGGGCAGCCCAGTTCCAAAATGACAGGCAAATCTCATCTCCACAGGAACACCAGCTAACCCCCGACTGAGAGCCAGGGGTCCACATCTGGATTACCCTTCACTCTTAGTTAGACCCCTAAGTGTATTAAAAATCAGCATATAAAATGTGAAAGGCTTCGGAGGACGAACAGCACAATAGCCTGTTCTACAGCTAGTCACCTCTCAGGAGCATCATGTTTTAGCTCTCTAGTGCCATTACAGAGGAGACATTTCCACATACATATTAGGGCAGTCCAGTTCTAAAATGATGGATAAATCCTCTCTGCACGTTAACACCAACTAACCCCCCAACGTATATTTCAGCCTTGTTGATACACGGTCAGTGAGGTGCAGCTGGATTCCCCTAGGCACTGAGAGCAAGGGGTCCACATCTGGATTACCCTTCTCTCTTAGGGAGACCCCTAAGTGTATTAAAAATCAGCATACAAAATGTGAGAGGCTTCTGAGGACGAACAACAGCACAAAAGCCTGTCCTACGGCTAGTCACCACTCAGAATCATCACGTTTTAGCTCTCTAGTTCTATTACAGAGAAGAAACTTCCTCATACATAAGAAACTAATCCCAACCAAAACAACAAGCAGGTCCGCTCTGCACAGGAACACCAACTAGCCTCCAACATACTTTTAAGCCTTGTTGGGCTATGGTTATTGAAGTGCAGCTAGATTCCCCTAGGCACTGAGAACAAGTGGTCCACATTTGGATTACCCTTCACTCTTAAGGAGACCTCTAATAGTATTAAAAATCAGCATAGAAAATGTGAGAGGCTTCTGAGAACAAACAACAACACAATGGCCTGTCCTACGGCTACTCACCTCTCAAAAGCATCATGTTTTAGCTCTCTAGTTCCATTACAGAGGAGAAATTTCCACATACATATTAAACTAACCCCACCCAAAACGACAAGCAGGTCCCCTCTGCACGGGAAGACTAGCTAACCCCTAACATATGTTTAAGCCTTGTTGGGCTATGGTCACTGAGATGCAGCTGGATTCCCCTAGGCACTGGGGGCAAGGGGTCCACATCTGGATTATCCTTCACTCTTAGGGAGACACCTAAGAGTTTTAAAAATCAGCATATAAAATGTGAGAGGCCTCTGAGGACGAACAACAGCACAATAGCCTGTCCTACGGCTAGTCACCTCTCAGAGGCATCACATTTTAGCTTTCTAGTGCTATTACAGAGAAGAAATTTCCACATACATATTAGACTAATCCCACCCAAAAGGGCAGTCCAGTTCCATAACGATGGATAAGTCCCGACTACATGGAAACACCAACTAACCCGCAATATACATTTCAGCCTTTTTGGGCCATGTCAGTGAAGTGCATATGAATTCCCCTAGGCACGGAGAGGAAGGAGACCTAAGAGATTTAAAAATCAGCATACAAAATGTGAGAGGCTTCTGAGGACAAACAACAACACAAAGGCCTGTTTTAGGCTAATCACCTCTCAGAAGCATCACGTTTTAGCTCTCTAGTGCCATTACAGAGGAGAAATGTTTTCATACATATTAGACTACTCCCACCCAAAAGGGCTGTCCAGTTCCAAAATGATAGGCAATTCCTCTCTGTACAGGAACACCAGCTAACCCCCCAACATACGTTTCAGCCTTGTTGGGCCAATGGTCGGTGAGGTGCAGCTGGATTCCCCTAGACACTGAGAGCAAGGGGTCCACATCTGGATTACCCTTCACTCTTAGGGAGACCCCTAAGTGTTTTAAAAACCAGCATGCAAAATGTGAGAGGCTTCTGAGGCCATACAGCAGCACAATGGCCTTTCCAACAACTAATCACCTCTCAGAAGCATCATGTTTTAGCTCTCTAGTTCCATTACAGAGGAGAAATTTCCTCATACATATTTGACTAACCCCACCCAAAAGGACAGGCAAGTCCCCTCTGCACGGGGAACACCAACTAACCCCCGACATACGTTTCAGCATTGTTGAGTCATGGTGAGTGAGATGCAGCTGGTTTCCCTTAGACACTGAGCGCAAGGGGTCCACATCTGGATTATCCTTCACTCTTAGGGAGACCCCTAAGAGTATTAAAAATCAGCATATAAAATGCAAAAGGCTTCTGTGGACGAACAACAGCAAACTGGCTTGTCCTACGGCTAGTCACCTCTCAGAAGCATCACGTTTTTGCTCTCTAGTGACATTACAGAAGAGAACTTTCCACATACATTTTAGACAAATCCCAACCAAAAGGGCAGTCCAGTTCTAAAACAATGGGCAAAGCCCCTCTTCATGGGAACACCAACTAACCACCCCCTACCCCCTACATACATACATACATACATACATTTCAGCCTTGTTAGGCCATGCTTAAGGAGGTACAGCTGGTGTCCCCTAAGCATCGAAAGCAAGGGGTCCACATCTGGATTACCCTTCACTCTTAGGGATACCCCTAAGTGTTTTAAAAATCAGCATACAAAATCTGAGAGGCTTCTGAGAAAGAACAACAGCACAATAGCCTGTCCTACTGCTACTCACCTCTCAGAAGCGTTACATTTTAGCTCTCTAGTGCAGTTACAGAGGAGATATTTCCACATACATATTAGACTAATCCACCCCAATAGGACAATCCTCTCTGCACAGAAACAACACCTAACCCCTAACATACGTTTCAGCCTTGTTGGTCCATAATCAGTGAAGGGCAGCTAGAACCCCCTAGACACTAAAAGCAAGGGGTCCACATCTGGATTACCCTTCACTCTTAGGGAGACCCCTAAGATTATTAAAAATCAGCATACAAAATGTGAGAGGCCTCCGAGAACAAACAACAGGATAATGGCCTGTCCTACGGCTACTCACCTCTCAGAAGCATCATGTTTTAGCTCTCTAGTTCCATTACAGAGGAGAAATTTCCTCATACATATTAAACTAATCCCACCCAAAACAACAGGCAGGTCCCCTGTGCACAGGAACACCAGCTAACCCCTGACATACGTTTCAGCCTTGTTGGGCCATGGTCAGTGAGGTGCAGCTGGATTCCCCTAGGCACTGAGAGCAAGGGGTCCACATCTGGATTACCCTTCATTCGTAGGGAGACCCCTAAGTGTATTAAAAATAAGCATACAAAATGTGAGAGGCTTCTGAGAAGAACAACAGCAGAATGGCCTGTCTTACGGTTAGTTATCTCTCAGAAGCGTCATGTTTTAACTTTCTAGTGCAATTACAGAGAAGACACTTCCACATACATATTATACTAACCCCACCCAAAAGTCCAGTCTCCTCTGCTCAGGAACACATGCTAACTAGCGACCTACATTTCAGCCTTGATGGGGTATGGTCAGGGATGTAGAGCTGCATTCACATAGGCACTGAGAGTAAGGGGTCCACATCTGGATTATCCTTCACTCTTAGGGAGACACCTAAGAGTATTAAAAATCAGCATATAAAATATGAGAGGCTTCTGTGAAGGAACAACAGCACAATAGCCTGTCCTACAGCTAATCACCTCTCAGACGCATCATGTTTTAGATCTCTAGATCTATTATAGAGAAGAAATTAACACATACATATTAAACTAATCCCACCCAAAAAGGCAGTCCAGCTCCATAACAATGAGTAAGCCCCCACTGCACAGGAACACAACTAAAGCCCGCCATACATTTCCGCTTTGATGGGCCATAGTCAGTGAGGTGCAGCTGGATTCCCCAAGGCCCTGAGAGCAAGGGGTCCACATCTGGATTACCCTTCACTCTTAGGGATACCCCTAAGTGTTTTAAAAATCAGCATACAAAATCTGAGAGGCTTCTGAGAAAGAACAACAGCACAATAGCCTGTCCTACTGCTACTCACCTCTCAGAAGCGTTACATTTTAGCTCTCTAGTGCAGTTACAGAGGAGATATTTCCACATACATATTAGACTAATCCACCCCAATAGGACAATCCTCTCTGCACAGAAACAACACCTAACCCCTAACATACGTTTCAGCCTTGTTGGTCCATAATCAGTGAAGGGCAGCTAGAACCCCCTAGACACTAAAAGCAAGGAGTCAACATCTGGATTACCCTTCACTCTTAGGGAGAACCCTAAGTGTTTTAAAAATCAGCATACAAAATGTGAGAGGCCTCTGAGGACGACCAACAGCACCATGGTCTGTTCTACTGCTAGCCACCTCTCAGAAGCATCATGTTTTAGCTCTCTAGTGACATTACAGAGAAGACATTTCCACATACATATTAGACTAATGCTACCCAAAAGTCCACTTCCAAAATAATGGGCAAATTCCCTCTGCACAGAAACACCAGCTATCCCCAGACATACATTTCAGCCTTGCTGGGGCATAATCAGTGATGTGCCACTAGATGCCTTTAGGCACGGAGAGCAAGGGGTCCACATCTGGATTATCCTTCACTCTTAGGGAGACCCCTAAGAGTATTTAAAATCAGCATACAAAATATGAGAGGCTTCTGTGAATGAACAATAGCACATTGGCCTGCTCTACAGCTATTCACCTTTCAGAAGCATCATGTTTCAGCTATCTGGAATCATTACAGAGAAGAAATTTTTTTCATACATATTACACTAATCACACCCAAAAGGGCAGCCCAGTTCCAAAATGACAGGCAAATCTCATCTCCACAGGAACACCAGCTAACCCCCGACTGAGAGCCAGGGGTCCACATCTGGATTACCCTTCACTCTTAGTTAGACCCCTAAGTGTATTAAAAATCAGCATATAAAATGTGAAAGGCTTCGGAGGACGAACAGCACAATAGCCTGTTCTACAGCTAGTCACCTCTCAGGAGCATCATGTTTTAGCTCTCTAGTGCCATTACAGAGGAGACATTTCCACATACATATTAGGGCAGTCCAGTTCTAAAATGATGGATAAATCCTCTCTGCACGTTAACACCAACTAACCCCCCAACGTATATTTCAGCCTTGTTGATACACGGTCAGTGAGGTGCAGCTGGATTCCCCTAGGCACTGAGAGCAAGGGGTCCACATCTGGATTACCCTTCTCTCTTAGGGAGACCCCTAAGTGTATTAAAAATCAGCATACAAAATGTGAGAGGCTTCTGAGGACGAACAACAGCACAAAAGCCTGTCCTACGGCTAGTCACCACTCAGAATCATCACGTTTTAGCTCTCTAGTTCTATTACAGAGAAGAAACTTCCTCATACATAAGAAACTAATCCCAACCAAAACAACAAGCAGGTCCGCTCTGCACAGGAACACCAACTAGCCTCCAACATACTTTTAAGCCTTGTTGGGCTATGGTTATTGAAGTGCAGCTAGATTCCCGTAGGCACTGAGAGCAAGTGGTCCACATCTGGATTACCCTTCACTCTTAGGGAGACTCTTAAGTGTTTTAAAAATCAACATACAAAATGTGAGAGTCTTCTGAGGACGAACAACAGCACATTGGCCTGTCCTACAGCTAGTCACCTCTCAGAAACATCACGTTTTAGCTCTCAATTTCTATTACAGAGGAGAAATTTCCTCATACACATTAAACTAATCCCACCCAAAAGGACAGCCCAGTTCCAAAACAACAGGCAGGCCCTCTCTACATGGGAACACCTGCTAACCCCAGACATACATTTCAGTTTCGTTAGGCTATGGTCAGTGAGGTGCAGCTGTATTCCCCCTAGGCACTGAAAGCAAGGGGCCCACATCTGGATTATGCATAACTCTTTCGGAGACACCTAAGAGTATTAAAAATCAACGTACAAAACGTGAGAGTCTTCTGAGAATGAACAACAACACAATGGCCTGTCCTACGGCTACTCACCACTCAGAAGCATCATGTTTTAGCTTTCAAGCTCCAGTATAGAAAAGAAACTTCCCCATACACCTTAAACTAATCCCACCAAAAAAGACAGCCCAGTTCCAAAACAACAGGCAGGCCCTCTCTGCATAGGAACACCTACTAATCCCCGACATACATTTCACCTTTGTTAGGCTATGGTCATTGAGGTTCAGCTATATTCACCCTAGGCACTGAGAGCAAGGGGGCCACATCTGGATTATCCGTCACACTTTGGGAGACACCTAAGAGTATTAAAAATCAGCATACAAAATATGAGAGGCTTCTGAGAATGAACAACAACACATTGTCCTGTTCTACAGCTAGTCACCTCACAGAAGCATCATGTTTCAGCTATCTAGAATCATTACAGAGGAAAAAAATTTTTCAAACATATTAGACTAATCCCACCCAAAAGGGCAGCCCAGTTCCAAAATCACAGGCAAATCTCATCTCCACAGGAACACCAGTTAACCCCCGACATACATTTCAAACTTGTTGGGCCATAGTCATTGAGGTGTAGCTGGATTCCTCTAGGCACTGAGAGCAAGAGGTCCACATATGGATTACCCTTCACTCTTAAAAGGACACCTAAGAGTATTAAAAATCAGCATACAAAATATGAGAGACTTCTGTGGACGAACAACAGCACAATAGCCTGTCCTACGGCTAGTCACCACTCAGAAGCATCATGTTTTAGCTCTCTAGTGCTATTACGGAGAAGAAATTTCCACATACATATTAGACTAATCCCACCCAAACGAGCAGTCCAGTTCCATATCGATGGTTAAGTCCCCACTGCACAGGAACACCAGCTAACCCGCAACATACATTTCAGCTTTGTTAGGTCATGGTCAGTGAAGTGCAGCTAGATTCCGCTAGGCACTGAAACCAAGGGGTCCACATCTGGATTACCCTTCACTCTTAGGGAGACCCCTAAGAGTATTAAAAATTAGCATACAAAATGCGAGAGGCCTCTGAGGACGAACAACAGGACAATGGCCTGTCCTACGGCTAGTCACCTCTCAGAAGCATCATGTTTTAGCTTTCAAGCTCCAGTATAGAAAAGAAACTTCCTCATACACATTAAACTAATCCCACCAAAAAAGACAGCCCAGCTCCAAAACAGCAGACAGGCTCTCTCTGCATAGGAACACCTACTAACCCCGACATACGTTTCAGCCTTGTTAGGCTATGGTCATTGAGGTTCAGCTGTATTCACCCTAGGCACTGAGAGCAAGGGGTCCACATCTGGATTATCCGTCACACTTTGGGAGACCCCTAAGAGTATTAAAAATCAGCATACAAAATATGAGAGGCTTCTGAGAACGAACAACAGCACATTGTCCTGTTCTACAGCTAGTCACCTCACAGAAGCATCATGTTTCAGCTATCTAGAATCATTACAGAGGAATAATTTTTTTCAAACATATTAGACTAATCCCACCCAAAAGAGCGGTCCAGTTCCATATTGATGGTTAAGTCCCCACTGCACAGTGACACAACTGACCCCCGACATACGTTTCAGCTTTGTTGGGTTATGGTCAGTGAGGTGCAGCTGGATTCCGCTAAGCGCTGAGAGCAAGGGGTCCACATCTGGATTATCCGTCACACTTTGGGAGACCCCTAAGAGTATTAAAAATTAGCATACAAAATGTGAGAGGCCTCTGAGGACGAACAACAGCACAATGGCCTGTCCTACAGCTACTCACCTTTCAGAAGCATCATGTTTTAGCTCTCTAGTGCTATTACAGAGAAGAAATTTCCACTTACATATTAGACTAATCCTACCCAAAACAGAGGTCCAGTTCCAAAATGATGGGCAAGTCCCCTCTGCACAGAAACACCAGCTAATCCCAGACATACATTTCAGGCTTGTTGGCGCATGGTCAGTGAGCTGCAGCTGGATTCCCCGAGGCACTGAGAGCAAGGGGTCCACATCTGGATTACCCTTCATTCTTAGGGAGACCCCTATGAATATTAAAAATCAGCATAAAAAATGTGAGAGGTTTCTGAGGATGAACAACAGCACAATGGCCTGTCCTACAGCTAGTCACCTCTCAGAAGCATCATGTTTTAGTTCTCAAGTGCCATTACAGAGGAGAAATTTCCACATACATATTAGACTAATCCCACCCAAAAAGACGGCCCAGTTCCAAAATGATGGGCAAGTCCCCTCTGCACGGGAACACCAGCTAACCACTGACATATGTTGCAGTCTTGTTGGGACATGGTCAGGGAAGTGCAGCTGGATTCACCTAGGCACTGAGAGCAAGGGGACAACATCTGGATTACCCTTCTCTCTTAGGGAGACCCCGAAGTGTATTAAAAAACAGCATACAAAATATGAGAGGCTTCTGAGAATGAACAACAGCACAATGGCCTGTCCTACGGCTAATCACCTCTCATGTTCTAGCTCTCTAGTGCCATTACAGAGGAGAAATTTTCTCATCCATAGGAAACTAACCCCAGCCAAAATGACAAGCAGGTCCTCTCTGCACGGGAAAGCCTCCAACATACATTTCAGTCTTGTTGGTCTATGGTCATTGACGTGCAGCTGGATTCCCCTAGGCACTGAGAGCAAGTGGTCCACATCTGGATTATCCTTCACTCTTAGGGAGACCCCTAAGAGTATTAAAAACAGCATATAAAATGCGAGAGACTTCTGAGGAAGGACAACAGCACAATGGCCTGTCCTACAGCTAGTCACCTCTCAGAAGCATCATGTTTTAGCTCTCTAGTGTCATTACAGAGGAGAAATTTTTTCATACATATTAGACTAATCCCACCCAAAAGGGCAGCCCAGTTCCAAAATAACAGGCAAATCTCCGCTCCACAGGAACACAAGCTAACCCCCCCGACATACATTTCAGCCTTGTTGGGCCGTGGTCATTAAGGGGCAGATGGATTCCCCTAAGCATTGAGAGCAAGGGGTCCAAATCTGGATTACCCTTCACTCTTAGTGAGACCCCTAAATGTATTAAAAATCAGCATATAAAATGTGAGAGGCTTCTGATAAAGAACAACAACACACTGGCTTGTCCTACAGCTAGTTACCTCTCAGAAGCATCAAGTTTTAGTCCTCTAGTGCAGAGGAGAATGTTTTTTCATACATAGTAGAATAATCCCCCACAAAAGGGCAGCCCAGTTCCAAAATAACAGGCAAATCTTCTTTCCACAGGAACACCAACTAACCCCAGACATACAGTTCAGCTTTGTTGAGCCACAGTCATTGAGGTGCACCTGGATTCCTCTAGGCACTGAGAGACAGGTGTCCACATCTGGATTACCCTTCACTCTTAAGGAGACCCCAAAGAATACTAAAAATCAACATACAAAACGCGAGTGGCTTATGAGAACGAACAACAGCACAGTAGGCTGTCCTACTGCTAGACACCTCTCAGAAGCATCAGGTTTTAGCTTTCTAGTTCTATTATAGAGGAAAAAGTTTTACATACATATTAGCCTAAACCCACCCAAAAAGGCAGACCAGTTCTATAACGATGGGTAAGCCCCCACTGCACGGAAACACCAGCTAACCCGCAACATGCATTTCAGCCTTTTTGTGCTATTGTCAATGAAGTGCATATAAATTCTGTTAGGCACTGAGAGCAAGGGGTCCACATCTGGATTACCCTTCACTCATAGGGAGACCCCTAAGAGATTTAAAAATCACATTTACAAAATGTGAGAGACATCTGAGGATGACCAACAGCACAATGGCCTGTCCTTCACCTAGTCACCTCTCAGAAGAATCACGTTATAGCTCTCTAGTGTCATTAAAGTGGAGAAATTTCCACTTACATATTAGACTAATCCCACCCAAAAGGACGGCCTAGTTCCAAAATGATGGGCAAGTCCCCTCTGCACGGAAACACCAGCTAACCACCAATATACGTTTCAGCCTTGTTGGGGCATGGTCAGTGAGGTGCAGATCCCCCTAGGCACTGAGAGCAAATGGTCCACATCTGGATCACGTTTTAGCTTCCTAGTGCAATTACAGAGAAGAAACTTCCATATATATGGGGTCCACATCTGGATTACCCTTCATTCTTAGGGAGACCCCTAAGAATATTAAAAATCAGCATAAAAAATGTGAGAGGCTTCTCAGGATGAACAACATCACAATGGCCTGTTCTACTGCTAATCACCTCTCAGAAGCATCATGTTTTAATTCTCAAGTGCCAATACAGAGGAGAAATTTCCACATACATATTATACTAATCCCACCCAAAAACACAGCCCAGTTCCAAAATGATGGGGAAGTCCCCTCTGCATGGGAACACCAGCTAACCACTGACATACGTTGCAGTCTTGTTGGGACATGGTCAGGGAAGTGCAGCTGGATGCCCCTAGGCACTGAGAGCAAGGGGACAACATCTAGATTACCCTTGTGTCTTAGGGAGACCCCGAAGTATATTAAAAATCAGCATACAAAATATGAGAGGCTTCTGAGAATGAACAACAGCACAATGGCCTGTCCTACGGCTAATCACCTCTCATGTTTTAGCTCTCTAGTGCCATTACAGAGGAGAAATTTTCTCATCCATAGGAAACTAACCCCAGCCAAAATGACAAGCAGGTCCTCTCTGCACGGGAAAGCCTCCAACATACATTTCAGTCTTGTTGGTCTATGGTCATTGACATGCAGCTGGATTCCCCTAGGCACTGAGAGCAAGTGGTCCACATCTGGATTATCCTTCACTCTTAGGGAGACACCTAAGAGCATTAAAAATCAGCATATAAAATGCTTGAGACTTCGGAGGACGAACAACAGCACAATGGACTGTCCTACGGCTAGTCACCTCTCAGTAGTATCATGTTTTAGCTCTCTAATGCCATTACAGAGGAGAAATTTTTTCATACATATTAGACTATTCCCACCCAAAAGGGACAGCCCAGTTCCAAAATAACAGGCAAATCTCCTCTCCACAGGAACACAAGCTAACCCCCCCCCCTTACAGCTACTCACCTCTCAAAAGCATCAAGTTTTAGTCCTCTAGTGCAGAGGAGAATGTTTTTTCATACATAGTAGAATAATCCCCCACAAAAGGGCAGCCCAGTTCCAAAATAACAGGCAAATCTTCTTTCCAGAGGAACACCAACTAACCCCAGACATACAGTTCAGCTTTGTTGAGCCACAGTCATTGAGGTGCACCTGGATTCCCCTAGGCACTGAGAGACAGGTGTCCACATCTGGATTACCCTTCACTCTTAAGGAGACCCCAAAGAATACTAAAAATCAACATACAAAACGCGAGTGGCTTATGAGAACGAACAACAGCACAGTAGGCTGTCCTACTGCTAGACACCTCTCAGAAGCATCATGTTTTAGCTTTCTAGTTCTATTATAGAGGAAAATTTTTTACATAGATATTAGACTAAACCCACCCAAAACGGCAGTCCAGTTCTATAATGATGGGTAAGGCCCCACTGCACGGAAACACCAGCTAACCCACAACATGCATTTCAGCCTTTTTGTGCTATTGTCAATGAAGTGCATATAAATTCCCTTAGGCACTGAGAGCAAGGGGTCCACATCTGGATTACCCTTCACTCTTAGGGAGACCCCCTAAGAGATTTAAAAATCAGCATACAAAATGTGAGAGACCTCTGAGGACAACCAACAGCACAATGGCCTGTCCTACACCTAGTCACCTCTCAGAAGAATCACGTTTTAGCTCTCTAGTGCCATTAAAGTGGAGAAATTTCCACATACATATTAGACTAATCCCACCCAAAAGGACGGCCTAGTTCCAAAATGATGGGCAAGTCCCCTCTGCACAGGAACACCAGCTAACCACCAATATACATTTCAGCCTTGTTGGGGCATGGTCAGTGAGGTGCAGATTCCCCTAGGCACTGAGAGCAAAGGGTCCACATCTAGATTACCCTTCACTCTTAGGGAAACTCCTAATCGTATTAAAAATCAGCATACAAAATGTGAGAGACTTCTGAGAAGGAACAACAGCACAATGGCCTATCTTACAGCTACTCACCTCTCAAAAGCATCACGTTTTAGCTTTCTAGTGCAATTACAGAGAAGAAACGTCCATATATATATTAAACTAACCCCACCCAAAAGGCTAATCTGTTCTGAACAGGAACACAAGCTAACCACCGACATACTTTTAAGCCTTGTTGGGGCATGGTCAGTGAAGTGCAGCTGAATTCCTCTAGGCACTGAGAGCAAGGGGTACACATCTGGATTACCCTTCACTCTTAGGGAGACACTTAAGAGTATTAAAAATCAGCATACAAAACGTGAGAGGGTTCTGAGGATGAACAACAACACAACGGTCTGTTCTATAGCTAGTCACCTCTCAGAAGCATCACATTTTAGCTCTCTACTGCCATTACAGAGAAGAAATTTCCATATATAGAGGCCTCTGAGGATGAACAACAGCACAATAGCCTGTCCTACTGCTAGTCACCTCTCAGAAGCGTCATATTTTAGTTCTCTAGTGCAATTACAGAGAAGAAATTTCCACATACATATTAGACTAATCCAACCCAAAAGCACAGTCCTCTCTGCACAAGAACAACACCTAACCCCGACATACTTTTCAGCCTTGTTGGGGCATGGTCAGTGAAGTGCAGCTGAATTCCTCTAGGCACTGAGAGCAAGGGGTACACATCTGGATTACCCTTCACTCTTAGGGAGACACTTAAGAGTATTAAAAATCAGCATACAAAACGTGAGAGGGTTCTGAGGATGAACAACAACACAACGGTCTGTTCTATAGCTAGTCACCTCTCAGAAGCATCACATTTTAGCTCTCTACTGCCATTACGGAGAAGAAATTTCCATATATAGAGGCCTCTGAGGATGAACAACAGCACAATAGCCTGTCCTACTGCTAGTCACCTCTCAGAAGCGTCATATTTTAGTTCTCTAGTGCAATTACAGAGAAGAAATTTCCACATACATATTAGACTAATCCAACCCAAAAGCACAGTCCTCTCTGCACAAGAACAACACCTAACCCCGACATACTTTTCAGCCTTGTTGGGCCATGGTCAGTGAGGTGCAGCTGGATGCCCGTAGGCACTGAGAGCAAGGGGTCCACATCTGGATTATCTTTCACTCTTAAGGAGACCTCTAATAGTATTAAAAATCAGCATAGAAAATGTGAGAGTCTTCTGAGGACGAACAACAGCACAATGGACTGTCGTACGGCTAGTCACCACTCAGAAGCATCATGTTTTAGCTCTCTAGATCCATTATAAAGGGGAAATTTCCACGTACATATTAGAGTAATCCCACCCAAATGCACGTCCCAGTTCCAAAATGATAGGCAAGTCCCCTCTGCATGGGAACACCAGCTAACCATTGACATAGGTGTTAGCCTTGTTGGTCTATGGTCAGTGAGGTGCAGCTGGATTCCCCTAGGCACTGAGAGCAAGGGGTCCACATCTGGATTACCCTTCATTATTAGGGAGAACCCTAAGTGTATTAAAAATCAGCATACAAAATGTGAGAGACTTCTGAGAAGAAACAACAGTACAATGGCCTGTCCTACAGCTAGTCACCTCTCAAAAGCATCACGTTTTAGCTCTCTAATGCAATTACAGAGAAGAAATTTCCACATACATATTAGACTAATACCAACCAAATGGCCAGCCTTCTCTGCACAGGAATACCAACTAACCCCGACATACGTTTCAGCCTTGTTGGTCTATGGTCAATGAGGTGCAGCTGGAATCTCCGAGGCACTGAGAGCAAGTGGTCCACATCTGGATTATCCTTCACTCTTAGGGAGACACCTAAGAGTATTAAAAACCAGCATATAAAATGTGAGAGGCTTCTAAGGACGAACAACAACACAATGGCTTGTTTTACGGATAGTCACCTCTCAGAAGCATCACGTTTTAGCTCTCTACTGCCATTACAGAGAAGAAATGCTTTCATATATATTAGACTAATACCACCCAAAAGGGCTGTCCAGTTCCAAAATGATGGGCAAGTCCCCCTCTGTACGGGAACACCAACTAACCCCTGAAATACATTTCAGCTTTGTTGGGCCATGGTCAGTGAAGAGCAGCTGGATTTCCCTAGACACTGAGAGTAAGGGGTCCACATCCGGATTACCCTTCACTCTTAGGGAGACTCTTAAGTGTTTTAAAAAACAGCATACAAAACGTGAGAGTCTTCAGAGAATGAACAACAGCACAATTGCCTTTCCTACGGCTAGTCACCACTCAGAAGCATCATGTTTTAGTTTTCAAGATCCAGGACAGAAAAGAAATTTCCTCATGCACATTAAACTAATCCCACCCAAAAAGACAGCCCTTTTCCAAAACAGCAGACAGGGTCTCTCTGCATGGGAACAGCTGCTAACCCTCAACATACATTTCAGCCTTGTTAGCCCATGGTCAGTGAGGTGCAGCTCTATTCCCCCCCTAGGCACTGAGAGCAAGGGGTCCACATCTGGATTATCCGTCACACTTTGGGAGACACCTAAGAGTATTAAAAATCAGCATATAAAATATGAGAGGCTTCTGTGAATGAACAATAGCACATTGTCCTGTTCTACAGCTAGTCACCTCTCAGAATCATCATGTTTCAGCTATCTAGAATCATTACAGAGGAAAAATGTTTTTCAAACATGTTAGACTAATCCCACCCAAAAGGGCTGCCCAGTTCCAAAATCACAGGCAAATCTCATCTCCACAGGAACACCAGTTAACCCCCAACATACATTTCAAACTTGTTGGGCCATAGTCATTGAGGTGCAGCTAAATTCCCCTAGCACTGAGAGCAAGAGGTCCACATCTGGATTACCCTTCACTCTTAAAGAGACCCCTCAGACTATTAAAAATCATAGAACACTTGAGAGGCTTCTGAGGATGAACAACAGCACAATAGCCTGTCCTACGGCTAGTCACCTCTCAGAGGCATCACATTTTAGCTTTCTAGTGCTATTACAGAGAAGAAATTTCCACATACATATTAGACTAATCCCACCCAAAAGGGCAGTCCAGTTCCATAACGATGGATAAGTCCCGACTACATGGAAACACCAGCTAACCCGCAACATACATTTCAGCCTTTTTGGGCCGTGTCAGTGAAGTGCATATGAATTCCCCTAGGCACTGAGAGCAAGGAGACCTAAGAGATTTAAAAATCAGCATACAAAATGTGAGAGGCTTCTGAGGACAAACAACAACACAATGGCCTGTCCTACAGTTAGTCACCTCTCAGAAGCATCACATTTTAGCTCTCTAGTGACATTACAGAGGAGAAATTTCCACATACATATTAGACTAATCCCACCCAAAAAAGCAGTCCAGTTCCAAAATGACAGGTAAGTCCCCTCTGTACGGGAACACCAGCGGGAACCAACATACGTTTCAGCTTTGTTGGGGCTTGGTCAGTGAGGTGCAGCTGGATGCCCCTAGGCACTGAGAGCAAGGGGTCCACATCTGGATTTCCCTTCACTCTTTGAGAGACCCCCAAGAATATTAAAAATCAGCATACAAAATGTGAGAGGCTTCTAAGGACGAACAACAGCACAATGACCTGTTCTATGGCTACTCACCTCTCAGAATCATCATGTTTTAGCTCTCTACTGCCATTACAGAGGAGAAATGTTTTCTTACATATTAGAGTAATCCCACCCAAAAGGGCTGTCCAGTTCCAAAATGATGGGCAAGCCCCTCTGTACGGGAACATCAGCTAACCCCTGAAATGCATTTAAGCTTTGTTGGGCCATGGTCAGCTGGATTCCCCTAAACACTGAGAGCAAGGGGTCCACATCTGGATTACCCTTCACTCTTAGGGAGACTCTTAAGTGTTTTAAAAAACAGCATACAAAACGTGAGAGGCCTCTGAGAACGAACAACAGCAGAATTGTCTGTCCTACGGCTAGTCACCACACAGAAGCATCGCGTTTTAGTTTTCAAGCTCCAGGACAAAAAAAGAAACTTTCTCACGCAAATTAAAATAATCCCACCCAAAAAGACAGCCCACTTCCAAAACAGCAGGCAGGATCTCTCTGCACGGGAACACCTGCTAACCCCCAACATACATTTCAGCCTTGCTAGCCCATGGTCAGTGAAGTGCAGCTGTATTCCCCCTAGCCACTGAGAGCAAGGGGTCCACATCTGGATTATCCTTCACACTTTGGGAGACCCCTAAGAGTATTAAAAACATCACGTTTTAGCTCTCTAGTGCAATTCCAGAGGAGAAATTTCCACATACATATTAGACTAATCCCACCCAAAAGGGCGGTCCAGTTCCATAACGATGGGCAAATCCCCTCTACACAGGAACATGAGCTAACCCCGATACACATTTCAGCCTTGTTGGGGCTTGGTCAGTGAGGTGCAGCTGGATTCCGCTAGGCACTTAGCGCAAGGGGTCCACATCTGGATTACCCTTCACTCTTAGGGAGACCCCTAAGAGTATTAATAATCAGCATACAAAACATGAGAGGCTTCTGAGAAAGAACAACAGCACAATGGCCTGTCCTACAGCTAATCACCTCTCAGAAGCGTCATGTTTTAGCTCTCTAGTGTAATTACAGAGAAGAAAGTGTTTCATACTTATTAGACTAATCCCACCCAAAACAGCAGCCTAGTTCCAAAATACCAGACAAATCCTCTCTGCACGGGAACACCAGCTAACCCCCGATACACCTTTCTGCCTTGTTGGGCCTCAACAGGAGAGCGCAGTTAAATCACCTAGGTACTGAGAGCAAGGGGTCCTCGTCTGTATTACCCTTTACTCTTAGGGAGAATCCTAAGAGTTTTTCAAATAACAAGCCAAAAGATGTGAGAGGCTCTGAACACGAACAAAAGTAAAGTTGACTGTTCTCTGGCTAGTCACCGCTCAGAACATCACATTTTATCTCTCTAGTGCTGTTACAGAGGAGAAATATCCACATACATATTAGCCTAACTCCATGAAAAAGGGCAGTTTGGTTCCAAAAAGACAGGCAAGTCCCATCTACACAGGAAGCACCACCTAACCCCAGTCGTACAAATCAGTCTTGTTCGGTTTCCCTAGGCACTGAGAGCAAGGGATCCACGTCTGCATTATCCTTTACTCGTAGGGAGACACCCCTAAGAGTGTTTCCAAATAACAAGCTAAAAGAATGAGAGGCTCAGAGCACAAACAAAACCAGAGTTGACTGTACTGTGACTAGACACCACTCAACAGCATCATGTTTTAACTCTCTAGTGCCATCACAGAGGAAACATTACCTACATACATGTTATTCTAAACATTCCCAATGTGGCGGTTTACTTTAAAAATGACAAGTAAGTCGTCTCCGCACAGCAAATACCAGATGTACAGTCTGGCATTATTTAGGCATTATCAGAGAGGTGCAACTGATTCCCCTAAGCACTGAGAGAACGGGGTCCACGTCTGGATTACCCTTTACTTTTAGGGAGACACCCTTAAGAGTTTTTCAAATAACAAGCCAAAAGATATGAGAGGCTCTGAACACGAACAAAAGCAACATGGCCTGTTTAACTGCAAACCACCACTCAGACCATCACATTGTAGCTCTCTAGTGCTGTTACAGGGAAGACATTTCTAAGCACATATTAGCCTAATTCCACCCAAAAGTGCAGTCTAGTTCCAAAATAAAGGACAAGTCCTATCTGCACGGGAAATACCAGTTAACCCCAGATGTACATTTCAGCTTTGTTTCAACATCATCAGTGAGGTACAGCTGGTTTCTCTAGGCACTGAGAGCAAGGGGTCCACTTCTGGATTAACCTTTACTCTTAACCCCTTCGCGACTACTGACGTGCCAGGACTGTCATGTTAGTTTGCTACGTAAGGACCAGTGACAGTCCTGTCACATCATAGAGTTCAGGGCTCCTGAACCGGCAGTAAAAAAAAAAAAGAAAAGGCACAAGAGGCTCAGAGCGCTAATAAAAGCAATATTGCCTGTTATGTGACTAGCCAACACTCAGTGCATCACATTTTAGCTCTCTAGCAACATTACAGATGAGAAATTCCCCTGTATTTATTAGCCTAATCCTATCAAAAAGAGCAGTCTAGTTACAAAACAACAGGCAAGTCTTCACTGCACAGGAAACAACCACTGAACACAAATATACTTTCCAGCCTTGTTTAGGTATTATCTGTGATACACACCTGATCCCCTTAGGCACTGAGAGAACAGAGTCCAAGTCTGGATTACCCTTTACTCTTAGGGAGACACCCTAAGAGTTTTTCAAATAACAAACCAAAGATGTGAGAGGCTCTGAGCATGAACAAAAGCAAAGTTGCCCATTCTATGACTAGACACCGCTCATACATCACATTTTAGCTCTCTAGCGCCATTACAGAAGAGAAACTATCATGTACATATTAGCCTAATCTAAATTTAAAGGCAAGACCCCTCTGTACAGGAAATACCAGCTAACCCCACACGTATGTTCCAGCCTTGTTTGGGTATCATCAGTGAGGTGCAGCTGTTTTCCTCAGTCACTGAGAGCAAGGGGTCCACGTCTGGATTACCTTTTAATTTTCACACACAGCGATATATAGGAAGTTTTCAATAATACTCGGCTGGCAAAGAAACCGCTGCACGTTATTGCTGATTGAACAACAGAGTACTACTTGCCCTTTAAAATGTTAGACAGCATTCCTTGGTGAAGTCCTATGAAGATACCCCGAAGTGGTAACTATGGATCTACTCACTGGGACTTATGGAAACCATAAGGTACCATCCAAAAAAATAAGGGGAACAGAAGAAACACGTGTTGATACTGTGGTAACCGTAAATAAGAGATATAAGTGGGTAGTGGATTGGATATTCTCTCTATGTGAGAAGAAGTTTGGATGGAGAACTTCTGATCTTGGATAATCCATGATTCCAGTTTAATCATGTCTGGATATAGAAGGTGTGACGGTACCAGCGCACACCCAGCCTTGGTGTCCCCGTCAATGGTCACTTCTTCCGCTACAAGCTAGATGGACATCCAACAGCATATCGCAATGCACCCCAAACCAGGCAAAACTAGTATCAGGGTAACCAGCACACACTCTGAATACAGCAAGCTTACCCCACCAGACAACACCAATGTAGGTAAAACAAGAACTCCTTTATTGGAACAAACCACACATATTTATACACAAACCTTACATTGAAATATATGGACCAAGCAGATACAATAGGGACATAATTCAATCACGATACAGTAGACAAAAGGTCAACGGCAAATGGTCTAACAAATACAATGACTCAGACATGATTACATTTCACACACAAAAGGGTTGATGAACTCAGACAATGGACACAAAGACTTGAGGGCCTTGAATGAATTAACACACAGCAGGGGTCTCAGTACAGTTCACAATACACTGGCTTGAGTGGCTACAATACACATTGAAAGTAACTTTAGGTAAACGCAAATAATTAACCCTTACTGTCCACTGCCTTGGAAGCAAGCCAGCAGTCCATGGTTGTCAGTCTCTTTGGGCCCAGAAATTTCCAGTCTCTGGGGTTCCTGTGACATTTCTCCCCCTTTTCCACCTCTGACAGCCACAGCATGATCCATACGGGTCAGCTTGCTGCTGTCTGGAGTGCTAGTGCAATGTCCGCACAGTACTTGTCCCCAGCCAGCCCCTACAGTCCTGGGGTTTGTACAGCTTTGCACCCTGCACCTCCAGGTACAGGGTGACTTAGACATAAGAGTCCTTGAGCCGGGGAGGCTGTCCAGCCCAGGCTCCGGTACACAGGAGTCTCTGACCCAATAAAATCCCCCGTCCAAACAACAGTTCCCTCCCAGTCAGCACAGTACCGGGATCTCCGCTGCTGGCTGAGGATGATGACAGTGGGTGGTAGAGTTGATCTGGATACTGGGATGAGAGTACACAACACTCCATCTCCTCCTGGATCTTGCTCTGCTTTAGGGGAGTGGTGCGGCCGGCACCCTCTCCCTGGGGCAATTGCTCAGATGGACAGAGGCCAGTGGTGCTCTGCCCTGTTGCCAGCTCTTCCGCTGGGTATCCGTCTCCTGGTGGCACCTTGGGTGCTTTAACCTGCCGCTGGGAAGAGAGGTTGAATACCTTCTCTCCCGGTAGCTCAAACATCTGCTGGGGAGTGATGCCGACTGCCTCCACTCCTGGAGACACAACCTCTAGCTGGAGGGGGGTACAACAGCTCTCACCCTTGGGTCCTCACACTTCCGCTGCAGAGGGAGGTGGATGACCTCACCTCTGAGAACACAAATCTCCCACTGGGGAGTGAGGTCAGCCACCTGTGCTCCCGGGACCAGGCACGGTTGTTGCTGTGAGGAGATGACTGCACCAAACCCTGGAGCACCGCACTTGGCTGTTGGAACATCCTCAAAGGAAGGGGTAGAGGCAGCTGTAGCTTCACCTGCTATCTGCTGACCCGACTAACAGGTCACTGGAGTCAGCCTTAATGAAAGGGGTAGTGGTGGTTGTAGCTTCGCCTGCTACTGTCAGACCAGACCGTAACAGGTTGCTGAGGTCAGCTGTAGGAAGAGCCCACTCTTCTGCTTGCAGGGTGTCTGTGGCGACCGCAGTCTCATCCATGGTGTCCTCAGTACCCATACAAATCTGCCGCTGGGGAGAGAGGTCAACTACCTCCGCTCCCTGTACTTCCGACAGCTGCTGAGGAGTGATGTCAACTGCATCCCCTCCTAGAACCCAGCTCCTTACCGCTGAAACTATCATGGTGCCAGTGCTATGCTGGTGACATTCTGTCAGTTTTGCTTCCTGCTGACTCTTATTGGTTGATGTGGCTTTGCCCCGCCCAGTATTTGTCCTTAAATACTGGGTCTTGTCACTTCTCCGGGGCCCTTTTGTGGTGTTTCCGTTGCCAGCGCTTGTTCCAGTTACTCGTGTGATCTCTGTCTATGACCCGGACTGCCTGACTACTCTTCTGTATCCGTTCCTGCTCTGTGTACCGACCCGGACTGCCTGAGTACTCTGCTATCTCGTTCCTGCTCTGTGTACCGACCTGGCCCGGCTGACGTTCCTGCTCTGTGTACCGACTCGGATTGGCTGATGTTCCTGCTCTGTGTACCAACACGGATTGGCTGACGTTCCTGCTCTGTGTACCGACCCGGCCTGGCTGACGTTCCTGCTCTGTGTACCGACTTGGATTGGCTGACGTTCCTGCTCTGTATACCGACTTGGATTGGCTGACGTTCCTGCTCTGTGTACCGACCCGGTTTGGGCTACATTGTCCGTGTATCAGGGCCTGCCTGCGGTCCCATCCTGTATTCGGTTTGGGGCTGTCATCCGGGTTCCTCTCTGTCCCCGGACAGAGTCTCTGTTGCCTCATTGCCGTTCCAGCAGTCTAGTCTCGGTAACCTGTCACTTCCTGTGTCGCTCGGGCGACACTCCGGTGTGATTCATCCATCTAGTTGCACCACGGTACGCTTGACCTTTTTTCCTGCCGCAAGCTGAGGTTGGTCTTAGTCTGGGCACCTCAGGCTGTTCTCTCTATCTGGCAGTCGACATTGGTCTGAGCGTTCGTTAACCCCTTTGGGGAAGGTGCCATCTTCCACCGGATTTCAGTCATTGCAGTCTCCGTTGGGTGTTCCTCCGGGCATACAGTTGCAGTCCTCTGTTACTGCTCCGGCAGTCCACAAGCTTGTCCTGGGCCTCCGTCTTGAGGGCCTCGCGCTATTAGGGCCTGTCAGTCTTCCTGGCCTAACTGTAACCCATTCACTGCTGTCTCATTTGAGTATCACACAAACTTTACCTGACCTGTGTCAGTATATTATTGTTGCTGAGTTGTACATATACTGGAACCGTGTGGGTATTTATTACTGTAACCTGTCCTGTGTCAGTACTATATTGTGTATATATATTACTGGACCCGTGTGGGTATTTACTACTGTAACCTGTCCTGTGTCAGTACTATATTGTGTATATATTACTGGACCCGTGTGGGTATTTACTACTGTAACCTGACCTGTGTCAGTACTATATTGTGTATATATATTACTGGACCCGTGTGGGTATTTACTACTGTAACCTGTCCTGTGTCAGTACTATATTGTGTATATATATTACTGGACCCGTGTGGGTATTTACTACTGTAACCTGTCCTGTGTCAGTACTATATTGTGTATATATTACTGGACCCGTGTGGGTATTTACTACTGTAACCTGACCTGTGTCAGTACTATATTGTGTATATATATTACTGGACCCGTGTGGGTATTTATTACTGTAACCTGTCCTGTGTCAGTACTATATTGTGTATATATATTACTGGACCCGTGTGGGTGTTTACTACTGTAACCTGTCCTGTGTCAGTACTATATTGTGTATATATATTACTGGACCCGTGTGGGTATTTACTACTGTAACCTGTCCTGTGTCAGTACTATATTGTGTATATATATTACTGGACCCGTGTGGGTATTTACTACTGTAACCTGTCCTGTGTCAGTACTATATTGTGTATATATATTACTGGACCCGTGTGGGTATTTACTACTGTAACCTGTCCTGTGTCAGTACTATATAGTGTATATATATTACTGGACCCGTGTGGGTATTTACTACTGTAACCTGTCCTGTGTCAGTACTATATTGTGTATATATATTACTGGACCCGTGTGGGTATTTATTACTGTAACCTGTCCTGTGTCAGTACTATATTGTGTATATATATTACTGGACCCGTGAGGGTATTTACTACTGTAACCTGTCCTGTGTCAGTACTATATTGTGTATATATATATTACTGGACCCGTGTGGGTGTTTACTACTGTAACCTGTCCTGTGTCAGTACTATATTGTGTATATATCACTGGACCTGTGTGGGTATTTATTACTGTAACCTGTCCTGTGTCAGTACTATATTGTGTATATATATTACTGGACCCGTGAGGGTATTTACTACTGTAACCTGTCCTGTGTCAGTACTATATTGTGTATATATATTACTGGACCCGTGTGGGTATTTACTACTGTAACCTGTCCTGTGTCACTACTATATTGTGTATATATATTACTGGACCCGTGTGGGTATTTACTACTGTAACCTGTCCTGTGTCAGTACTATATTGTGTGTATATATTACTGGACCCGTGTGGGTATTTACTACTGTAACCTGTCCTGTGTCAGTACTGTATTGTGTATATATTACTGGACCCGTGTGGGTATTTACTACTGTAACCTGTCCTGTGTCAGTACTATATTGTGTATATATATTACTGGACCCGTGTGGGTATTTACTACTGTAACCTGTCCTGTGTCAGTACTATATTGTGTATATATATTACTGGACCCGTGAGGGTATTTACTACTGTAACCTGTCCTGTGTCAGTACTATATTGTGTATATATATATTACTGGACCCGTGTGGGTGTTTACTACTGTAACCTGTCCTGTGTCAGTACTATATTGTATATATCACTGGACCTGTGTGGGTATTTATTACTGTAACCTGTCCTGTGTCAGTACTATATTGTGTATATATATTACTGGACCCGTGTGGGTATTTACTACTGTAACCTGTCCTGTGTCAGTACTATATTGTGTATATATATTACTGGACCCGTGTGGGTATTTATTACTGTAACCTGTCCTGTGTCAGTACTATATTGTATATATTACTGGACCCGTGTGGGTATTTATTACTGTAACCTGTCCTGTGTCAGTACTATATTGTGTATATATTACTGGACCCGTGTGGGTATTTACTACTGTAACCTGTCCTGTGTCAGTACTATATTGTGTATATATTACTGGACCCGTGTGGGTATTTACTACTGTAACCTGTCCTGTGTCAGTACTATAGTGTATATATATTACTGGACCCGTGTGGGTATTTACTACTGTAACCTGTCCTGTGTCAGTACTATATTGTGTATATATATATTACTGGACCCGTGTGGGTATTTACTACTGTAACCTGTCCTGTGTCAGTACTATATTGTATATATCACTGGACCTGTGTGGGTATTTATTACTGTAACCTGTCCTGTGTCAGTACTATATTGTGTATATATATTACTGGACCCGTGTGGGTATTTATTACTGTAACCTGTCCTGTGTCAGTACTATATTGTGTATATATATTACTGGACCCGTGTGGGTATTTATTACTGTAACCTGTCCTGTGTCAGTACTATATTGTGTATATATATTACCGGACCCGTGTGGGTATTTACTACTGTAACCTGTCCTGTGTCAGTACTATATTGTATATATTACTGGACCCGTGTGGGTATTTACTACTGTAACCTGTCCTGTGTCAGTACTATATTGTGTATATATATTACTGGACCCGTGTGGGTATTTACTACTGTAACCTGTGCTGTGTCAGTACTATATTGTGTATATATATTACTGGACCCGTGTGGGTATTTATTACTGTAACCTGTCCTGTGTCAGTACTATATTGTGTATATATATTACTGGACCCGTGTGGGTGTTTACTACTGTAACCTGTCCTGTGTCAGTACTATATTGTGTGTATATATTACTGGACCCGTGTGGGTATTTACTACTGTAACCTGTCCTGTGTCAGTACTATATTGTGTGTATATATTACTGGACCCGTGTGGATATTTACTACTGTAACCTGTCCTGTGTCAGTACTATATTGTGTATATATATTACTGGACCCGTGTGGGTATTTACTACTGTAACCTGTCCTGTGTCAGTACTATATTGTGTATATATATTACTGGACCCGTGTGGGTATTTATTACTGTAACCTGTCCTGTGTCAGTACTATATTGTGTATATATTACTGGACCCGTGTGGGTATTTATTACTGTAACCTGTCCTGTGTCAGTACTATATTGTGTATATATATTACTGGACCCGTGTGGGTGTTTACTACTGTAACCTGTCCTGTGTCAGTACTATATTGTGTGTATATATTACTGGACCCGTGTGGGTATTTACTACTGTAACCTGTCCTGTGTCAGTACTATATTGTGTGTATATATTACTGGACCCGTGTGGATATTTACTACTGTAACCTGTCCTGTGTCAGTACTATATTGTGTATATATATTACTGGACCCGTGTGGGTATTTACTACTGTAACCTGTCCTGTGTCAGTACTATATTGTGTATATATTACTGGACCCGTGTGGGTGTTTACTACTGTAACCTGTCCTGTGTCAGTACTATATAGTGTGTATATATTACTGGACCCGTGTGGGTATTTACTACTGTAACCTGTCCTGTGTCAGTACTATATTGTGTATATATATTACTGGACCCGTGTGGGTATTTATTACTGTAACCTGTCCTGTGTCAGTACTATATTGTGTATATATATTACTGGACCCGTGTGGGTGTTTACTACTGTAACCTGTCCTGTGTCAGTACTATATAGTGTGTATATATTACTGGACCCGTGTGGGTATTTACTACTGTAACCTGTCCTGTGTCAGTACTATATTGTGTATATATATTACTGGACCCGTGTGGGTATTTACTACTGTAACCTGTCCTGTGTCAGTACTATATTGTATATATTACTGGACCCGTGTGGGTGTTTACTACTGTAACCTGTCCTGTGTCAGTACTATATTGTGTATATATTACTGGACCCGTGTGGGTGTTTACTACTGTAACCTGTCCTGTGTCAGTACTATATTGTGTGTATATATTACTGGACCCGTGTGGGTATTTATTACTGTAACCTGTCCTGTGTCAGTACTATATAGTGTATATATTACTAGACCCGTGTGGGTATTTACTACTGTAACCTGTCCTGTGTCAGTACTATATTGTGTATATATTACTGGACCCGTGTGGGTATTTATTACTGTAACCTGTCCTGTGTCAGTACTATATTGTGTATATATATTACTGGACCCGTGTGGGTATTTATTACTGTAACCTGTCCTGTGTCAGTACTATATTGTGTATATATATTACTGGACCCGTGTGGGTATTTACTACTGTAACCTGTCCTGTGTCAGTACTATATTGTGTATATATATTACTGGACCCGTGTGGGTGTTTACTACTGTAACCTGTCCTGTGTCAGTACTATATTGTGTATATATATTACTGGACCCGTGTGGGTGTTTACTACTGTAACCTGTCCTGTGTCAGTACTATATTGTGTGTATATATTACTGGACCCGTGTGGGTATTTATTACTGTAACCTGTCCTGTGTCAGTACTATATAGTGTATATATATTACTGGACCCGTGTGGGTATTTACTACTGTAACCTGTCCTGTGTCAGTACTATATTGTGTATATATTACTGGACCCGTGTGGGTATTTATTACTGTAACCTGTCCTGTGTCAGTACTATATTGTGTATATATATTACTGGACCCGTGTGGGTATTTACTACTGTAACCTGTCCTGTGTCAGTACTATATAGTGTATATATATTACTGGACCCGTGTGGGTATTTACTACTGTAACCTGTCCTGTGTCAGTACTATATTGTGTATATATTACTGGACCCGTGTGGGTATTTATTACTGTAACCTGTCCTGTGTCAGTACTATATAGTGTATATATATTACTGGACCCGTGTGGGTATTTATTACTGTAACCTGTCCTGTGTCAGTACTATATTGTGTATATATATTACTGGACCCGTGTGGGTATTTATTACTGTAACCTGTCCTGTGTCAGTACTATATTGTGTATATATTACTGGACCCGTGTGGGTATTTATTACTGTAACCTGTCCTGTGTCAGTACTATATTGTGTATATATATTACTGGACCCGTGTGGTTATTTATTACTGTAACCTGTCCTGTGTCAGTACTATACTGTGTATATATATTACTGGACCCGTGTGGGTATTTACTACTGTAACCTGTCCTGTGTCAGTACTATATTGTGTATATATATTACTGGACCCGTGTGGGTATTTATTACTGTAACCTGTCCTGTGTCAGTACTATATAGTGTATATATATTACTGGACCCGTGTGGGTATTTACTACTGTAACCTGTCCTGTGTCAGTACTATATTGTGTGTATATATTACTGGACCCGTGAGGGTATTTACTACTGTAACCTGTCCTGTGTCAGTACTATATAGTGTGTATATATTACTGGACCCGTGTGGGTATTTATTACTGTAACCTGTCCTGTGTCAGTACTATATAGTGTGTATATATTACTGGACCCGTGTGGGTATTTACTACTGTAACCTGTCCTGTGTCAGTACTATATTGTGTATATATTACTGGACCCGTGTGGGTATTTATTACTGTAACCTGTCCTGTGTCAGTACTATATTGTGTATATATATTACTGGACCCGTGTAGGTATTTATTACTGTAACCTGTCCTGTGTCAGTACTATATTGTGTATATATATTACTGGACCCGTGTGGGTATTTACTACTGTAACCTGTCCTGTGTCAGTACTATATTTTGTGTATATATTACTGGACCCGTGTGGGTATTTACTACTGTAACCTGTCCTGTGTCAGTACTATATTGTGTATATATATTACTGGACCCGTGTGGGTATTTACTACTGTAACCTGTCCTGTGTCAGTACTATATTGTGTATATATATTACTGGACCCGTGTGGGTATTTATTACTGTAACCTGTCCTGTGTCAGTACTATATAGTGTATATATATTACTGGACCCGTGTGGGTATTTACTACTGTAACCTGTCCTGTGTCAGTACTATATTGTGTATATATTACTGGACCCGTGTGGGTATTTATTACTGTAACCTGTCCTGTGTCAGTACTATATTGTGTATATATATTACTGGACCCGTGTGGGTATTTACTACTGTAACCTGTCCTGTGTCAGTACTATATTGTGTATATATATTACTGGACCCGTGTGGGTATTTACTACTGTAACCTGTCCTGTGTCAGTACTATATTGTGTATATATATTACTGGACCCGTGTGGGTATTTATTACTGTAACCTGTCCTGTGTCAGTACTATATAGTGTATATATATTACTGGACCCGTGTGGGTATTTACTACTGTAACCTGTCCTGTGTCAGTACTATATTGTGTATATATTACTGGACCCGTGTGGGTATTTATTACTGTAACCTGTCCTGTGTCAGTACTATATTGTGTATATATATTACTGGACCCGTGTGGGTATTTATTACTGTAACCTGTCCTGTGTCAGTACTATATTGTGTATATATTACTGGACCCGTGTGGGTATTTATTACTGTAACCTGTCCTGTGTCAGTACTATATAGTGTATATATATTACTGGACCCGTGTGGGTATTTACTACTGTAACCTGTCCTGTGTCAGTACTATATTGTGTATATATATTACTGGACCCGTGTAGGTATTTATTACTGTAACCTGTCCTGTGTCAGTACTATATTGTGTATATATATTACTGGACCCGTGTAGGTATTTATTACTGTAACCTGTCCTGTGTCAGTACTATATTGTGTATATATATTACTGGACCCGTGTGGGTATTTATTACTGTAACCTGTCCTGTGTCAGTACTATATTGTGTATATATATTACTGGACCCGTGTGGGTGTTTACTACTGTAACCTGTCCTGTGTCAGTACTATATTGTGTATATATTACTGGACCCGTGTGGGTATTTATTACTGTAACCTGTCCTGTGTCAGTACTATATAGTGTATATATATTACTGGACCCGTGTGGGTATTTACTACTGTAACCTGTCCTGTGTCAGTACTATATTGTGTATATATTACTGGACCCGTGTGGGTATTTATTACTGTAACCTGTCCTGTGTCAGTACTATATAGTGTGTATATATTACTGGACCCGTGTGGGTATTTACTACTGTAACCTGTCCTGTGTCAGTACTATATAGTGTGTATATATTACTGGACCCGTGTGGGTATTTATTACTGTAACCTGTCCTGTGTCAGTACTATATAGTGTGTATATATTACTGGACCCGTGTGGGTATTTATTACTGTAACCTGTCCTGTGTCAGTACTATATAGTGTATATATATTACTGGACCCGTGTGGGTATTTATTACTGTAACCTGTCCTGTGTCAGTACTATATAGTGTGTATATATTACTGGACCCGTGTGGGTATTTATTACTGTAACCTGTCCTGTGTCAGTACTATATAGTGTATATATATTACTGGACCCGTGTGGGTATTTACTACTGTAACCTGTCCTGTGTCAGTACTATATTGTGTATATATATTACTGGACCCGTGTGGGTATTTACTACTGTAACCTGTCCTGTGTCAGTACTATATTGTGTATATATTACTGGACCCGTGTGGGTATTTACTACTGTAACCTGTCCTGTGTCAGTACTATATTGTGTATATATATTACTGGACCCGTGTGGGTATTTATTACTGTAACCTGTCCTGTGTCAGTACTATATTGTGTATATATATTACTGGACCCGTGTAGGTATTTATTACTGTAACCTGTCCTGTGTCAGTACTATATTGTGTATATATATTACTGGACCCGTGTGGGTATTTATTACTGTAACCTGTCCTGTGTCAGTACTATATAGTGTGTATATATTACTGGACCCGTGTGGGTATTTATTACTGTAACCTGTCCTGTGTCAGTACTATATAGTGTGTATATATTACTGGACCCGTGTGGGTATTTACTACTGTAACCTGTCCTGTGTCAGTACTATATTGTGTATATATATTACTGGACCCGTGTGGGTATTTACTACTGTAACCTGTCCTGTGTCAGTACTATATTGTGTATATATTACTGGACCCGTGTGGGTATTTATTACTGTAACCTGTCCTGTGTCAGTACTATATAGTGTGTATATATTACTGGACCCGTGTGGGTATTTATTACTGTAACCTGTCCTGTGTCAGTACTATATAGTGTGTATATATTACTGGACCCGTGTGGGTATTTACTACTGTAACCTGTCCTGTGTCAGTACTATATTGTGTATATATATTACTGGACCCGTGTGGGTATTTACTACTGTAACCTGTCCTGTGTCAGTACTATATTGTGTATATATTACTGGACCCGTGTGGGTATTTATTACTGTAACCTGTCCTGTGTCAGTACTATATAGTGTGTATATATTACTGGACCCGTGTGGGTATTTATTACTGTAACCTGTCCTGTGTCAGTACTATATTGTGTATATATATTACTGGACCCGTGTGGGTGTTTACTACTGTAACCTGTCCTGTGTCAGTACTATATTGTGTGTATATATTACTGGACCCGTGTGGGTATTTACTACTGTAACCTGTCCTGTGTCAGTACTATATTGTGTATATATATTACTGGACCCGTGTGGGTGTTTACTACTGTAACCTGTCCTGTGTCAGTACTATATTGTGTATATATATTACTGGACCCGTGTGGGTGTTTACTACTGTAACCTGTCCTGTGTCAGTACTATATTGTGTGTATATATTACTGGACCCGTGTGGGTATTTATTACTGTAACCTGTCCTGTGTCAGTACTATATTGTGTATATATATTACTGGACCCGTGTGGGTGTTTACTACTGTAACCTGTCCTGTGTCAGTACTATATTGTGTGTATATATTACTGGACCCGTGTGGGTATTTATTACTGTAACCTGTCCTGTGTCAGTACTATATAGTGTATATATATTACTGGACCCGTGTGGGTATTTACTACTGTAACCTGTCCTGTGTCAGTACTATATTGTGTGTATATATTACTGGACCCGTGAGGGTATTTACTACTGTAACCTGTCCTGTGTCAGTACTATATTGTGTATATATTACTGGACCCGTGTGGGTATTTATTACTGTAACCTGTCCTGTGTCAGTACTATATTGTGTGTATATATTACTGGACCCGTGTGGGTATTTACTACTGTAACCTGTCCTGTGTCAGTACTATATAGTGTGTATATATTACTGGACCCGTGTGGGTATTTACTACTGTAACCTGTCCTGTGTCAGTACTATATAGTGTGTATATATTACTGGACCCGTGTGGGTATTTATTACTGTAACCTGTCCTGTGTCAGTACTATATAGTGTATATATATTACTGGACCCGTGTGGGTATTTACTACTGTAACCTGTCCTGTGTCAGTACTATATTGTGTATATATTACTGGACCCGTGTGGGTATTTATTACTGTAACCTGTCCTGTGTCAGTACTATATAGTGTGTATATATTACTGGACCCGTGTGGGTATTTACTACTGTAACCTGTCCTGTGTCAGTACTATATAGTGTGTATATATTACTGGACCCGTGTGGGTATTTACTACTGTAACCTGTCCTGTGTCAGTACTATATAGTGTGTATATATTACTGGACCCGTGTGGGTATTTATTACTGTAACCTGTCCTGTGTCAGTACTATATAGTGTGTATATATTACTGGACCCGTGTGGGTATTTATTACTGTAACCTGTCCTGTGTCAGTACTATATTGTGTATATATATTACTGGACCCGTGTGGGTATTTATTACTGTAACCTGTCCTGTGTCAGTACTATATTGTGTGTATATATTACTGGACCCGTGTGGGTATTTACTACTGTAACCTGTCCTGTGTCAGTACTATATTGTGTGTATATATTACTGGACCCGTGAGGGTATTTACTACTGTAACCTGTCCTGTGTCAGTACTATATTGTGTATATATTACTGGACCCGTGTGGGTATTTATTACTGTAACCTGTCCTGTGTCAGTACTATATTGTGTGTATATATTACTGGACCCGTGTGGGTATTTACTACTGTAACCTGTCCTGTGTCAGTACTATATAGTGTGTATATATTACTGGACCCGTGTGGGTATTTACTACTGTAACCTGTCCTGTGTCAGTACTATATTGTGTGTATATATTACTGGACCCGTGTGGGTATTTATTACTGTAACCTGTCCTGTGTCAGTACTATATTGTGTGTATATATTACTGGACCCGTGTGGGTATTTACTACTGTAACCTGTCCTGTGTCAGTACTATATAATGTGTATATATTACTGGACCCGTGTGGGTATTTACTACTGTAACCTGTCCTGTGTCAGTACTATATTGTGTATATATTACTGGACCCGTGTGGGTATTTACTACTGTAACCTGTCCTGTGTCAGTACTATATTGTGTATATATATTACTGGACCCGTGTGGGTATTTACTACTGTAACCTGTCCTGTGTCAGTACTATACTGTGTATATATATTACTGGACCCGTGTGGGTATTTACTACTGTAACCTGTCCTGTGTCAGTACTATATTGTGTATATATATTACTGGACCCGTGAGGGTATTTACTACTGTAACCTGTCCTGTGTCAGTACTATACTGTGTATATATATTACTGGACCCGTGTGGGTATTTACTACTGTAACCTGTCCTGTGTCAGTACTATATTGTATATATATTACTGGACCCGTGAGGGTATTTATTACTGTAACCTGTCCTGTGTCAGTACTATATTGTGTATATATTACTGGACCCGTGAGGGTGATTATTATTCTGTGTTTTTTCAATAAAACTGTGTTTTACCTAAGCAGTAGTCTCACCTACTACCCGCTGACCAGACCATAACAGGTTGCTGGGGTCAGCCTCAGGAAGGGTCCACTCTTCCACTGGTAGGGTGCTTGTGGTGACCGCAATCTCATCCACCCCACCCCCAGTTACACAAGCCATCTGCCTCTGGGGAGAAAGGTCAGCTACCTCCTCTCCCGATAACACAAACAGCCGCTGGGGAGTGATGCCCACCACATCCACTCCCAAAATACAGCCCCTCAATGCTGTGGGGACATCCATAACAAACAGGTTAGCGGTGGCCGTAGCTTCACCTGCTACCCATTGACTAGACCATAACAGGTCACTGGAGTCAGCCTCAGGAAGAGCCCACTCTTCCACTGGTAAGGTGCTCGTTGCGACCGCAGTCTCATGTACGGCACCTTCAATGTCCATACAAATTTGCTGTTGGGGAGAGGTGTAAATAACCCCTTCCTGGAGGTTCCGACACTCAATCTCAAGTCCCCACTCTTGGGTTCCGATATCCTCCAGCTCTCCCCACACCTCTGGTATCTGACACTCCCAGCTGCATGGCTCGCTTGTCGCGAATCTCCCAGAACCGGCTTTCATTGCGACTCCCGAAGTCCGGCTCCTCAGCCCTGGCATACCACAGTGAGCTGGGACCCTTCTAGGCAAAGCTGCAGCATGGGAGAGGAGTTTTGGGGAACCCAAACCATTAGAATCCGGTCACATTGTGGAAAGCCCATACTGGAGATCCAGGAAAATAATATCTCCAATCCAGGATGCCAGTACCTCGCTTGCCTGGTGGTCTGGACTTGGGTCAAGGATGCAGGGGCTCCACTGCTGTCTCTCCCTCTCCTGCCTCTCCACATTAGGGATGAAGCCCTTGGAGGAGAAGGAGTATCCCTGTGTCCCTAGTGTGGTCCACCGTTGTTCGTAGCTGCATAGGGCTTTGCAAAGCGTAGCCTCTATCTCAGCCTCTAAAGTGTTGGAGCTGGCCGGTGGAGAGCTGCCACTTCGGTCTCCCTTCCTCTGGGTCTGGGTCGCGCTTTCTTGGCCGCTGAAGCCAACTTAGCTCGCCTCGGCATGGTGAGTCAGCCATTGCTTTCACTGCTCCCATGAACTGTTGCTAAGACCGGGGTCAAGCCAGCGGCTGTATCTCCCCCTGGATGCTGGTCTCAGTTTTGCTGTTGCTCAATCCACTGCTCGCTGCGTTGCTGAGACCGGGGTCACGCCAGCAGCTATATCTCCCCCTGGATGCTGGTCTCAGTTAATTTCCTTGGAAGAAGCCAAATCCCACAGCTTGCCACCAGATGGTACCAAAGGTACCAGCGGACACCCAGCCTTGGTGTCCCCGTCAATGGTCACTTCTCCCGCTACGAGCTAGATGGAGATCCAACAGCATACCACAATATACCCCAAACCAGGCAAAACTAGTATCAGGGTAACCAGCACACACTCTGAATACAGCAAGCTTACTCCACCAGACAACACCAGTGTAGGTAAGACAAGAACTGTTTTATTGGAACAAACCACACATATTTATACTCAAACCTTACATTGAAATATATGGACCAAGCAGATACAATAGGGACATAATTCAATCACAATACAGTAGACAAAAGGTCAAATACAAATGGTCTAACAAATACAATGACTTAGACATGATTACTTTTCAAACACAAAAGGGTTGCTGAACTCAGACAGTGGACTCAAAGACTTGAGGGTTTGAATGAATTAACACACAGCAGGGGTCTCAGTACAGGTCACAATACACTGCCTTGAGTGGCTACAATACACATTGCAAGTAACTTTAGGTAAACTGAAATAATTAACCCTTACGGTCCATTGCCTTGGAAGCAAGCCAGCAGTCCATGGTTGTCAGTCTCTTTGGGCCCAGAAATGTCCAGTCTCTGGGGTTCCTGTGACAGAAGGTTACATAAACTATCGGGGAACAATATTTTTAAAATACTTTTATATACTTTTTTTTATATTTTTTGTTCAGGCGTAGAGTATTTTTTAGATGTATAGTTGCCCATTGTGAGTGTTAGGTGAGTAAGATATGGATACTCACTATCCGGATGCAGGAACCCAGAAGCAGGATAGTCGCTCTTACTGGAACAGCACACTGGGAGAGGGTCTGGAGAGAGAGAGAACACAGGCTCCTCCCCGGTGTGAACTGCGAGCACGAGCAACGGAGTCCAGGAAACAGGCCAAGGATAGGGGAGCCAGAGGTCAGCGGAGTCCAGGAGTCAAGCCAAGGGTCAAGGAGCCAGAGGTCAGCAGAGTCCAGGAGTCAAGCCAAGGGTCAAGGAGCCAGAGGTCAGCAGAGTCCAGGAGTCAAGCCAAGGGTCAAGGAGCCAGAGGTCAGCGGAGTCCAGGAGTAAAGTCAAGGGTCAAGGAGCCAGAGGTCAGCGGAGTCAGAATGGATAGCCAAGGGTCAAGCCAGGAATCAACAAGGAGCAGGAGCACTAGGAAGCAACTGAGCACAAGGGAAGCCACAGTAACACTGAGCACCATGTACAGGGAGCTCAGGGTTTATATAGGCTGTGGGTGTGTAGCAGCTGAAGAGGGGCGGAGCCGGGCGCCGCGTTGCCATAGCAACGCCCGGGAAATCCCAGACCCTTGTTTGAGACGCGCACACAAGGAAGGGCGAGTGTGTGCGCGTCTGACAGAGCTGCCTGCTGGTTTAGAGCGGACGCCGGTCCGCAGGGAATCAGAGGGGACCCGGCGTGGCGGCCGCCATGGCTTCTCAGCAGGGGACCGGAGCCAAGTGCCACTGCGAGTCCGGGCACTGCGGGAGGTAAGACCGGGTCGCCGACGGGCGGCCTGACAGTACCCCCCCCTGAGGTGCGACCTCCGGGCGGGAAATGGTGCGGGCCGATGAGGGTACCGTTTATGGAAGGATCGGATGCATGCAGGGGCATGGACCTGTGAAGCTGGTTCCCAAGAGCGTTCCTCGGGGCCGTACCCCTTCCAGTGGATGAGGTACTCGAGTCTGCCTCTGCGGCGTCTGGAATCAAGCACTCGATGAACCATGAACTCCTCTTCGCCATTCACCATGACTGGAGCTGGTGCAACAGGAAGGCGTCCTGGAAAGGTGTTGGCTATGTAGGGCTTTAGCAAGGACACATGGAAGACAGGATGGATGTGATAGGCGTCTGGCAACTGAAGTTGAACCGCCACCGGGTTGATGACCTTTTGGATGGAAAAAGGTCCAACATACTTGGGACCCAACTTTTTGGTTGGACAGGAAAGCCGGATGTTCCTTGTGGACAGCCACACCTTGTCGCCCACCTGATAGACCGGAGCGGCAGAGCGATGGCGGTTGGCCTGATCTCTGTAACTCTCCTGGGCTTTCAAGAGGGTTTGTTGGAGGGTTCAGAACTGTTTTACGAGACGGGAGAGGCGTTCAGAAGCCTCTGGTACAGATAAGTCATAAGGTAGCCCAGGAAAAGAGGATGGGTGGAATCCATAATTGGCAAAGAAGGGAGACATGCGTATGGATCTTTGGGTTTGGTTGTTGTATGCAAACTCAGCAGTGGGTAGAAATTGGAGCCAATCGTCTTGCAGGTAGGTAGTGTAACAACGGAGGTAATGCTCAAGCACCTGATTCACTCTCTCTGTTTGTCCATTGGTCTGGGGATGGAAAGCGGTGGACAATGAGGGCTGAATCTGCAAATTTCCACAGAAGGATCTCCAGAACCGTGCCGTGAACTGGACTCCTCGATCGGTGGTAATACTCTTGGGCAGGCCATGGAGCCGGAACACAGAGGACAGGAATAAAGAAGCGGTGGTACTAGCAGAAGGAATCCCGATAACTGGTACAAAATGAGCCATCTTGGTAAATCTGTCGATGACCACCATGATGGTATCGTGTTTGCAGGAAGGAGGAAGATCGACTATAAAATCCATTGAGATGTCGGCCCAAGGCATAGCGGGTACTGGTAGGGGCCGCAACAGACCGGCCGGTGCAATGCGAGGTACTTTGGTTTGAGCACAGATTGTACAAGATCGCACAAACTGAGTGGCATCTTGTTGGAGAGTTGGCCACCAAAAATGTCTTTGGAGGAGATCCAGAGTCTTTTTGATTCCCCCATGACCAGCTAAGCGGGAATCATGACATCTCTGCAATACGGATAGTCGAACAGGCTCGGGCACAAAGATCTTTCCTCTGTACAACAGGAAGTGATTGGATCGTTGGATTGGTGGCGTAGTCTCTGGGTAGAGGGAGCTGATAGAGCTGGAGCGGATGTGTTCCATAACGTCAGCTGAAGTAGTTATGAACACGGTTGAAGGTAAAATAGTGTCTACTACCTTGGGTTCGTTGTCACGGGTAACTGGGAGTCGGGAAAGGGCATCAGCCTTGGTGTTTCTGGTACCTGGTCTGTATGTAATGTGCAGGTTGAAACGGGTAAAGAATAGTGCCCACCTGGCTTGTCGGGGGCACAGACGACGAGCTGCACGGAGGTATTCAAGATTACGATGGTCTGTGTAGACTGTAACCAGATGAGAAGAGCCCTCGAGGAGGTGCCGCCATTCTTCCAGGGCTTGTTTAATCGCCAGGAGCTCTTTGTCACCGATGCCGTAGTTCTCCTCGGCCGGGGACAATTTGCGGGAGTAGAAGGCTACCGGATGCAACTGCCCTGTCTCTGGGTGGCGTTGGGAGAGGATGGCTCCTAGAGCAAAGTCAGATGCGTCTACCTCAACAAAGAAAGGGAGTGAGGTGCGAGGTTGAACAAGGATTGGGGCAGAAGTGAATCTCTTCTTGAGTTGGTCAAACGCTGCTTGGGCTTCAGGTGTCCATAGAAACTGTGGTGCTTGTCGAGTCAGCGCAGTGATCGGCGAGATGATGCGGGAGAAATTGCGGATGAATTTCCGATAATAGTTAGCGAAGCCTATAAATCGCTGGACTGCCTTCTTGTCTGTGGGTATAGGCCACTCGAGTACTGCTGAGACCTTTTTTGGGTCCATAACGACTTTCCCAGGTGTTAGGATGAAGCCAAGGAAAGTCACGGTAGTGGTCTCAAACAAACATTTCTCCAACTTGGCATATAACTGATGATCACGAAGACGCTGCAGAACCTTCTTTACATGCTCACGGTGTTCAGTGATAGATGATGAGAATATTAAGATATCGTCCAAGTATACTACTAAAAAGGAATCCAGGAAATCACGAAATACATCATTCAGAAAATGCTGAAAGGTGGCTGGGGCGTTACAGAGTCCAAATGGCATCACAAGGTACTCAAAATGGCCGTACCTACTCCGGAAGGCGGTCTTCCATTCGTCCCCCTCTCTGATGCGAACGAGGTTGTAGGCCCCACGGAGGTCTAACTTGGTGAAGACAGTTGCATCCTTAATACGGTCTAAAAGTTCGGGTATCAAGGGGAGTGGATAACGGTTCTTTATTGTGATTCGATTTAAGTCTCTATAATCTACACATGGTCGAAGACCCCCGTCCTTTTTACCCACAAAGAAGATACCAGCCCCGGCCGGCGATGTTGACGGGCGGATGAATCCCTTTTCCAGGTTTTCCTTGATGTAGGCCTTTAGATGGTGCAGTTCTGGCTCGGATAGAGGGAAGATCCTCCCGAAGGGTATAGGAGCTCCGGGTAGGAGATCGATGGGACAATCGTACTCTCTCCTGGGAGGCAATTGGTCTGCTTTTTTTTTATCGAAGATATCTAAAAATTCGTGATATGGCTTAGGTACTGTAGTAGGTTCTGAAGTCTGGTCTTGCGTGAGGAGTAAGGTTGAAGGAGTATTCAGGCAATGATGCTGACAGTAACTGGATGAGAATGACAGCGTGCCCTTGCCCCAGTTGATGTCAGGATTATGTAGTCGTAGCCAAGGCAGTCCAAGGATCACAGGGAATGGTGGAGATGCCACCAAATTGAAACTTATCTTTTCCGAGTGACGACTGCCCAAGGTCATCCGGAGAGGCAGAGTTTCCTGCGTAATGGGTCCGGAAGGCAAAGAAGATCCATCAACTACCTGTATGTAGACTGGAGAGGGCTTGATTTGTGTGGGCACTCGGAGTTGTCTAGCGAGCTCCTGGTCCATAAAACAGCAGCTGGCGCCAGAGTCAATGATGGCGAGGACAGAGATGTCATCACTGGTCCACTCCAACAACAGAGAAACAGAAAGGTGAGGAGAGCCACCGACAGGAGCTGAACTAAGACACACCTCCGAATCAGAAGTCTTACCCCTTGGGTTACGTGGTCTGCGGGGACAGGAACGAATCATATGACCGGGTTGGCCACAGTAGAGACATAAACTGTTTGCACGTCTGTGTGCTCTCTCAGCCTCAGAAAGTGGTCCTCGAGCAAGTCCAATCTGCATCGGTTCCTCGGAAGAAGAAGTGGAGGTAGGAGTACTGGAGGGTGGTGTAGGTAGAGCTTGGCGTCTTGGAGGAGGAGCAAGTTGGGTTGACCGCTCCAGTCTTCTCTCCCGTAATCTGCGATCAATCCTGATGACCAGATGACAGAGTTCCTCAAGAGAAGGAGGGATACCCACTCGGGCCAGTTCGTCCTTCAGGGCATTGGACAAGCCGAGACGAAATTGATCCACCAGGGCAGGCTCGTTCCATTCGCTCTCGATGGCCAAAGAGCGGAATTCAGTTATATACTCCTCCACTGGCCTTTGGCCCTGCCGTAAGGCCCTCATGGCGATATGGGCAGAGGAGGCCCGGAGGGGATCATCAAACAGAAGGTCCATGGCATGGAGGAACGAATGCCAGGAAGCCAATGCGGGATCATTGGTGTGTAGCAACTGATGAGCCCAGGTCTGGGGCTCTCCGGACAGCAATGAGATCACAGTTCGTATTTTGATGAAGTCAGAGGCATAAGTTCTTGGTTGAAGAGAAAACATGACCTGACAGGCTGTGATGAAGGTCTTATACTTCGTACGGTCCCCAGAGTAGCGTTCTGGAAGAGGAATTCTGGGTTCGGGAGTGTACGTCCTGTCCGAGGGGGGTACCCCTACAGGTGGCATCGCTGGAGCGGAAGCGCCTGAAGAAGCGGAGCTGGTCTGCAGGTCATGTAATTGATGCTGCAGATGAGTCTGACCAGCCTGGAGGTCCTGCATGGTTTGCGTGAGAGCGGCAATTTGCTGGGAGAGGGCGGTGATAGCGTCCGCGACTCCTGCGGGTTCCATATGGGGCTCAGTGTTTCTGTTAGGTGAGTAAGATATGGATACTCACTATCCGGATGCAGGAACCCAGAAGCAGGATAGTCGCTCTTACTGGAACAGCACACTGGGAGAGGGTCTGGAGAGAGAGAGAACACAGGCTCCTCCCCGGTGTGAACTGCGAGCACGAGCAACGGAGTCCAGGAAACAGGCCAAGGATAGGGGAGACAGAGGTCAGCGGAGTCCAGGAGTCAAGCCAAGGGTCAAGGAGCCAGAGGTCAGCAGAGTCCAGGAGTCAAGCCAAGGGTCAAGGAGCCAGAGGTCAGCAGAGTCCAGGAGTCAAGCCAAGGGTCAAGGAGCCAGAGGTCAGCGGAGTCCAGGAGTAAAGTCAAGGGTCAAGGAGCCAGAGGTCAGCGGAGTCAGAATGGATAGCCAAGGGTCAAGCCAGGAATCAACAAGGAGCAGGAGCACTAGGAAGCAACTGAGCACAAGGGAAGCCACAGTAACACTGAGCACCATGTACAGGGAGCTCAGGGTTTATATAGGCTGTGGGTGTGTAGCAGCTGAAGAGGGGCGGAGCCGGGCGCCGCGTTGCCATAGCAACGCCCGGGAAATCCCAGACCCTTGTTTGAGTCTGACAGAGCTGCCTGCTGGTTTAGAGCGGACGCCGGTCCGCAGGGAATCAGAGGGGACCCGGCGTGGCGGCCGCCATGGCTTCTCAGCAGGGGACCGGAGCCAAGTGCCACTGCGAGTCCGGGCACTGCGGGAGGTAAGACCGGGTCGCCGACGGGCGGCCTGACAGTGAGGATTACTAATTGTATGAGTCAATGATTACTTTTGTGTGAAAGATATTGACTATTTGTTGGTCTGTATTGGATAGGTGTGGGTGGAGGCACCGTGATTTGGATCCATTAACCCTGTCAGGTACAGACCATATCGCCACATACACCGTGGTATCAGGTGTACAGATTCATGTTTATATTGTATCTTTTCATTGGGTCTGCTGCACTCTAGTCTATGTTAGAGGGATTTGTGATGGGGCTATCCTGTGCCGTATGGGAATACTAATATACTATAGATTGTAATTTACAGCTGGGGATGCCGCCACATACAACATTCCAGTAATCTGTGTATATAGGTCTACAAGTATTTTGTGATTGAGGAGTATTGTTTGGGACTGTGGAGGATGCTTACTGGCTCAAGTTATTAGGAAAACTTGGATATAGCGCATCCGGCTTGTTATTCCAGCTTACACTTATTGGCTTTGTTCTATATTTGGTCCTAAGCCTATTGTCTAGCAGGGGAAGGTGTAGACTTGATAAATCTATGGTGTATTCCTCACTTGAAGCCAAGGTATTCACTTAAAGGGGAACTACCACCTCGCAATAACTTAAGCTTGATTGATTGTTCATCTGGCGACTAGCTGCTTAGTAGCGCTAGTCGCCAGAAATATTACCCGGTTCTGCAGATATCTGCGTTTTACCGATGGTGACAGGAGCAGAACCGGGTAATATTTCTGGCGACTAGCGCTACTAAGCAGCTAGTCGCCAGATGAACAATCAATCAAGCTTAAGTTATTGCGGGGTGGTAGTTCCCCTTTAACCCCTTGCAGTATTACTGATCTCAAATAAATGTAGTTGATTTACCATTCATATGAATGCCCGGTGATTTTATGGATATATAACATGGAATATTGAAACATCCTACTGTGTGCATGTATTTGGCCCAGAGGTGCGTAGTTCTTATTAATGTAAATAGGTTAACCACCTTTGGACAAGTACTGTTCCTGCTAATACTGAATTATTTTTAGTGCTGTGGATCATTTGTTTAGTAGTGATCATACAGTACATTGGCTTATGTTTGAATAATAGGATGTCAGATGATTACTTTCAAACATTAATAGATATATGAGGTTTTTGCTTTATATCTTAATTTCTCTGTAGTCCAATATAACTCACAGGTACCGTGGGGAGGAGACGGCTCCTCCCAGTGGGCTGGGACAATTCTAGAAGAAGTGCAGGGTAGAACCTCCCCCTCCTCCATATCAGGCTACCTCACTAGCCCCGCCCCAGATTGACTTGTTCCAAGATCCTTGATAGATGGCTGAGAACAGTTCTGAGTAGTTTTTATTATTTTATTATTAGATATGAGGTGTCCAAATTCCCCCATTAGGCAGATTACCATTGCTGGCTTCCCCTGGAGGATTGCCCAGTTAACAGGCGCTGTCTCTGGACCCTTTGCAGCCCTGGAAAAGAATCATGTAACCAATGTGTCTGTCCTAAAAGGGTCTCTCTGAGGCTTCTTCCTTCCTGATGGTAATCTGAAGAAAGAAGTCCCGCAAAAAAAGTGAGCAACCCTATGAGTGCCATGGTCCACTTGTCCCACAGTTCCCCTCCGCACAGGCGTCTTATAGGCATTCCTTATAAGTCCTGCACTCATGTTGGGTATTTCATTAGTTTGATCCCAGGGTCCTTGGAGCTTGGTTGGATGCTTTTTTAGTAATTAACCCCTTCCCTGTTGGTTTTACTGGGTTTTAGGGCTTATTTTCACTTATCCTTTGGGGAGTATAATAGGATTTTAGTCTTACCTGTTAAATCTTTTTCTCTTAGTCCATACAGCTTACAGGTACCACGGGGAGCCGACAGCTCCTCCCAGTAGTCTGGAACAATTCTCCAGTGAATTGCGGGGGTGGAGCCTCCCTCTCCTTCCTAGCAGGCTACCTAACTGCTCCCCTCCAGTTAGATTTGAGACACTAACCCTAATGAGCTAGATAAGGAGAAGAAGAAGAGAAAGACTCCTGTGAGCACGGACCCAATAGGACTCCCACGGCCAGCCACAGGAGACCAAGCATGGTCACTTTCACTGGACGGGAGACCTGTAAGCTATATGGACTAAGAGAAAAGGATTTAACAGATAAGACTAAAATACTCTTTTCTCTATCGTCCAATACAGGTTACAGATACCATGGGGATGTACCAACATTAAGTTCCCAGGGTGGGAAGAGAAGGAAAGGACCAAGCGCCAGTCCCCATGACACCAGAGTTCCCGTGGACTATCCAGGACATGGAACAACCCAAACAAAAAAAGTGTCAGTGGACACTGAATAACAGTAGCACAGCACACAAAAAAGAGCCAACAGGGCTCGAACACTTAAAGAGCTATAAGGCACAGAAAAGTAAAATCCTAGACAGGCAATACTGCCTCCAGGACTTTCCAGCCAAAGTTGGCTTCAGCCAAAGCCAAAACATCAACACGGTAGTGTTTGGCAAAAGTGCACAAAGGACCACGTGGTCGTCTTACAGAGCTCATCAATAGAGGTCTGATTCTTGTAGGCCCAGGAGGCCCCAACAGACCTAGTAGAGTGTGCAGTGATGCGGAAGGGAACAGGTTTTCCTCTGAGCTCATAAGCCTTGCGGATGGTAGCTTTAATCCAAGATGCAATAGTCATAGTCAAAAGTGGAAATCCCTCTCCTTGTCAGATTTAGGATCAGGACAGAAGGAAGGCACAACAATCTCCTGATTGATGTGGAACTCCGAGACCATCTTAGGAAGAAATTACTGAGAGGTACGGAGAACAGCCTTATCCTTGTGAAACACCAGGAAAGGCGGCTTGCAGGACAGGGCCTACAACTCAGCAACTCTGTGGACAGAGACCACCGTCAAAAGAAAAGCCATCTTCTATGTCAAAAGACGTAAAGGAATGGTAACCAAGGATTCAAAGGGAGGCTGCTGTAAAACACCCAATACAAGATTAAGGTCCCACTGAGGAGTGGGAGCCTTATAAGCAGGGAAAGCATGGGCAACCCCCTGAAAAAAAGACCTTGGCGTTTGGTAATCTGGCA
>JBBDGT010000075.1:82111-117134 GCA_037306005.1 Rhinophrynus dorsalis
CCTTCTTACAGGACAGTGTGGACAAGGGCCCTCACTTTGAGTTCTCTTAAGGTTCAGACTTCTGCTCTCTCTGTTTTCTTTCAGAGGCACATTGCTATCCTTCCTGATGTCAAGGTTTTCTTCCAGGGCGTTCTTCATGCTCGTCCTGCCTTCAAGACTCACGGCTCCTCTGTGGGATTTTAACTTGGTTTTTGCCGTTCTTCAGTGCCCTCCCTTGAGTCCTTGGCTACTGTTCATCTACACCTGTTGATGTGGAAAATGGCCTTTCTGCTGGTGATTGTATCCGTTCGCTGTGTCGCGGAATTACATGCTCTGTCCTGTAGACCACCCTTTTTGGTGTTTCACAAGGACAAGGAGGTGCATCGCAGTTCTCAGGAGTTTCTCCCGAAGGTGATTTTGGAGTTCCTCATCAATCAGGAGATTGTGGTGCCTTCTTTCTGCCCTGACCCCACCTCTGACAAGGAGAGGGATCTCCACTTGTTAGATGTGGTGCGTTGTCTCAAGTTTTATGTACATTGCATCGAGTCTGATGCGCTGTTCATCATTCCTGAGGGTCCTAGGGCAGGGAGACATGCATCCAAAGTGACTATTGCTTCTTGGATCAAGTTCACTATTCATAAGGCTTATGAGCTGAGGAAGAAGCCTGTTCCCTTTCGGGTCACGGCTCATTCTACTAGATCTATTGGGGCCTCTTTGGCTTACAAGAATCAGGCCTCCGCTGATCAGTTGTGCAAGGCTGCCACTTGGTCATCTGTGCACACCTTTTTGAAGCACTACCGTGTTGATGTGTTGGCATCGGCTAATGCCAGCTTTGGGAGGAAGATCATGGAGGCAGTCTTGCCTGTCTAGGGTTTTCTTTGGTTCCTGGTGCTTCCTTCAATTTTGAGCCCTGTTGGCTCTAGTCCAGTGTGCTGTGTAACAGTTGGGGTGTTGTTACCCCTGTTCAGTGTCCGTTGATACTTTATTGTTGTTAGGCTATCTCTGATCTGCGTGCTGGTGACTTTGGGGGCCTTGCTCCTGGTCCGTGCCTTACCAGTAACCTGTATGGGATGACCAAGAAAAGAGGATTTTAGTCTTACCTGTTAAATCCTTTTCTCTTAGTCCATACAGGTCTCCCACCCTGTCTAGGGACCATGCTTGGCTCTCCTGTGGCAGAACGTGGGGGTCCTTCGGGGTCATGCTCACAGGAGCCTTCTTTCCTTTCCACTATCTAGTCAATAGTTAGTGTCTCACATCTTTCTGGAGCTGGTTGGCTAGCTGCATCCAAGGAGGGAAGGTAGGCTCCACCCCATGCAATCAATTCTAGAATTGTTCCTGCCTACTTAAAGGGGCAGATCACCTACCCAGAGTTACCAGTAACCTGTATGGACTAAGAGAAAAGGATTTAACAGGTAAGACTAAAATCCTTTTTTCTTTAAATTAATTTGGAACAATGGATATCCTCATATTAAAAGAGATGTTTTGTATCGAAATTGATCAGATGGTGGTTTGATGTATATAATTATTATGTCGCTGCTAGAATGTCCCAGTTACTGTTACTTTACTCTAGAGTTAAATGCTTTTGACAAAAAAGTATTCTCACTTGGATGTGGTCCTTCTCGGTTCAAAGGTTGGGAAATATTCAGGATGCTCTATTTACTACTAGAGTAGATTTAAGAGTTTGGGATAAAGTTAGATTTAGACTCTTTGATTTTAGATCTAAATTGTTACCTATTTACTCCCCTTTTTTTAACTGTAACATAGTAGATAAGGCTGAAAAAAGACATGCGTCCATCAAGTCCAGCCCATGCCAAAAACACTCCTGTTGATCCAGAGGAAGGCAAAAAAAAAGCCCTCTGGAGCAATTTCCAATGTAGTCCCAAGTGTGTGTGTGTGTGGGGGGAAACTATTCCTTCCTGACTCCAGCTGGTAGTCAGATAGTTCCCCGGATCAATATCCTATTTGCTTTGAAGCCATCTGTCATAATTGTCAATATTGTTCTGTGCTAGATAGGCATCCATTGCTTTTTTGAATGCAGTTGCATTATCTGCAAGCACAACATCCCGAGGCAACGAATTCCATAGCCTTACTGCCCTTACTGTAAAGAATCCCTGCCTATGTTTTAGTCGAAAGCCCCTTTCCTCAAGTCTTAATGGATGACCTCTTGTTCTTAGCTCAGCTCTTTGCATAAATAATTCATTGGATAGTTCTTTGTATTGACCTTGAATGTATTTGTAAATGGTAATTATATCACCCCTTACACGTCTCTTCTCTAATATATGTGTAAATGGTAATCATATCACCCCTTACACGTCTCTTCTCTAATATATGTGTAAATGGTAATCATATCACCCCTTACACGTCTCTTCTCTAATATAAGTGTAAATGGTAATCATATCGCCCCTTACACGTCTCTTCTCTAATATATGTGTAAATGGTAATCATATCACTCCTTACACGTCTCTTCTCTAATATATGTGTAAATGGTAATCATATCACTCCTTACAGGTCTCTTCTATAATATATGTGTAAATGGTAATCATATCACCCCTTACACGTCTCTTCTTTAATATAAGTGTAAATGGTAATCATATCACCCCTTACATGTCTCTTCTCTAATATATGTGTAAATGGTAATCATATCCCCCTTACACGTCTCTTCTCTAATATAAGTGTAAATGGTAATCATATCACCTCTTACACATCTCTTCTCTAATATAAGTGTAAATGGTAATCATATCACCCCTTACACCTCTCTTCTCTAATATAAGTGTAAATGGTATCATATCACCTCTTACACCTCTCTTCTCTAATATAAGTGTAAATGGTAATCATATCCCCCTTACATGTCTCTTCTCTAATATATGTGTAAATGGTATCATATCACCCCTTACACGTCTCTTCTCTAATATAAGTGTAAATGGTAATCATATCACCTCTTACACATCTCTTCTCTAATATAAGTGTAAATGGTAATCATATCACCCCTTACACCTCTCTTCTCTAATATAAGTGTAAATGGTAATCATATCCCCCTTACACGTCTCTTCTCTAATATAAGTGTAAATGGTAATCATATCTCCCTTACACGTCTCTTCTCTAATATAAGTGTAAATGGTAATCATATCGCCCCTTACACGTCTCTTCTCTAATATAAGTGTAAATGGTAATCATATCCCCCCTTACACGTCTCTTCTCTAATGTAAACAAACCCAGTTTGGCTAGTCTGTCTTTATAACTCAGATCCTCCAATCCCCTTATCAGTTTTGTTGCACGTCTCTGCACCTTTTCCAGTTCAGTAATGTCTTTTATTAGAACAGGTGCCCAAAATTGTACTCTGTATTCTAGATTAGGCCTAACCAAGGATTTATACAGAGGTAGGATAATATTCCCATCCCTTGCTTCTACACCTCTTTTTATGCAGGCTAGTACTCTATTTGCTCTTGCAGTAGCTGAGTAACTCTGCACACTGCTGTGAAGTCTATTGTCTATCAGTTCTCCTCAATCTTTCTCTAATGAGGATTTCCCAAGTTGTTTCCCATTTAGAGTATATGTAGCAAGTTTGTTTCTACAACCCAAATGCATAACCTTACATTTATCTACATTAAATGACATCTGCCACTTTTCTGCCCATTCACTCAGTTTATCTAAATCCTTCTGTAGGGAAAAAACCTCCAGCTCTGTATGTATTTCCTTACACAGCTTAGTGTCAGAAAAGATTGAGACGCTACTTCCAATTCCCACTTCTAGATCATTAATAAACAAATTAAAAAGCAATGGGCCTAGAACTGAACCCTGCCTGGACTGATATAGAAAGGAAATTTGTTGATCTACTAGTTAATTCTGGTTTTGAAACCTTAAGGGATTTGATCTTTAGAGACAGGGTTATAGATTGGGAGTTCATTAAGGAAAAAAGTAAAAGGAGTTTGAATGATGAAAGAATATTTAATGGAATTAAAACTTGTCTGGGTAACTATACTGCTATACCACAGACAAGTTTTGAAAGTTTTTTTTTCGGATTTGGAATCCTTCCTTAAGATCAGTTTCTTTGTTCTATAAAATGTTTTTGTTTGATAAAAAAAAGTTAAAATGTCAAACCTCCTGGGAATATATTTTAGGGGAATCTATTGAAATAGAGGAATGGAATTTAATTTAATTTGCAGAAGGATTTTTAAAAGCAGCTGAAATGTTAATTCTGTTGAGCAATTATTTCAGATATTCCACTTATTTAATCCTGAGTAAGCTAGCATCAATGTTTTATGATGCTGTAAATATTTGTTTTAGAGGTTGTCAAGTGGAGGGGTCATTTGTCCACACTTGGTGGGAATGTACCAACGTTAAGCTAATTTGGGACAAGGTTGGCTTTCTTCTTTCCCAAGAGGAGTATTAAACTCAGTTGTGGGAACGCTTTGTTGGGAAGAAGAATTGAAGGGTTGGGTAAGTTTGAGGACAAGTTAGTCCAGGCAATTTGTTCCGCAGTTAGGTTAACAATTGCGTCAAACTGGAAACAAGTTGTGATCTCATGGAACTCGGTTTTGGAGAAGATTGATACTGTCCACGTTAATGAATATTTATCCTCCATAGAGTTAGGTAACTATGATAAATTTCTCCTGAAGTGGTCTCCATGGTAAAAATTCTAGACTTCTCTTTAGGTCTTAGTATATTTGGTTATATATTGTTGTTTCCCTCTAGTGGGATTTTTTTTTTATTTTCTTTTTTTTTTTTAATAAGAAAAAAAGAGAACACGTATTCATTGATTTACATCCTGTTAACTGTTTCCTATTAGCTTTTTTCTTACGTTTTTCTGTTACAGCTAATTTTTTGTATTATTAAATCTTTTTATAGTTAAATTGTTAAAACAAATAAAAATTCTTAATTAAAAAATAATAAAAAAAAGACAATACAGGAGATACAAAGACAAGCCAGGTGTGTGTGAGATATAACATTACTACGGTATTACTACAGAATAATACAGAAGACACAAAGTATATCCAGATTGGGGTGTTTGAGAGAAGGATAAGCAGTGAAAATAGTACAGGAGACCCAAGGACAACCAGGGGCTCGATTCTATTACCAGTGATAAAAAGAAAACAGGCGCTATGTTTATTTAAGTCAGTTTTTCTATCCTATTACCCGACTTGTGAAAGCAAAATCAGCGGTAATTATACTTACCGCCAGTCTAAGAAAACCCATAGAAATCAATTAAAAAGTATCCTATTACCCACGCTCAGTATTAGCGCCTGTTTTGTGGTTACATTTAAGTCGGTAATTCTGCTCCTCAGAGGTTTAGATGTAGAAGCCATAACGACAGTCTCAAAACCATCTTTGTTCGAACAAAAGCCGAGTATAATACAGTATACAGCATAGAAATCCGACATAGAGTGCCCCCCTCCACATATTAACCCCACCCTTTTAGCTGACTACAGTGATTTTCTTTCACCACATTAATCCGACAAATATTGTACTTGACACTTTAACCCTCCCCCCCTTTAAAATTCGACTTACAGTGCTCCCATGACTTTCTTTCACCATTTATATCCAACATTTTTCTTCTCCCTTTTTTTTTTTCGACATGCCCTCATATTTTGTATTGCAAGATTAACCCTATGAGTACCAGAGAGGTAGCAACACACTGCAATGTGTTTGCTACCCATCTGGCACTCAAAAGGTTAAAAGAATTTGTGCTCCTCAATATTAAAACAACCCATATCTTGATTATTTTATTTTTTTATAATCCTCTAAGAAGATTATTGCAACATTAACCCCTTAAGGACCCATGATGGTCCTGGACCGTCTTGGCTTAAATGATGCCTCCGTGCACGCTGCTATCATTAATTCCAGGCTGAGACTGAGCGCTCCGAGACCGAGGCGTTCAGTCTCAGTCCTTCTTGCTTGTGCCGCTTCATGTGATCGCCGAAGGAACGATCACATGTACCGGCATTCTGACAAACAGAGGCAACATGCAAAGCACGCTGACTCCGAGTGTCTCCTCTACCTCTGTCTATCTTGCGATCAAAGTAAGGGAGAGAGAAGTAGAGAGGAGACACCTAGTGGTAAAAGAAAATACAGCAGCTGGGCGTATTAACCCCTTCACTGCTGGTGCAGGAGGCTGGCTAAATGCAGGTCAGTTTTTGACCTGCAATGATATACTTTAAAAAAAAACAAAAAAAAACAAAAAAACACAACACACTTTTTTTTTTTTTTACAAAAATTTTTTATTTAAAAAAAAAACATCATTAAACAATATTGGAAGTGTGATTGTTGTGGAGCCATGTAATACACTTATATACACCGCTAAATGCCAGGGATAAAAAAGTTTCAAAATAGGGTGGGAAAAAGGGACATGGGGATTTTCACCCGGGGGGAAAGTGGCCACTTTAAACTGCGCATTTTGTAGGTATGACTGACCGGTCATACTTTTCATGCAGTCTCCATAAAAATTGAATCCTTTGTGCCCAATTGATCCCAAGAGAAAAAACAAAAAATGTTTACATTTTTTTTTTTTAATTTTCATAAAGTAAATGGTGGGTTATCCATATATGTGGGGTATCAAAAGAAAGCCCTATTTGTGCTTAAAGGAGCAGTAAACTTTTTTAATGAAAAAATACATATTGTAGGGATTTTCCTATTGAGTAAAATGAGTGAACTCCCACTGCTGAGAGATTTATATTTCCAGAGTTATTACTGTTTAAACCCACTTTTTTTACATTAGCAGTGCCCTCTAGTGGTCAAATTCTAATTAGATTTCCTGTTAGATTCTAATGGAGAGGAAAGTCAGAAAAGTCAGAGACATACAGTTCTCCATAGAATGTGATAGAAACTGCTGAGTCACTTCCTGTCAGTTAGAACTATCAGGAAGTAATCACAGTAAATTCACTTCCTGTCAGTTAGGACTATCAGGAAGTAAACACAGTAAATTCACTTCCTGTCAGTTAGAAGTATCAGGAAGTAAACACAGTAAATTCACTTCCTGTCAGTTAGAACTATCAGGAAGTAAACACAGTAAAGTCACTTCCTGTCAGTTAGAACTATCAGGAAGTAAACACAGTAAATTCACTTCCTGTCAGTTAGAACTATCAGTAAGTAAACACAGTAAATTCACTTCCTGTCAGTTAGAAGTATCAGGAAGTAAACACAGTAAATTCACTTCCTGTCAGTTAGAACTATCAGGAAGTAAACACAGTAAATTCACTTCCTGTCAGTTAGAAGTATCAGGAAGTAAACACAGTAAATTCACTTCCTGTCAGTTAGAACTATCAGGAAGTAAACACAGTAAATTCACTTCCTGTCAGTTAGAACTATCAGGAAGTAAACACAGTAAATTCACTTCCTGTCAGTTAGAAGTATCAGGAAGTAAACACAGTAAATTCACTTCCTGTCAGTTAGAACTATCAGGAAGTAAACATAGTAATTTCACTTCCTGATTATTTAAACTGCTATAAATTTTGAATAAAACATCTGACAGCAGTGGGAGTGACCTTGTTTTATTCAGCAGGAAATGCTCTATAAAATAGGTGTTTTCATAAAAAAAAGTTTACTGCTCCTTTAAAAAAGAGCATATAATTTATGGGGGTGGAATAAAAGACTTAGAGGGAAAACACTGTTGAACAAAGACAGTTAAAAAGGTCAGAATTGCTCTGGTCCTTAAGGGAAAACGACCTCAGATTTTCATGGTCCTTAAGGGGTTAAATAGCGTTTATGTAGCGATATAGTAATAAAGCAAATATACATAACATATATAATCAATATCTGCAGAGGTGTTGTTAGAACTTTTAAGTCCTCATATAAAATGATGTATTGAGCCGACTAACTCCTATATGTCCGATACATGTAATGGAAGGACATAGGAGATAGTCTTGAGGTCTTCCGGGTGCTGATGTCTAATTATGTCAGCAAGTGGGACAAGATGTAGTGAGCCACAATTATATTGGAGATACCGGTCATGATGAGGAGATTCATATCTCCTAAGAGACAGGATATGTTTAAACTTCAAGTCATTATCAACAAAACTCTATATTTTATTAGGTAAGCTCTTCTAACTTCCATTATCCATATGAGCCACCCTTACACTGCTGGTCGCTTGTGAGCCCTAGGCTGTAGAAGACTCAGAGTTCTCACAGCCAGGGTGTACGTATGGCTTGCTGCTAAAAGCCGACAATAAGTTCCAATCAGCTCTTGCAACAAAGTATTTGGTCAGTGTGTTCAAAAATACTTTGTTGTAAGAGCTGATTGGAATTTATTGACGGCTTCTGGCAGCAAGCCATCATTGGGGGCACTCTATGTCGGATTTTGTTACGTGGGGAACACATCTAACACTAAACTTGATCTTTCTGTTGTCAGATGTACGCCTGTTTCCTTGGACTTTTACATTTTGTTTGTTTTTTTGTAGGCGGTAGTCAAATAAAAGCAGACAGCAACAATTTTGTTAGTACTCTGAAATGTGCTGTCTATGCCACTTTTTGTTTTACTGTGGTTCTGCAACAGAATACCAACGTAGCACATGTTTGCAAAATTCACACTACTTGTTTTTCTTGCCGGTTTTAGCACGGGTAATAGAATCGAGCCCCTAGTCTGGTATGCGTAAGATACGACATATTGCACTTTATCAGCAAAGAGGATCACACAGGAGACACAAGGATTTTACATATTGGCATGTTTAATAAGCAAACCAGATAAAAGTAACCTTTGGCATTCCAGCCTACAATCCCCATTATCTCTCACCATCACCACCCTTTCGTTTAGTGGTTTGTTATCACTGAACTAGACTGACTTTCTGCATTACCTTAACACCACAATTTAAACAAGAAAAGCAGTTATCATAATCATTAAGGATCAACTTTATTTCACATGATAAGATGTGTAAAAACCTTTAGAACTGGCCCAGAAAGGGGGTGAACCCCTCACATCAGAGGATGGGCAATACATGAGGGATTAGCTTAATACTCTAAAAACAAGCTAGTGCCTTGAGGACCACACATCATCTGATGTGAATTAAATGAATCAAGAGGGAGAGATCAGCTCCTCCCTGGGCCACAATATCAGGTGTGCACATAGGCTATTAGGTCTTTATACATATGTAAATAATCATCTAAGTAAATCTGGTTCAATGTCAGGGGGCCCTGCCTACTTAACCAACCACCGCTGCCACTGTTTAGGGAAGAAAAAAAAAATCAAATACAAAAAAACACGTTACCCACTGGCTTAGGAGGCAGGGGGCAAAGCATCAGCCAACTGTTAACAAAAAAAAAAGTCAGACCTCGTGGTGGGGCATCAGAACCCTTCCTGATGCCCTCCAGCTACTGATGTCCCTGCCAATCTGGCTGGAATATCAATAGTAGCAACGCAGGAAGCAAGAGAGCTTCCATTCAGGATCAGTATCAATACTCCCCCAGGCACAATGACAATACTGCCCCAGGGACCGTGACAATACTGCCCTGGGCACCGTGACAATACTGCCCCGGGGACCGTGACAATACTGCCCTGGGGACCGTGACAATACTTCCCTGGGGACCGTGACAATACTCCCCCAGGCACAATGACAATACTGCCCCAGGGACCGTGAAAATACTACCACAGGCACAATGACAATACTGCCCCCGGCACAGTGACAATACTGCCCCAGGCACAGTGACAATACTGCCCCAGGCACAGTGACAAAACTGCCTCAGGCACTGTGATAATATTGACTAATGAACTGTGGTATTATTGCACCAGACAAAGTGATAATACTACCAAAGGAATAGGGATAATACTGCCCCAGGCACAGTGACGATTCTTCCCCAGACATAGTACCAATACTGCACCAAGCATGATGGCAATACTGCCCCAGGCACAGAGATAATACTGCATCAGGCAAGGTGACAATACTGCCCCAAGAATATGATACTACTACACCATGCTGCCCCAGGCATAATAACACTACTGCACAAGACACAGTGACAATATTGCCCAGATACAGTGACAATATTGCCCCGGGCATAGTAGCAATACTGCCCCAGGGGTTGCATATCTCCTGGAAGTGACATGGTGACAAGTCTTGATTCTTTATTCTCACACGACACTGGGTTGGAGACGACTGTAGGACATTCTGTAAAATTGTAAGGTGCAAATCGCTCCACAGTCTCTCTCCTCATTGCAAATCCAATGCAGGAAATAAACAAGTTCAGGACTTAAATGTGTGACATAAGTGACAATATGTCACTAGGCAGCTGTAAAACATAACACTTACAGGGAATATATAATACAGGATGCGTGACAGCAGAACCGTAAAATAGCATCTTGTTTTCTCCAATAGGAACTAAACTTCTAGCATAAGTGATTTTTATGGTGCATAACAAAAAGGACTTACCTATATACCAGACATACGGCTAAAAAAACTTACCTAGGTAGAAGTCCATCTTACAACATTCAGACTGTATGCTGATACAGTAATTATATAGATATACCTGACTGAGGTACGATAGACTCCTACCTAGGTAAGTGATTCTGTTACACACAGTAATTTTATGGCAGAACGGAGGCTTCATATTATGCAATAAACTCTCTTCACTGCTTCCTCTAGCAGAAAGGATTCTTCATTCAAGATACAAGGAACAAAAACTTGCAGTAACCCATAGCAACCCCACAACCAATGAGAGAGAATCCCATATTATAACTAGGTTGCATGCTCCCATAACTCCCCCTTTCTTTGCTGCTTCCTGCTTAAGTTAAGTTGGTAACCAAGTATTTTTGTTTTGGTTTTCACGAAGGACACTAGAGTGGTTAATTTATCCTCACCCTTCTCAAGATATGTCTTGGCGCCCCCTTTCCCCTCCCCTGCTGCTTTCTTCTCCTGTCACAGGTTTTTTCTACCCTATTTGCTTTCCCTTTCCTCTCCTCACGACGCGCGTCCATTATCCTATTGAAGGGTACGTGCCTGGACGTCGCCGTCTTGTTTGTCCTTCCTCCATTGCCAATTTTTTCTTCCTCTGTTCTACCATGCATGCGCGATGGAGCGTCATCAAACGGTGCCTCCCTGAGCGACAAATTTTTCAGTCAGTCAGTGTCTACACTTCAGTGCACACGCGTTTTTCCCTCTGCAGTTAGCGAGGGCTTATTCTTATAACCAATTCCTTACTCTGTTGGTACCATGTCTAGTGAGGGTGAAGGTCCATATTTTGATGTTCCTGACCCGGAACCAACCCAAGACACTAATGTCCATGCCCCTCCTGAGCTTAATACCACCCTTGATCTTAGCTCCATGTTCCAGGCTGGGTCTGCCCAATTTCATAAATTTGTGGAAGTGTCAATGCATTCGGACCTGCTGAAAATTTCATCATCTTTTGCAGAGTCGTTTGCTTTGGCTCTTAAAGGTCCAGGTCTCTCTGGGTCAGTTCCTATTGCCCCATCTACTACTCTGACCATGGGAGTGGGTAATGATAATATTTTGAACAATAATATTTCTGGGACTGCCTCTGGTCCTATAGAGGCCCCTTCTCCTGTTGGAGGTAAATGTTCCAGGAAAAGGCACCATGTGGCCAACTCAAATATTTCTCTACCTTTCGGGGTCAACCCCCACAAGATAACAGAGCCCAGGGCCCTTGCTTCCAGATTCGAGGCAGATCCTGGAGAACTAGACCAGGCAGAGGACAGTTCCAAGGACATCCCTATTCTGGTGAGTATGTTTATTCATATCCTTTCTTCCCCAGTGCGGATAGGGGGCAGACTGGCTCATTTTTTCCAACATTGGTGCAGTTTGACCACGGATCCTTGGGTCCTTCAGAGGGTCCAAGGGTTCAACATTGAATTCTTTACCCCCCCCCCCATGTCAACAGACTGTTCTCCCTCCTTTCCGTTTTTCCCGGATGGATGCGGCTTTAGTGGATGTAGAGATCTCCACTCTAAAAGATAAGGGTGCCATTGTTCCCGCGAAGGGGTCTCCTGTCGGTTTCGTGAGCAACATTTTTCTTGTCCAAAAGGATTCTGGTCTCCGACCGGTCATAAATCTCTGTGCCCTGAACAGGTGCGTCCTGTATCTACATTTCAAAATGGAGGGTATCCATCTGTTACGGGATCTCCTACTTCCTTTGGATTGGATGGTCAAACTCAACCTCCAGGATGCTTACCTGACAGTTCCTATGGCCCCTTGGTCGCAGGTCTTCCTACGTTTTCTCTGGCAGGACAAGATCTGGCAGTTCACGTGCCTTCCTTTTGGCTTGTCCTCTGCGCCCTGGTGCTTCACGAAGCTCCTGAAGCCTGTGGTCGCCTTTTTACGCAGTTGGGGTATTCGTCTGATCATATATCTAGATGACATGCTACTAATGTCACAGCATCCCAATGTTTTGATCGACCATGCTGCTTGCGCAATTCAGTTACTTTCTAATCTCGGATTTCTGATCAGCTGGAAGAAATCCCATGTGGTCCCGTCTTAGCTCCTAGAGTTCCTGGGTTTCATGGTGGATTCCATGGAGGCCTCCCTGAGTCTTCCACGGACAAAGATCCGGGCCATTCGCAAGGAAATTCGCTAATCGGATCGGATTTTTTCATTGCCCCATCCTCCGATGCGCGCAAAAAACTAATTTGGTGGCTCAAATATCTAGATGCCTGGAATGGCAGAGCCATTTTTGTCATTGTACTGGATCTCGTTATCGAGTCAGACGCCAGCTTCTAGGTTGGGGAGCTCGTCTGGGCGATCTCTCCATGGGTGGGAAAAGGTCTCCGGAGGAGACTTCTCTTCACATCAATTGCCTCGAACTTCTGGCGGGGTCTTTTGCTCTGAAGAGTGTGGCCAAGGATTGCGTGCAATGCTGCGTTCTGCTGAAGATGGACAATGTCTCGTCAGTACGATATATCAACCAATTAGGAGGCATAAGATACAAACCTTTAGCAGAACTGGCCAAGGGCTTTTGGCATTTTTGCCTGGATCGGGATATCATGGTGATTGCAGAACACTTACCTGGTCTTTCCAACGTGGTAGCAGACTGGAATTCTCGTTATCTCGCCGACCGCAGCGATTGGATGCTTCATTCCAGCGTTTTCGTGATTCTGAATCGCATTTGGGGCCCATTTTCCATTGATCTTTTTGCCTCTTGCCTCAGTTGCTGGCTTCCTCCCTTTTTCAGTTGGCGTCCGGATCCGGAAGCTTTAGCTACGAACGCTTTCCTACAATCATGGCTACCGGTGAGGAATTATGCTTTTCCCCCGTTTTCCATGATTCCTTGGACTCGGTTGGCGATTCATCGGCAGGCGGGGACGGTGGTGGTTGTTGCACCTTTCTGGCCAATGCAACCGTGGTTCCCTCCTCTACTGGAATTATCGGCGGACTTCTCACACCTCCTCCCAGTTTCCTCATCTGCTGTAGGACCCATCTGGTGCTCCGCACAATTTGTTGGTGTCCAGGGAACTACTACTTCTGTCTTGGTTACTTTTGGGAGTTCCTCGGATGACTGCGGCCTTTCGAGCTCGGCTCAAGCTCTTTTGGCTGAGTCATGGGCCCCAGGTACCAGAGCCATGTATGGATCTGCCTGGAGTCGTTGGTGCGTGGAACGGGATCTGGATCCCATTTCGGCCTCTCCGGTGAGTGTGGTTAATTTCCTATCCCACTTGTTTGATTCCGGTAAGGCGAACCGTACCATCAACTCTTACCGCTCGGCTATCTCCGTGGGGCATGCCCCTGTCCTTGGGATGCCAGTGGGTCAATCGGTGGTTGTATGTCGTCTCATGAGGGGGATTCGTTTTTCTAGACCCAGTCAGTCATAATATCAATCTCTATAAAACGTTAACAACGTCCTTCATTTCTCGGAATGTTGGCCTTCTATCATGGTGCCCGTGCTTGCCTGTCACTCTCTGTGCTGGTGCTCATCTATTGGAGGAAGCTGATTGGCCCGCCCAGGGTGTCTCTTTATATTGGGCTTTATGGCACCTGTCAGGTGCCCTTTCGTGGTGTTCCTGTGCCTGCGCTATTATTGCTGTGATCCTGTATTCCTGTGTACCGACTCGGCTCGTCTGACTACTCTACGTTCCTGCTCCGTGATTGACCAGGTTCTGGATGACTTCTTGCTCCTTGATTGACCCGGTTCCGGCTAACGTTCCTGCTCCGTGATCAACCGGCTCTGGCTGACGTTCCTGCTCCATGATCCTTCCAGTTCTGCGTCTTGTTTCAGTTTGGCAACATTCTGAGCCTGCTCGCAGCTAGCACCAACTGATCACATTCGTTACTCTGTAGCCTCCATCTCTGGGCCTGTTGGTTACCTCTGTTTACTGAGCCTGTGAGAGATTACTACCGAGCTGTGGCTGTTGTCTGTGCCTGTCTAAGAACACTTGCTGTGCCGGTTGCCTCCGTTTACCGAGCCAGTTGCATACGCCTGCCAAGCTAGTTGCCTCCGATACTGAGCCACTTTTACACCTGTTGAGCTACTGTCTACATACTGAGCCTAGCTTTACATTGCAGAGTTGTATGCCTGTTTGGTGCCGTTTTCCAGTAGTGTTGCGCCGCGTGTTGCAAAGGGCATTCCGATACTCTGGCAGTGTGAGCACCGTGTCGGCACCGGAAGGGTGCTTCGGCTCAGGTCCTTTCTCGCTCACGGTGTGGTTCCATACATCCGCACTTGGTAGTGCGTTGGCTCTAGTATTCAGCTTGGGCAGTGCTTCCTCCGTTACAGCACCTAAGGGGTGCTAGGCTCAGGTCCCATTGGCACTCGCAGTGTTCCTCTCCTACCGCACCAGGGGTGCTTCCTATTTTGGCTCCATTGGCTCAGGTAGTTTCTCTCCTTCGTTGCTACACCCCTGTAGGGGCATTGGCTCTGGCTACAGTTGGTTACTCTATACTCCTGGGCATTTCCAGACCGAGATCTTGTTGTGATTCAGTTCGGTCGCTCTGCTTGAGCTAGCTGCTGCACTACTACTACTGGGACTGTTGTTGTACCGGGCGTTGGCTAATCACCATCACAGAGACTGACTACCAGCTTGAGTGTTAAACCTTTATTGTGTCTATGCTATATTTTACTTGCTCCGGCTACATTAAGCCTGTATATTACTCAGTACTGTATCACCGATTCTGGCCCTCAGGGGAGCTATTCCTTATTTTTGTTGGTCCAATTTTCATTTATGGATATTTACCTAGTTCGTTGAAGTTACTGTTTGGATGAAGATTCCGTGTGAGGATGTTCTGTTTTCCATTGATTGACCTGAAGTTCCAGGACAGATATCAGCTAGCAAGAAAGTGGGAGTTATGGGAGCGTGCAACCTAGTTATAATATGGGATTCTCTCTCATTGGTTGTGGGGTTGCTATGGGTTACTGCAAGTTTTTTGTTCCTTGTATCTTGAATGAAGAATCCTTTGCTGCTAGAGGAAGCAGTGAAGAGAGTTAAATGAATAATATTCGCCTCCGTGTCTTAATAAAATTCTGACTTTCCTTCACACTTTGTTAGGAAAATCCATGAATTATATAGATATATACCTGACTGCTGTATGATAGTCTCCTACCTAGGTAAGTGCTTCTGTTACACACAATAATTATATAGATATACCTGACTGCTGTATGATGGACTCCTACCTAGGTAAGTCCTTCTGTTACACACAGTAATTATATAGATACACCTGACTGCTGTGTGATGGACTCCTACCTAGGTATGTACTTCTGTTACACACAGTAATTATATAGATACACCTGACTGCTGTGTGATGGACTCCTACCTAGGTAAGTGCTTCTGTTACACACAGTAATTATATAAATACACCTGACTGCTGTGTGATGGATTCCTACCTAGGTAAGTGCTTCTGTTACACACAGTAATTATACAGATATACCTGACTGCTGTGTGATGGGCTCCTACCTAGGTAAGTGCTTCTGTTACACACAGTAATTATATAGATACACCTGACTGCTGTATGATGGACTCCTACCTAGGTAAGTGCTTCTGTTACACACGGTAATTACACAGATACACCTGATACACACAGTAATTACATAGATACACCTGACTGCTGTATGATTAACTCCTACCTAGGTAAGTGCTACTGTTACACACAGTAATTATATACACATACACCTGACTGCTGTATGATGGACTCCTACCTAGGTAAGTCCTTCTGTTACACACAGTAATTATATAGATACATCTGACTGCTGTAAAATGGACATTCAATAGTTTCCTCTTCTAAACAAATGAACAGCCATGTATTCTTAAGCTACAGTTTTCTTATAATTAGTGTAGATCACTAGTGACCAGGACGTGGCTGCAGTTGTGAAATAAAGACTGTCAGTGAGGGAGGCAGCTGTGCTGAGAATGGAGGGGTAGTGTAATGTATCACAGACATGAGGGAACAGTACCACCAGCAGCGAGACAAATTTCACAACGTATCATTCCTTCTACAGGTGTTAAAGTCATCCATCCGCCGTAGTGAGTTTCTGCTACAAGACTGACGCCACAAAGTAGCAGCGGAGTACATGCCTGCAGGGTGGTGGACTGTGTTGGAGGTAGATAGAGGAGTTCCACCAGGTTTACATTCTGAAGGGAGGGTATCTGTGTGGTCCACACCCTGTTACAGTATCACAGTAAGAGATTGCATGGCTGAGTTCAAAGGACAAGCACCCATACACACTGGGACAAAGGGAGTACACACACACACACACACACACACACACACACACAAACACCCATACACACTGGGAGAAAGGGAGTACACACACACACACACACACACACACACACACACACACACAAACACCCATACACACTGGGACAAAGAGAACACACACACACACACACACCCCCATACACACTGGGAGAAAGGGAGTACACACAAACACCCACACACACTGGGACAAAGGGAATACACACACACAGACACACATACACAAACACCCATACACACTGGGACAAAGAGAACACACACACACACACACCAACACCCATACACACTGGGACAAAGGGAGTACACACACACAAACACCCATACACACTGGGACAAAGGGAGTACACACACACCCACACAAACACCCATACACACTGGGACAAAGGGAGTGCACACACACACACACACACACACACACACACACACACACACACACATACATACATACATACATACATACATACATACATACATACAAACTGGGACAAAGGGAGTGCACACAAACCCATACACACTGGGACAAAGGGAACACACACACACCAACACCCATACACATTGGGACAAAGAGAATACACACACACACACACACACACACACACACACACACTGGGACAGAGGGTGCACACTGGCGTGTGAAGGAAACCGTTTGGGAGAACAGGAAACGTGATGCGATTCAGGTATCGGACACATCAGAGTGAGGAGAAACTCTTCCCTTCAGGAGGCCCAGATTCACTGTCTCTGTCACCCACAGAGCCCTTATCTTCTAAGAGAAAACAGAGGCGCCTCTCTCATTCATGGATGGAAATCACTAGGCAGTCGCTCCTTCTCCTCCGGCAGTGTTCTCTCAGATTCTCCTCTAGCAGCTATGGCCTCCTCTCGATCCTCCAGTGCCAACTGCATTGCCCAGATGCTGAGCGGGCGCATGTATGCTAGGGAGCGGAAGACCTTCTTCTCACAATATGCCTCTGGGGTCTGAAAAGACATTCCCAAGCGCTCCCAAACAGTGCGGTAACAACCTTCAGCGGTCATGAGTCCTTCCTGCACCAAGCCCTGCAAGAAAGTATAACTGTGTCACAACTGAGTTAACACAACTGAGGGAAGAGTGATAAAACCGCAACTCGACAACAGGCTGAGGGATGAAACAAATCTAGCTGACTGACACAGCACCAAGTTGTACAATACCATTGTAACTTTTCACCTACTCAAGATCTGGCCTGTGACTACATGGCACAGGTGGCATAGCAGAGAGGTTGAATGCACGGTGTGCAAGAATTGTGTTCATACCTCGTGGATCATGGTTGCAGCGAGACCATACACCACTCCAATCCACACCTCGTCAGACTGAACACTGGACGTATCGATGGTGCCATCTGGCCGCATCCCATTAACTGCCCCCATCTGTCCGTCTGCAAATTGTTTCACATTTAACTCAAAGATGGTTTTGAGGGCGCTGACCACATGTGCATTTGGAAATACCTGAAAATCAAAAAGAGACATCCAGTCAGGATAAGCTTGCATTTATCTACAGATTTAACCAGTTCCATTGTAGAACCATCCCTTCTGTAATCTACTCCTAGTACAGTCACCACAGACCACATCCATCATCCTTACACAGCATCCCACCCCTAATTAACCACAGTTCACTGTGTCTGGTAGAATTAAAGTAAATCCATTATTAACTGATCCAGTTATACTGTAGACTGGAATAATTATAGGTAATCTTCTAATTAAGGATGTATAACCAAACAGTGGAAAGTGTCTGGTAGGATTACAGGAAGTTTTTACACTTTCCCTCACAAATAATGTAGTGATTGTACTTAACCTTAATGCTCTTAACCCCAGTTCTGTCGTTTTTGTATTGTATTGTTTCAACTTCTGTTAAGCGCTGTGTACATGTATGGCGCTATATAAATAAAGATACATACATACATACTTACAGATTAATAACCATAACAATGCATAGTATAAAGTAAGTCTTTTAGTAACAATTCTAGAACCCAAAGAGTTCAGAGTATATTGTGTCTAGTAGCTAAATGCACAGTCTACTGTAGTCTGGTAGGAGGATTATATAAACTAATTTACCAAAGTTCAAAAGAATCATAAATCAAAGCAACATACATCAGCTGTATAACTTCACAAACCAGTAGTAGACAAAAGATATGGGGTGACTAAGAGGAGATCTCACCTCACTATTTCCGACTCCCAGGCCACATGCTCGAAGAAACCACTGACCAGCACACTGGTCAGACATAACACTGTTATAATACGCCTGATCTCCGCAGTCATAATTATAGTATTTACCTGAGGAAAGAAAAAAGGCTTAGTATTTGTAAAACTGCTAGGGTTCTCTAGCAAACAGCAATTTCCACTGGAAGAATAATGGCGACAAACCGAAAAGTTTAGTGAGAAAAAAAAAAACACTTGAGGGCTTATCAGAAATTAAATTATAAAAATTTGAATGATTATTATACACAACTGTACAAACTAAAGTATGAGTCCCAATACTGAAAGATACCTGAAAACATCATATCCTGGACTAGACTACCATGGACAATATAATACATACCTATACAACTAGAGTACCATCCACATTACTGATACGGTACCCAAACACCATATCCTGGACTAGACTAACATGGACAATATAATACATACCTGTACAACTAGAGTACCAATCACATTACTGATAAGGTACCAAACACCATATCCTGGACTAGACTACCATGGACAATATAATACAACACATACCTGTACAACTAGAGTACCAATCACATTACTGATAAGGTACCAAACAACATATCCTGGACTAGACTACCATGGACAATATAGTACATACCTGTACAACTAGAGTACCATCCACATTACTGATAAGGTACCAAACACCATATCCTGGACTAGACTACCATGGACAATATAGTACATACCTGTACAACTAGAGTACCATCCACATTACTGATAAGATACCAAACACCATATCCTGGACTAGACTACCATGGACAATATAATACATACCTGTACAACTAGAGTACCATCCACATTACTGATAAGGTACCAAACACCATATCCTGGACTAGACTACCATGGACAATGTAACACATACCTGTACAACTAGAGTACCATCCACATTACTGATAAGGTACCCAAACACCATATCCTGGACTAGACTACCATGGACAATATAGTACATACCTGTATAACTAGAGTACCATCCACATTACTGATAAGGTACCCAAACACCATATCCTGGACTAGACTACCATGGACAATATAGTACATCCCTGTACAACTAGAGTACCATCCACATTACTGATAAAGTACCAAACACCATATCCTGGACTAGACTACCATGGACAATATAATACAACACATACCTGTACAACTAGAGTACCATCCACATTACTGATACGGTACCCAAACACCATATCCTGGACTAGACTACCATGGACAATATAATACATACCTGTACAACTAGAGTACCATCCACATTACTGATACGGTACCAAACATCATATCCTGGACTAGACTACCATGGACAATATAATACATACCTGTACAACTAGAGTACCATCCACATTACTGATAAGGTACCCAAACATCATATCCTGGACTAGACTACCATGGACAATATAATACATACCTGTACAACTAGAGTACCAATCACATTACTGATAAGGTACCAAACACCATATCCTGGACTAGACTACCATGGACAATATAATACATACCTGTACAACTAGAGTACCATCCACATTACTGATAAGGTACCAAACACCATATCCTGGACTAGACTACCATGGACAATATAATACATACCTATACAACTAGAGTACCATCCACATTACTGATAAGGTACCAAACACCATATCCTGGACTAGACTACCATGGACAATATAATACATACCTATACAACTAGAGTACCATCCACATTACTGATACGGTACCAAACACCATATCCTGGACTAGACTACCATGGACAATATAATACATACCTGTACAACTAGAGTACCATCCACATTACTGATACGGTACCAAACATCATATCCTGGACTAGACTACCATGGACAATATAATACATACCTGTACAACTAGAGTACCATCCACATTACTGATAAGGTACCCAAACATCATATCCTGGACTAGACTACCATGGACAATGTAATACAACACATACCTGTACAACTAGAGTACCATCCACATTACTGATACGGTACCCAAACACCATATCCTGGACTAGACTACCATGGACAATATAATACATACCTGTACAACTAGAGTACCAATCACATTACTGATAAGGTACCAAACACCATATCCTGGACTAGACTACCATGGACAATATAATACATACCTGTACAACTAGAGTACCATCCACATTACTGATAAGATACCCAAACACCATATCCTGGACTAGACTACCATGGACAATATAATACATACCTGTACAACTAGAGTACCATCCACATTACTGATAAGATACCCAAACACCATATCCTGGACTAGTCTACCATGGACAATATAATACAACACATACCTGTACAACTAGAGTACCAATCACATTACTGATACGGTACCCAAGCACCATATCCTGGACTAGACTACCATGGACAATATAGTACAATACATACCTGTACAACTAGAGTACCATCCACATTACTGATACGGTACCCAAACACCATATCCTGGACTAGACTACCATGGACAATATAATACATACCTGTACAACTAGAGTACCATCCACATTACTGATAAGGTACCAAACATCATATCCTGGACTAGACTACCATGGACAATATAATACATACCTGTACAACTAGAGTACTATCCACATTACTGATAAGATACCCAATACAACACATACCTGTACAACTAGAGTACCATCCACATTACTGATACGGTACCCAAACACCATATCCTGGACTAGTCTACCATGGACTATATAATACATACCTGTACAACTAGAGTACCATCCACATTACTGATACGGTACCAAACACCATATCCTGGACTAGTCTACCATGGACAATATAATACAATACATACCTGTACAACTAGAGTACCAATCACATTACTGATAAGGTACCAAACATCATATCCTGGACTAGTCTACCATGGACTATATAATACAACACATACCTGTACAACTAGAGTACCATCCACATTACTGATAAGGTACCAAACATCATATCCTGGACTAGTCTACCATGGACTATATAATACAACACATACCTGTACAACTAGAGTACCATCCACATTACTGATACGGTACCCAAACATCATATCCTGGACTAGACTACCATGGACAATATAATACATACCTGTACAACTAGAGTACCATCCACATTACTGATAAGGTACCAAACATCATATCCTGGACTAGTCTACCATGGACTATATAATACAACACATACCTGTACAACTAGAGTACCATCCACATTACTGATACGGTACCCAAACATCATATCCTGGACTAGACTACCATGGACAATATAATACAAAACATACCTGTACAACTAGAGTACCATCCACATTACTGATAAGGTACCCAAACACCATATCCTGGACTAGACTACCATGGACAATATAATACATACCTGTACAACTAGAGTACCATCCACATTACTGATAAGGTACCCAAACATCATATCCTGGACTAGACTACCATGGACAATATAATACAACACATACCTGTACAACTAGAGTACCATCCACATTACTGATAAGGTACCCAAACATCATATCCTGGACTAGACTACCATGGACAATATAATACATACCTGTACAACTAGAGTACCATCCACATTACTGATAAGGTACCAAACACCATATCCTGGACTAGACTACCATGGACAATATAATACATACCTGTACAACTAGAGTACCATCCACATTACTGGTAAGGTACCCAAACACCATATCCTGGACTAGACTACCATGGACAATATAATACATACCTGTACAACTAGAGTACCATCCACATTACTGATAAGGTACCAAACACCATATCCTGGACTAGACTACCATGGACAATATAATACATACCTGTACAACTAGAGTACCATCCACATTACTGATACGGTACCCAAACACCATATCCTGCACTAGACTACCATGGACAATATAATACATACCTGTACAACTAGAGTACCATCCACATTACTGATACGGTACCAAACACCATATCCTGGACTAGACTACCATGGACAATATAATACAACACATACCTGTACAACTAGAGTACCATCCACATTACTGATACGGTACCCAAACACCATATCCTGGACTAGACTACCATGGACAATATAATACATACCTGTACAACTAGAGTACCATCCACATTACTGATACGGTACCCAAACATCATATCCTGGACTAGACTACCATGGACAATATAATACATACCTGTACAACTAGAGTACCATCCACATTACTGATACGGTACCAAACACCATATCCTGGACTAGACTACCATGGACAATGTAATACAACACATACCTGTACAACTAGAGTACCATCCACATTACTGATAAGGTACCCAAACACCATATCCTGGACTAGACTACCATGGACAATATAATACAACACATACCTGTACAACTAGAGTACCATCCACATTACTGATAAGGTACCAAACATCATATCCTGGACTAGACTACCATGGACAATATAATACATACCTGTACAACTAGAGTACCATCCACATTACTGATAAGGTACCAAACACCATATCCTGGACTAGACTACCATGGACAATATAATACAACACATACCTGTACAACTAGAGTACCATCCACATTACTGATACGGTACCAAACATCATATCCTGGACTAGACTACCATGGACAATATAATACAACACATACCTGTACAACTAGAGTACCATCCACATTACTGATACGGTACCCAAACACCATATCCTGGACTAGACTACCATGGACAATATAGTACATACCTGTACAACTAGAGTACCATCCACATTACTGATACGGTACCCAAACACCATATCCTGGACTAGACTACCATGGACAATGTAATACAACACATACCTGTACAACTAGAGTACCATCCACATTACTGATAAGGTACCAAACATCATATCCTGGACTAGACTACCATGGACAATATAATACAACACATACCTGTACAACTAGAGTACCATCCACATTACTGATAAGGTACCAAACATCATATCCTGGACTAGACTACCATGGACAATATAATACAACACATACCTGTACAACTAGAGTACCATCCACATTACTGATAAGGTACCAAACACCATATCCTGGACTATACTACCATGGACAATATAGTACATACCTGTACAACTAGAGTACCATCCACATTACTGATAAGGTACCAAACATCATATCCTGGACTAGTCTACCATGGACAATATAATACATACCTGTACAACTAGAGTACCATCCACATTACTGATAAGGTACCAAACACCATATCCTGGACTAGTCTACCATGGACAATATAATACATACCTGTACAACTAGAGTACCATCCACATTACTGATAAGGTACCAAACATCATATCCTGGACTAGACTAACATGGACAATATAACACATACCTGTACAACTAGAGTACCATCCACATTACTGATAAGGTACCAAACACCATATCCTGGACTATACTACCATGGACAATATAACACATACCTGTACAACTAGAGTACCATCCACATTACTGATACGGTACCAAACACCATATCCTGGACTAGACTACCATGGACAATATAGTACATACCTGTACAACTAGAGTACCATCCACATTACTGATAAGATACCCAAACACCATATCCTGGACTAGACTACCATGGACAATATAATACATACCTGTACAACTAGAGTACCATCCACATTACTGATAAGGTACCAAACACCATATCCTGGACTAGACTACCATGGACAATATAATACATACCTGTACAACTAGAGTACCATCCACATTACTGATAAGATACCCAAACATCATATCCTGGACTAGACTACCATGGACAATATAATACATACCTGTACAACTAGAGTACCATCCACATTACTGATACGGTACCCAAACATCATATCCTGGACTAGACTACCATGGACAATATAATACATACCTGTACAACTAGAGTACCATCCACATTACTGATACGGTACCCAAACACCATATCCTGGACTAGACTACCATGGACAATATAATACATACCTGTACAACTAGAGTACCATCCACATTACTGATACGGTACCCAAACACCATATCCTGGACTAGACTACCATGGACAATGTAATACAACACATACCTGTACAACTAGAGTACCATCCACATTACTGATAAGGTACCAAACATTATATCCTGGACTAGACTACCATGGACAATATAATACAACACATACCTGTACAACTAGAGTACCATCCACATTACTGATAAGGTACCCAAACACCATATCCTGGACTAGACTACCATGGACAATGTAATACAACACATACCTGTACAACTAGAGTACCATCCACATTACTGATACGGTACCCAAACACCATATCCTGGACTAGACTACCATGGACAATGTAATACAACACATACCTGTACAACTAGAGTACCAGTCACATTACTGATAAGGTACCCAAACATCATATCCTGGACTAGACTACCATGGACTATATAATACATACCTGTACAACTAGAGTACCATCCACATTACTGATAAGGTACCCAAACACCATATCCTGGACTAGACTACCATGGACAATATACTACATACCTGTACAACTAGAGTACCATCCACATTACTGATAAGGTACCAAACATCATATCCTGGACTAGACTACCATGGACAATATAATACATACCTGTACAACTAGAGTACCATCCACATTACTGATACGGTACCCAAACATCATATCCTGGACTAGACTACCATGGACAATATAATACATACCTGTACAACTAGAGTACCATCCACATTACTGATACGGTACCCAAACACCATATCCTGGACTAGACTACCATGGACAATATAATACATACCTGTACAACTAGAGTACCATCCACATTACTGATAAGATACCCAAACATCATATCCTGGACTAGACTACCATGGACTATATAATACATACCTGTACAACTAGAGTACCATCCACATTACTGATAAGGTACCAAACACCATATCCTGGACTAGACTACCATGGACAATATAATACATACCTGTACAACTAGAGTACCATCCACATTACTGATACGGTACCAAACATCATATCCTGGACTAGACTACCATGGACAATATAATACATACCTGTACAACTAGAGTACCATCCACATTACTGATAAGGTACCAAACACCATATCCTGGACTAGACTAACATGGACAATATAATACAACACATACCTGTACAACTAGAGTACCATCCACATTACTGATAAGGTACCAAACACCATATCCTGGACTAGACTACCATGGACAATATAATACATACCTGTACAACTAGAGTACCATCCACATTACTGATACGGTACACAAACACCATATCCTGGACTAGACTACCATGGACAATATAATACATACCTGTACAACTAGAGTACCATCCACATTACTGATAAGGTACCAAACATCATATCCTGGACTAGACTACCATGGACAATATAGTACATACCTGTACAACTAGAGTACCATCCACATTACTGATAAGGTACCCAAACACCATATCCTGGACTAGACTACCATGCACTATATAACACATACCTGTACAACTAGAGTACCATCCACATTACTGATACGGTACCCAAAACACCTGCCAAATACCAATTTTCCTGATGAAGAGGATCAGTGCCCTGAAATGCGTTTTTTGTTAGCCCGCAGAGAGGGGATGAAACATATTATCACATCACAAGTAGCACCCCTGTACCACTGTCCATGGCTTGGAATCCGAGATCCGGACATCTGCGGTAGTGAAACAGAGTGTGGACTCATTCATCCATTCATATCACAGTGTGTGAACTCTGCCTAGATCCATTCATATCACAGTGTGTGAACCCATTCATCCATTCATATCACAGTGTGTGGGCTCTGCCTAGATCCATTCATATCACAGTGTGTGGACTAGATACATTCATATCACAGTGTGTGGACTACATCCATTCATATCACAGTGTGTGGACTAGATCCATTCATATCACAGTGTGTGGACTAGATACATTCATATCACAGTGTGTGGACTACATCCATTCATATCACAGTGTGTGGACTAGATCCATTCATATCACAGTGTGTGGTATAGATCCATTTATATCACAGTGTGTGGACTAGATCCATTCATATCACAGTGTGTGGACTAGATCTAGTTATATCACAGTGTGGACTAGATCCATTTATATCACAGTGTGTGGGCTCTGCTGAGATCCATTCATATCACAGTGTGTGGACTAGATCCATTCATATCACAGTATGTGGACTAGATTCATTCATATCACAGTGTGTGGACTAGATCCATTCATATCACAGTGTGTGGACTAGATCCATTCATATCACAGTGTGTGGACTAGATCCATTCATATCACAGTGTGTGGACTAGATCCAGTTATATCACAGTGTGTGGACTAGATCCATTCATATCACAGTGTGTGGACTAGATCCATTCATATCACAGTGTGTGGACTAGATCCATTCATATCACAGTGTGTTTGGGCTAGATCCATTCATATCACAGTGTGTGGACTAGATCCATTCATATCACAGTGTGTGGACTAGATCCATTTATATCACAGTGTGTGGACTAGATCCATTCATATCACAGTGTGTGGACTAGATCCATTCATATCACAGTGTGTGGACTAGATCCATTCATATCACAGTGTGTGGGCTCTGTCGAGATCCATTCATATCACAGTGTGTGGTCTAGATCCATTCATATCACAGTGTGTGGACTAGATCCATTCATATTAGTGTGTGTGGACTAGATCTGTTCATATCACAGTGTGTGGACTAGATCCATTCATATCACAGTGTGTGGGCTCTGTCGAGATCCATTCATATCACAGTGTGTGGACTAGATCCATTCATATTAGTGTGTGGACTAGATCTGTTCATATCACAGCGTGTGGACTAGATCCAGTTGTATCACAGTGTGTGGACTAGATCAATTTATATCACAGTGTGTGGGCTCTGCCGAGACCCATTCATATCACAGTGTGTGTGGACTAGATCCATTCATATCACAGTGTGTGGACTAGATCCATTCATATCACAGTGTGTGTGGACTAGATCCATTCATTTCACAGTGTGTGGACTAGATCCATTCATATCACAGTGTATGGACTAGATCCATTCATTTCACAGTGTGTGGACTGGATCCATTCATATCACAGTGTGTGGACTAGATCCGTTCATATCACAGTGTATGGACTAGATCCATTCATATCACAGTGTGTGGACTAGATCCATTCATATCACAGTGTATGGACTAGATCCATTCATATCACAGTGTGTGGACTAGATCCATTCATATCACAGTGTGTGGACTAGATCCGTTCATATCACAGTGTATGGACTAGATCCATTCATATCACAGTGTGTGGACTAGATCCATTCATATCACAGTGTATGGACTAGATCCATTCATATCACAGTGTGTGGACTAGATCCATTCATATCACAGTGTGTGGACTAGATCCGTTCATATCACAGTGTGTGGACTAGATCCATTCATATCACAGTATGTGGACTAGATCCATTCATATCACAGTGTATGGACTAGATCCATTCATATCACAGTGTGTGGACTAGATCCATTCATATCACAGTGTATTGACTAGATCCATTCATATCACAGTGTGAGGACTAGATCCATTCATATCGCAGTGTGTGGACTAGATCCATTCATATCACAGTGTGTGGACTAGATCCATTCATATCACAGTGTGTGGACTAGATCCATTCATATCACAGTGTATGGACTAGATCCATTCATATCACAGTGTATTGACTAGATCCATTCATATCACAGTGTGAGGACTAGATCCATTCATATCGCAGTGTGTGGACTAGATCCATTCATATCACAGTGTGTGGACTAGATCCATTCATATCGCAGTGTGTGGACTAGATTCATTTATATCACAGTGTGTGGACTAGATCCATTCATATCACAGTGTGTGGACTAGATCCATTCATATCACAGTGTGTGGGGTAATAATGACCCAAAACATAAACTAGCATAAAGTGTCAGACTGTGTCATCAACGCAAAGGTTAAAGTGACTATAAGTGTTACTATGTGATTTCTTAGGTGAAATCTCTTAATGGCCTGAAACTTTACAGCGGTGCAGTTGTTACATTATCCCATGGGGATTTATATTCACCTGGCTAGAGCTGTCCATATAGCAAGTCCCAACTGTACAATTTCAGGCCACTGAGATAATGCACCTAAAAAAACCAAGTTTGAGCTGTAATAATTTGTGAATAAAACACCTCTCATCAGTGGGAATGCCCTTATTTTATTCAGGAGGGTAACCCCTATAAGATATAGAATTTTACTTTTCAAGTGTCACTATCACATTCATTTCTCTCAAGCTATTTATGTTACGTATTACACATGGCTAGAACGTTAGTTTTTTGGCATCTCACAACTGTCACCCATTGCCTTACCCTCACTAATTATTCACCTGTCTCACATTACAGGGGGCCAACAGCAACCTAAATCTTCTAGCTTTATAATTAATTGTAGACATGTTTAGGATTGGTCGCGCTCTATTTATCAGTTCTTTTTTCATTTTCATTTTTAGCTATTTTTTGGTTTGAAGATATTTTTTACATGATGCATCTGACACTTCTGACAAACAAACTGTTTGTCCCCCCCCCATTTCCCTGTAAACCTCGCTGCATAACTGAAACTCACACAGAAAGGACAGACATACCATTCCAAAGAAGCTTTTCAAACGCCTCCTTCCCTCTGCGAAGTACATCGGAGAACTTATCGTACACTGCGGAATCGCCCAAGATCTCAGCCATCTGACACATCATGCAGACGGCGGCCAGCCAGAGCCCCCCGCAGTATGAACTGAAGAACAGGAGACAGAGAGAGACACTAAAATCAGAATGAAAGCGATGAGGGATCCAGGACCAGCTGACGTCCTAAATCCCAAGGAACAATAAAACTTGGAGTTAGTCCTGTTGGTATGACAACGGCCTCAAATTTTGAGGAATACTTTCATATTATCCTTGGTCAGAGTCATTCATTTTTCCATGGACGCAATGTTCCACATTTTAATTTGAATATGGAGGAGATTTCCGGTGTCTGACCAGTGGGTTGTGGAGCTTGTTGACTATAAATTTAGACTTGGTCTTCTTCTTAATTTTGTTGGGTTTATTATTCAGAAGTATCCAGGGATCTGCTCTGATGCTGCCCTGTAAGAGCAGGGGCAATAATTTAACCCATTAAGGATATGCAATGAATGGGATCCCTATGTTCCCACAGTTCCTAAAGTGGGGTGGGTAAAACGTTTATCTCACGTTTAGAGTTGTGTGGTGGGCCAGAACATTCATCATACAAACACGCACACACACCACTGCGTCAGAGACCTCTCAGTATTCCAGGGATTAAACCCCCCCATTAAAATCAATGGGAATTTGGGGGATATGTATTTGCCCACTATAATGCAGCTAGTTTGGGCCACAGTTGCTTCTCTCTCTTTTCAGCTGTCATTGCTTCTTATGGTGCTGCCTTTTTCTTCACTCACCTCTAGGAATTAGGGATTAGGCTTTGGAGTTTTGTACACTCTGTCCTAAAGCCACCACTGGCACCAACACAATATACCATCCCTTGTGATGGACCTTTCCTTGTGTTGGACCCAGTGAGCAGTTCTGATGAATAAGGAGATATTTTTTTTGTTTAACACCTCAGTATTATGACGTGTCTTGGACTAACATGTGACAGTGATCACTCGGTGAGAAGCCTCCCAGGTGCAAACCTAGTTGGACTCTTCCAAGCATTCCTATGTATGTCCCTGACTTTGGACTCATCACTATGATTATGTACTAATATCATAAATGTGAATTCTGCCCCTTTCCTTATCTAACGAAGTACTTACACACTACACAGAATAGCCTTGTGTCTGCCCCTTTCCTTCTCTAATGAAGTACTTACACACTACGCAGAATAGCCTTGTGTCTGCCCCTTTCCTTCTCTAATGAAGTACTTACACACTACGCAGAATAGATTTGTGTCTGCCCCTTTCCTTCTCTAATGAAGTACTTACACACTACACAGAATAGACTTGTGTCTGCCCCTTTCCTTCTCTAATGAAGTACTTACACACTACGCAGAATAGACTTGTGTCTGCCCCTTTCCTTCTCTAATGAAGTACTTACTACACAGAATAGCCTTGTGTCTGCCCCTTTCCTTCTCTAATGAAGTACTTACTACACAGAATAGACTTGTGTCTGCCCCTTTCCTTCTCTAATGAAGTACTTACACACTACGCAGAATAGCCTTGTGTCTGCCCCTTTCCTTCTCTAATGAAGTACTTATACACTACACAGAATAGCCTTGTGTCTGCCCCTTTCCTTCTCTAATGAAGTACTTACACACTACACAGAATAGACTTGTGTCTGCCCCTTTCCTTCTCTAATGAAGTACTTACACACTACGCAGAATAGACTTGTGTCTGCCCCTTTCCTTCTCTAATGAAGTACTTACACACTACGCAGAATAGACTTGTGTCTGCCCCTTTCCTTCTCTAATGAAGTACTTACACACTACGCAGAATAGCCTTGTGTCTGCCCCTTTCCTTCTCTAATGAAGTACTTATACACTACACAGAATAGCCTTGTGTCTGCCCCTTTCCTTCTCTAATGAAGTACTTACACACTACACAGAATAGACTTGTGTCTGCCCCTTTCCTTCTCTAATGAAGTACTTACACACTACGCAGAATAGACTTGTGTCTGCCCCTTTCCTTCTCTAATGAAGTACTTACACACTACGCAGAATAGACTTGTGTCTGCCCCTTTCCTTCTCTAATGAAGTACTTACACACTACGCAGAATAGCCTTGTGTCTGCCCCTTTCCTTCTCTAATGAAGTACTTATACACTACACAGAATAGCCTTGTGTCTGCCCCTTTCCTTCTCTAATGAAGTACTTACACACTACACAGAATAGACTTGTGTCTGCCCCTTTCCTTCTCTAATGAAGTACTTACACACTACGCAGAATAGCCTTGTGTCTGCCCCTTTCCTTCTCTAATGAAGTACTTACACACTACACAGAATAGCCTTGTGTCTGCCCCTTTCCTTCTCTAATGAAGTACTTACACACTACACAGAATAGCCTTGTGTCTGCCCCTTTCCTTCTCTAATGAAGTACTTACACACTACGCAGAATAGACTTGTGTCTGCCCCTTTCCTTCTCTAATGAAGTACTTACTACACAGAATAGCCTTGTGTCCGCCCTTTCCTTCTCTAATGAAGTACTTACACACTACACAGAATAGCCTTGTGTCCGCCCTTTCCTTCTCTAATGAAGTACTTACACACTACACAGAATAGACTTGTGTCTGCCCCTTTCCTTCTCTAATGAAGTACTTACACACTACACAGAATAGACTTGTGTCTGCCCCTTTCCTTCTCTAATGAAGTACTTACACACTACACAGAATAGCCTCGTGTCTGCCCCTTTCCTTCTCTAATAAAGTACTTACACACTACACAGAATAGACTTGTGTCTGCCCCTTTCCTTCTCTAATGAAGTACTTACACACTACACAGAATAGACTTGTGTCTGCCCCTTTCCTTCTCTAATGAAGTACTTACACACTACACAGAATAGACTTGTGTCTGCCCCTTTCCTTCTCTAATGAAGTACTTACTACACAGAATAGCCTTGTGTCTGCCCCTTTCCTTCTCTAATGAAGCACTTACACACTACACAGAATAGACTTGTGTCTGCCCCTTTCTTTCTCTAATGAAGTACTTACACACTACGCAGAATAGACTTGCGTCTGCCCCTTTCTTTCTCTAATGAAGTACTTACACACTACGCAGAATAGACTTGCGTCTGCCCCTTTTCCTTCTCTAATGAAGTACTTACACACTACGCAGAATAGACTTGCGTCTGCCCCTTTCCTTCTCTAATGAAGTACTTACACACTACGCAGAATAGACTTGCGTCTGCCCCTTTCCTTCTCTAATGAAGTACTTACACACTACGCAGAATAGACTTGTGTCTGCCCCTTTCCTTCTCTAATGAAGTACTTACACACTACACAGAATAGACTTGTGTCTGCCCCTTTCCTTCTCTAATGAAGTACTTACACACTACACAGAATAGCCTCGTGTCTGCCCCTTTCCTTCTCTAATAAAGTACTTACACACTACACAGAATAGACTTGTGTCTGCCCCTTTCCTTCTCTAATGAAGTACTTACACACTACACAGAATAGACTTGTGTCTGCCCCTTTCCTTCTCTAATGAAGTACTTACACACTACACAGAATAGACTTGTGTCTGCCCCTTTCCTTCTCTAATGAAGTACTTAGTACACAGAATAGCCTTGTGTCTGCCCCTTTCCTTCTCTAATGAAGCACTTACACACTACACAGAATAGACTTGTGTCTGCCCCTTTCTTTCTGCCCCTTTCTTTCTCTAATGAAGTACTTACACACTACGCAGAATAGACTTGCGTCTGCCCCTTTTCCTTCTCTAATGAAGTACTTACACACTACGCAGAATAGACTTGCGTCTGCCCCTTTCCTTCTCTAATGAAGTACTTACACACTACGCAGAATAGACTTGCGTCTGCCCCTTTCCTTCTCTAATGAAGTACTTACACACTACGCAGAATAGACTTGCGTCTGCCCCTTTCCTTCTCTAATGAAGTACTTACACACTACGCAGAATAGACTTGCGTCTGCCCCTTTCCTTCTCTAATGAAGTACTTACACACTACGCAGAATAGACTTGCGTCTGCCCCTTTCCTTCTCTAATGAAGTACTTACACACTACGCAGAATAGACTTGCGTCTGCCCCTTTCCTTCTCTAATGAAGTACTTACACACTACGCAGAATAGACTTGCGTCTGCCCCTTTCCTTCTCTAATGAAGTACTTACACACTACGCAGAATAGACTTGCGTCTGCCCCTTTCCTTCTCTAATGAAGTACTTACACACTACGCAGAATAGACTTGCGTCTGCCCCTTTCCTTCTCTAATGAAGTACTTACACACTACGCAGAATAGACTTGCGTCTGCCCCTTTCCTTCTCTAATGAAGTACTTACACACTACGCAGAATAGACTTGCGTCTGCCCCTTTCCTTCTCTAATGAAGTACTTACACACTACGCAGAATAGACTTGCGTCTGCCCCTTTCCTTCTCTAATGAAGTACTTACACACTACGCAGAATAGACTTGCGTCTGCCCCTTTCCTTCTCTAATGAAGTACTTACACACTACGCAGAATAGCCTTGCGTCTGCCCCTTTCCTTCTCTAATGAAGTACTTACACACTACGCAGAATAGCCTTGCGTCTGCCCCTTTCCTTCTCTAATGAAGTACTTACACACTACGCAGAATAGCCTTGCGTCTGCCCCTTTCCTTCTCTAATGAAGTACTTACACACTACGCAGAATAGACTTGCGTCTGCCCCTTTCCTTCTCTAATGAAGTACTTACACACTACGCAGAATAGACTTGCGTCTGCCCCTTTCCTTCTCTAATGAAGTACTTACACACTACGCAGAATAGACTTGCGTCTGCCCCTTTCCTTCTCTAATGAAGTACTTACACACTACGCAGAATAGCCTTGTGTCTGCCCCTTTCCTTCTCTAATGAAGTACTTACACACTACGCAGAATAGCCTTGTGTCTGCCCCTTTCCTTCTCTAATGAAGTACTTACACACTACGCAGAATAGCCTTGTGTCTGCCCCTTTCCTTCTCTAATGAAGTACTTACACACTACGCAGAATAGCCTTGTGTCTGCCCCTTTCAGAATAGACTTGTGTCTGCCCCTTTCCTTCTCTAATGAAGTACTTACACACTACGCAGAATAGACTTGTGTCTGCCCCTTTCCTTCTCTAATGAAGTACTTACACACTACGCAGAATAGACTTGCGTCTGCCCCTTTCCTTCTCTAATGAAGTACTTACACACTACACAGAATAGACTTGTGTCTGCCCCTTTCCTTCTCTAATGAAGTACTTACACACTACGCAGAATAGACTTGTGTCTGCCCCTTTCCTTCTCTAATGAAGTACTTACACACTACACAGAATAGACTTGTGTCTGCCCCTTTCCTTCTCTAATGAAGTACTTACACACTACACAAAATAGCTTTGTGTCTGCCCCTTTCCTTCTCTAATGAAGTACTTACACAGTACACAAAATAGCCTTATGTCTGCCCTTTTCCTTCTCTAATGAAGTACTTACACACTACGCAGAATAGACTTGTGT